>WUAM01000260.1:710081-734360 GCA_024336885.1 Actenoides hombroni | reverse complement strand
ACCTATAATATTTTTGGTATAAAATTCTCTTGCTTTGCTTTTAAAGGTATAGATAAAATTCAGGGCACAAGCTTAGTGGGGGGTGGTCACGCTTTGGAGGTGGGTGGTCTTTGGGATGGAGGTGTGTTTTGGTACTATAATGAGCAGAGTTCACACACAGGACAGCACTCTGTCAGAAAATGACAGATTTTTGGCCCAAGGTGGCAAAGATGCAGCTTACCAGTTCCCTAGTACCATAAAGTTCTCATGTTCTAGGGTGATTCATAGAGCCTGGCAGCAGAGGCTTCACTCTGCCCACCCTCCATGCTGTTTTGCAGGCAGTATTGTTCAGGGAACCACTGTGGAATGGATTCCTTGCATACCAGTTGCACTCTGCCCAAGAACCTTCTTCAGTATTATACCTTTCCTTAAAGTCTGAACTGTGCTGTACCTTTAATATGATTTTAATTTCTAAGTCACCTCTGGTAGTTATTTCACAGTGTACTACTATGGTAAATCATACTCAGATCTTGAACTATCTGATAAGTTCCTTATGTATCTTACTTTTCCACTGTCTTGAATTTAATGTAATCATTACATGTCCCTGGTAAGTAAGGAAAGCATCTTGATCTGAGCAGGAGTGAATTTGTTTTCCTTTATTACGGGTGCCGATCTTTCTATAAGCCATAAATGTTGGAGACTTCAGCCCAGAGTATCTTGTACAACTGCAGTTGTAAGAACTGATAGATAGGGCTGTTTTCTATTTAAACCAAATTGCGTAGTTCTGTCAGCAGCATTTATTCTTTCTGGTTCTGTTCAGATTGTCAAGTGGAAATTCATTCAAATCATTAAGTAAAAAGAAGGGGCAAAGACAACTATATTTAGCAGAAGAACTGGAGAGCAGCTGCTTCACGCTGAAGGAGGACTTTGATTTAGGATTTAAAGAGGAAAACTACTACTATTTTAAATTCTAAGCTTACGTATTTCCACCAGCAGCATCTTGCAATGCTTTAGAGATTATTATGTATGTCTGTGAGATAGAAGGGATGAGAAGGGAGAAGTTTTCAAGCTATGTCCCAAAATATCTGTGGGCAAGCATACAGAGTGTCTAACTCTTTCCCTTATGTATCCATTTTCTTAACAGAATATGTTTTAACTGCCTAAATCCTACTCTAGCTAAGAGTAACCTTCTGAAGTCGTAGAGGTAGTTTCACTGTGTGAGAAATAATTTAAACAGCTTGATTTATCTACCCGTGTTGCTGAACAAAGATGTAACTTAAGGAAATGAAGTTCTTATTTCTTCTGTGACTAATCTTTAATATTAACCTACGAATCTTGAGCTGTAGTTGTACATCCTCCTTTTCATTTTGTTACGAGAGAGCTCATACTATGAAATTTGATATAGGATCACTGTATATTATATGATATTTAAAAATATATTGCTCAGCTACCTTAAATCTTGTGATAGGAATGTATTTCACTATAACACTTTGATATCAGAGTGTTTTGGAGTTTTGATAGTATGGTCTGATAACAGAGCATGGAGGATGCACACCTAAGCTAGGGGTGACCTGAGAATGACAGTCCATGTGAATGAACTTGGGAATTTACCCACTGGATTTGATCGAGTGTTCATTTCTACTTTCAATTTTGCAGTGTAGATAAACTTTCTCTGACCATATTTCAAAAACTCGGTCCACTGAGCAAAGGAAGAACTAAAATAGATTATTAGAGTGGATGAATGCTATGTGATAAAGACAGAACCTATACTTAATGTAGATGTCCAAAGGATTTTCATCTGTATTGGAAACCAAGCTTCTCCTGTGTACTGTGAACTCAGTAAGCCTGGGTTGGGTTTTTTTTGGTTTTTTTTTTTTATAGAAGTTCTGGAGAAGAATCGCAATGGAAAAAGGGTAATGAGATTTTCCACAGATCAGTTACATTTTAAGCATACTTCCCTGTATAAAATCTTAAGCAGTAAACAGATCAGGCCAGGCTCTGTAAGGGAAGCAAGATAAACTGGTGCTGTGTGCATTTCTTTGATTGGAATGAAGATTATTTTGAACAATAAATTATATATTATTTCCTTGTCCGTTTGACTTTTATGCCTTGGGCATGATTTTAAAAGTTGGCCATTCAAACATGAGGGAATTCATCTACATATATGTGCTTTCATGTAGTGCTAGAGAAAATTATACCAAACAGTGACAATGACTACTTATGTTGAACTACTTTTGTGAAGTGATTCTGGCAATACATGTGTGTGTTTGATCTCTGATTATCACTTATTGTTTATGTTCTGCTTTTCTATAGGCAAATCTACATTAAGGGCTGACAGTCCAGTCTTTGTATTTCTGTTAGGCACTTAAAAAGCTTTCAGTAAAGGTTTTCAGCTGACAATTCCTTAGCAATCCAATTTCATAGCAGTGCTGGTCTGACTTACTGGTAGCTGTTCCACAGCACTTTTGTTTTTTACATGTTGTGGGGGCTTTTTATGTCCTTTTGCATAGAAATACCAACATCATACTTGTCGTCATTCACTTTGATCCTTTTTTAAGGGGAGAGGGGTTGGGAATCTGACCGCTTCTGTTGTTGTGGGATTGTTGTGTAATGATGTCTTCTCTTGGTGTTACTACTTGCATGGGAATGGGTATGATTCAGAGTATGTACTACTTTGGGATTTGCTTTGAAAGACAAGTTCTTTTTCTTTTTGAAGAAAGTCTGCCATTGGAGGAAATTCATAGGTTTGGAAGATGTTGTGTAATACTTCAGTAGCTGGAAAAAGTAAGAGGTTAGCAACAGGAAGCCCAGATCCTTATCCTGAGGATTGTAGAAGCTGTGGGATAGACAATACCCTGACCATCTCAGGAACTCCAAATGAGTTCAGGAAAGCACTGTATTCTTGCATGTGACTTTCAGATAAGAACAGTTATTACCTAATACATAAACAGTGAAAAATTCGGGGCTTTTTTATGAAACGGGATAATACTGCATTTGATCAGTGAACATAACAGTTGCATTTTTATCTTCAGCTTCTGATGGATATATTTTGCCAGGTGTTTTATTTCTCCTTCTATTTCACTCCTACTAATGCTAAAGAATTAAAGCTAGGCTCTTAAAAAAACACTCCAAAGCACTCCAGAAATCCCCAGCCTTCCAGAGAAAAAGCCCCACAACTTGCTCAAAAGAACTTCTGCCCTTCCTTAGGATGCAAATACAGCTTAAATGACTGACAGGAAATCAGAACTTTACCAACAGCTAGCACTTGGTTAGTTTCATTTCTCAGGAAACAGCAAACTAGACTTTCTTTGAGGAAAGCATGAGGATAACCAAAACTATTTGCATATTTACATTTAAAAAAAACAAACCCAAAAAACCCCCGAAAACCAACCAAAACTATAGAAAGATTAAATGGCTTAAAGTACTTTTAATGCAAAATAGAAGCTACAAGTTGGCGCTGATGTAGAGATGGCTTATTGCAAAATGGTACATTATTTTGTTCCTGCTTATACTTTTTTGTGTGAAATTACGTTAATTGAACCAAACCAAGGAAGCCATTAATGCTAAGCAGCTTGAGAATTAACTGTAAAGTATGATTTTTAAATTATATGAAGGCCAGCCTCTTATCTTGAATATCTTTTAGAATTTTGAAACTTCCTGGCAGGCAAAGTTAATTGCTTTAAACATGTCAGGTTCTTAGAAGTGGTTAGTCCAAACTGCCAGAAGGTGAGACGAATCCACAATATGACAGACTGTTTTCATCCTCTGCATGCTGCTCCGCACCCCCCTTTACTCTAGGTTACGTTGTCTGTTCAGCTTCTGTATTTAAGCAACAAGAAGAAGATAGGTATGTGAATGTTACAGTTCTAAAGCAAAAAGTCCTGTCATTTTAAAAGTGCAGTGTATACAGAGAAAGAAATGGAGTTTGTCTTCCCTACCCCTCCAGTAATTTGTGCAGAATTAGGACAGTGTCCTGCTAACTGACTAACAAGTGTAACACAGCTCTCCAGTACCTGGTCCCTCTCAGCAGTTGGGTGTAGGTGTGTTCATTTAACTGCTGCTAAACTGCACGGTCAGTTTCTAACTCTACTATTTTATTTTGCTCTCGGTAATGTGTCTCTGGGCTTCAGATTATTTTTGGGGTAAGAGCAGATTGCTTTCATCGGGGTAAGAGAAATTATTGCCAATTAGGCTTCTGTTCTGAGATTCAAGAAGGAAAGCTTCCTGTAGTCCCCCCCCCAAATACTTGGGTGCTATCATACTTGCTCCGTTTCCTTAGCAGATTCGCTCCCACTTGAAATGGTGATGTCAGGTTTAAATTAGCAAGCTGGAGGAAATAGCAACGGGGAGTATTTGATGCACGCTTAACGCTTCAATAGTGGCTCAGGGATGTGTAGTGGCAACCCGTGAGCTCAAGGAGTGTTAACACTGAAGAGCTGCAAACCAAGGCAGAGGCTGCTCTGTGTAACCTGGACTACTCAACTTGAAAAAGGCAAAACCTGCCCCTTTTCCAGGCACGGCTGGGCCTTGGCTGTTACAGGCTGCTTTGGCAGTACCTCCAGTACCACTCTCCCAGCGGGAGGGGTAGTTTTTTGGGGTGTTTTGTCAGTCTGACCGCCCTTCCAGCACAGCTACCCTCATTTGCTGCTTTCTGCCTCTGTTGCTCCGTGTGGCGGGCGGTCTGGGCAGCACCCAGGAACGAGTTGGAGTTCAATCCGGCCGGCTTTGGAGGCCAGCGTTACCAGCTCGCTGGGCCGTGCCTGCAGAGGAGAGAGGGGCGGGGTGTGGGGCGATGGGCGCAGCCTGGCGCCGCCGCCGTCGGGGGGAGCTGCGAGCACAGGCCGCGGGAAGGAGGCGGGAGCGGCGGCCCCGCTCGGCTCCCGGCGGTTCCCGTGAGGCCAGAGGGCACCGCTCTTCCCGCCGCCCTCCTAAAACCCCGGGGCGCGCCTTGCTTACGCGTTGGATACACAAGGAGTCTGGTGTCCTCTCCGCCGCAGCACTTAGGACTGGGGTGGGTTTGCTCTAGCAGGATGGGGCGGTTCAAAAAAAACCAAAACATTTTGGGTTCTGGGACTGAAGGTTTGTAACGTGCGGGACCTTCCCATAGCGTGCGCTTGTCTGCGAAGAGGCTCATCAAATAACGCGTGGCTGTGGGAGGCTCTAGGGCATCTAGGCTCTCTTCTCAAATGATGCTTTCCCAGTACATTGTCCATTTCATAGTTGTCTGTTACTGTCATTATTGTTAACCCTAGGAATTGTCTGGAGGTGTGAACTCGAGGCAGTTCTCTCTCCCACGGATCGTTCTTTGATTGACTGTGTTCTGTTTTGTTCAGCGTTTCTCGTTGTTGCGATGTTCCTGCATCAGCAGGCTTGCCTGCTTCAACAGGATTCCCACGTAGCTGTTCTTCCTGTCAACTCCACCAGACAGCTTTGCGCTTGGTGTCCTCAAAGGTCTAAGCCAAAGGGATGGTGCTCTCAGAAGCTCTGTTACCCTGTGAGCGCTCACTGGGTCTCCCGGTGTGGTACTTCTGCATGTTTCATGATCTGTTCATATTCCTTTCTGTTGCAAAGTCCTGCTGATGTGGATTCCTGTTAGCGAGGGATGCAGAGCTTGACTGTTACCTTCTTGCTGTGCCAGGGGAAGCCCGAGTGACCTCAACAGGCACTGCAGAGCAAAACTACAGTCGTTCTGACTGTAACAAAAGTGGAATACACTGGGAAAGAAATCAAAGGACTGTAATACAAATAACAATTCTATGTAAGCTCGAGTCTCCTATGTTTTTTTCTTTTCTTTTTTTTTTTTTTAGAGTTCCTGACTAAGTGTTAAAATTTCATCAAATAAGGCTTTTTCTAGCCTGTTTTGGTTAAAGGTGAATTGGAGTATAATAATTTTAAGCCTTCTCATCTGTTTCACCGTACCCGATTATCTGTAAAGTTTTCTCACGTTATATAAAAACTACGTTTGTACATCGTACTGTTTAAGGAAGGTTGGTAAGAGCAAGTGTGAGAGGGGAGGGTGTGTGGAAATGACATAGGCAGAGACCTAAGTTTTGTCTCTTAGCTTTCACAGCCTGTAATGGAAGTGTGGAAGTTCGGGAGTTAAATACCAGCCATCCAAATACATTTCTATAAAATAAAAATGTATGAATATATGTAGTATATGGCCCAAACTATCTTCTGTAGAAAACTCTTTGATGTCCTTTTCTTAAGAATCAAACAGAAGTTATTCTGAGGGGGAAAAATAAAAGCTTTTGGGTACTGGTGTGTTTTCTAAGCTTTATTAGTTTATCAAGTTTAATCTTGAAGTATGATCACATATGTGGTGGGTGATTTTTGTTCCTTGCTTGTAAATCTTAGTACTTGAAAAGCTGTTATGTTTTCATGTTATAGTTTCAGCCTTTAATTGTTTTTTTATTCATGGCCAATTAATGTATGCTGCTTGTTGCATAGAAAGTCACCCATACACATGTAACTGAAATGATGCACTAGGTACTTGCACTTCATCAGTTGTCTTCACCCTATGTCCACATATGTAATAAAACCCCCATAGTGTGGTTAGGAGCACTTTGGTGTCTAGTATCTACATTTCAGAGGATGTTTAAGTTAGGTACAACTCAAAATATCTGATTATTCCCTTCTTTGCAAACTGCAGTCTGGCGTATGGATGGTTGGAAGCGTTCTCAGTCTCTCAGAAGTGTCTGGATTTTTGTTTTGTTCCCAAATGCTAGAAACTGCCAAGTAGGTTTGTGGCAGGATTTCAAGGGGAAAAAAAAAAAAAGAAATTCTATAGAAAATAATACTATTATGAATAAATGATTGCTTGAGTCTGTAATGACTCATGATCTTTTATAATCGCAAGTTATCTTTCTAGTATCTTATTATTTGTTCCGAAAACACAAAATACTTTTCTGAAAAGCCATTCCGTGTAACTTTTTTTTTTTGTATTGGTGGCAAAAAATACCGTGAATGAAATCATTGTAAGACAATGTTTTGCTTGATCACCCAAATCTTTCACTTCAGGCAATAATACTCTAACAATGTATCTTTTATAGTAAGGGCAGAATTTTATACTTATTTACAGGGGAGAAATTTGTGTAGAACTTTGTATTCATTTACAAGGGAAATAAAGACTAACTTGAATATTTGGTGATTTTAATTCAGATTTGTATACGAAAGGTATCACATTTTCAGTCCCTGTAGAGCTTGAAAAATGTTTTAAGTGGCAACTTTAATGAACTTGTACCAATTTTTTAAGTGGTGCCTGTTTACTGTCACACTTCAGAAGTACTGAATCTAGTTGAGTTGGTCTGTAGAGGCCTGACATCTCAATCCAGTTGAGCAGCCCTTTGTAAGCATTGAACTAATAGAACTCGGAGACCTGCAACAGGTTCCTGTTTGTACCTTTCCTAAATTCTTTATTTTTAAAGAGCTAGACACAGTAGTGAATTTCAGTTTAAATACCTCCTTTTATGGAGTGTACAGTAGCGTGGTATACTTCACGCTCAGGTTGGTATGCAGCACACTAAGGTTAGCTGTGTTGAATGCATTCAGAAATGTCTTGGACGCTGAGCTGCTTGCTTCAAAATAAGGGAAGTGTGCAGGCTGCCACTCAGACATTCAGAGTGAGTGTCACTGGATTTCTTCCGAGTGATGTGTTCAGTGGGAAATGAGATGGGAATGCTACCTAGTAGTGTGTCTGTGGATCTCTACTCCAAACCTAATAAATAAAATAATACTTGAAGTCATACAATGATAGGTATTCCCAAATATAGAAAGCATTAAGGATCACTCTTCTGTGCTAATGTCTCCTTTTTGTTGTTGTTGGTCGTGTCGTCGTGTCTTCCCCCCCCCCCCAGCATTCTGCTCCAAATGCAAAAGGAATCTTTCATCATAACTTCTTTAAGCTAAATATAGAACAACGTTTAAACTTCTCCCAAACAAAACAAAAAAAACTCAGCTAAACCAGGCACATATAGAGAAGTAGCTCTGGGGATAATGTGGATGCTCGGACAAAACGAGACAGGTTTTCTGGACTTTTCTGGAAAGTGGCTTGAGTAATTTAAATTGTAAATCCAGCCTCGGACTCTCTGCAAAAACAGAACTTAATATTTAATAAATGTTAGTGTCTTCATAGCTAGTTGCAATCATGTGAGAATGCAAATGGTTTGAATGTTGGTGCTGTTATAAACAAAGTGTCTTAAGCCGGCGCGTGGACCTTGTCAATAAGTGTTACCTTTCAAACACAGATGAATGCTCTTTTTGCGCTTTATGAAAATGAAGAGTTGTTAAAACTCTTGTCAGAGGGAAACTTGAAAACACACCGTGCATTTTACCAGGCTTAAACTTGTTGTGACGTTAAACGCAGCGTCTTCTGCAAGTGCGGAGTTTAGCTTGCCGTGGTTAATACATAGGCTTGTGGCTGTTTGGTTATCTTATCGGTCCGTACAGTTAGACGTCTTTAAAATCTGCCTGGGAGCAGCTGGCAGCTGACACGCTGGTGTTGGCACCACCCAGGTTCAGCATGACATCATCCGGAGAAGTCTACCTCTCTGCTCAAGGAAGTTGATGGGAGAGCCACGCTCCGTAACGCGTAGCTAAACTGCTGCATTTGGTCAATGCTGGGAACACGGAGCGCACGTCAACATGGAGTTCCTGAAAAGAATTGTTCCCACCGTTGCTGGAGATGTAGTTCTGGATGTTGGGAGCGCTGCCCGTGAAAGCTCTCCAAGGCTGCTGAAGATGAGGCGTGTCAGACTGTTTTCATTAGGGCAGGCAATAGATGAAGACGAGGAGACACATGTACATCCTGGTTACAGTATGTATTCATGTCATCAGCCTCCTGAAAACTGACTAATAAACTTTCTTTTCAGCTAGTGATTATTTTGCTAGGTTAACGAATTGGATTATAAAAGGTCTTTTTATCAGTCGCTAGGGTAGTGGTGGTTTTGCTTTTAGAACTAGTTCATCGGTGACACACCGTCGTGCCTTAGTGAAATATCTGAAAGCAATTCTACAGGATTTCTAATGCGTTCCTTGTATTT
The DNA here is from genome assembly GCA_024336885.1 of Actenoides hombroni. Taxonomy (NCBI): domain Eukaryota; kingdom Metazoa; phylum Chordata; class Aves; order Coraciiformes; family Alcedinidae; genus Actenoides; species Actenoides hombroni. The sequence goes on along the minus strand of WUAM01000260.1, from coordinate 725,340 downwards.
GCGTGCCTATGTGACTTGGTTTTTTTTCCCCTCTCCTTGGGATAAGCATCTCCACTGAAGTTTTTAAATTGTAATGTAGCTATGATTAGGCGCTAAGAGCTTGTACAGACAGAGATGTGCTGCGCAGAGCTCTGACTGCTCTGCAGGTTTCCAATTTTGTGATTCTTTTTTTTTAAGGGTTTTTAATGTCTAAAATGTTTTATGGCTTCCTTTTATAGTGTTTTGAAGATTGCAGATTTTTTTGATGACGTGTAAATTAAAGAAGTAAAGATATGGACATTGTATAGAGAATTTTTAACCTAAGGATGTGGGTAAGCTTGCTTGGATGCAAACACACGATTTTATTACCTGTTCGTGTCTAAATATTGCAGTGTACTGTTCTAATAAAAAGAACTAGAATGAGTTAATGTTCTTTTTTCAGATAGCTCAGCTGGGTGGCAATGGAAAATCCGGTTTAACTGTTGTGTGGAGTTTTTTTTTCCTTTTAGTTTTTTTTTCCTTCAGCTAAAATAGTAAGGTCTTAAGCCCTTATGATCTTGGATCCTGATGGCTCAGATGCACAGTTTTTACCCTTTGCTATGTGGTGGCTATTTTCAGGAATTAGAGTGGCCTTGAATTTTTTTCCCATATGTGTCTTAACTGCAAAGATGGGAGATGGTGACATCCGTCTTATTGGGTGGTGAACTTACAGCCTGAACTGTGGAATTAAGTGGTGGTGGTGGTGGTGGGAGAAAGGAGTTTCCTTGGAAAGACTTTTCTTAGCCTTTCTGATTGTAATATAAACCCCTTCTGTTTTTTTTTCAAGTGTCAGGTTGAGTAATGTTGGCAGCTGAGGAAAGCAGGGACGGTTCTGATTTGTTAAACAAGTTATTCCTGTGTGTAACAAACTAGGACGTGTTTATGTTGTGATGGTATGGATTCCTGAACACTTCTTACAGAATAAGGTGTGTTAAGGCTGTTATTGCCTATATGTTTGAAACCTCTGATCAGAAGCTCATGGTGTCTGAAAGGGTGATGATCTTTTAGCCAGGGCCATGTCCTCATTTAACTTTGCTGTAGAGCCCTGAAGTTTATGGTTGTATATCACTGTGATGTGCATAGTTTCAACGTCTCCACAGACATATCTCACCAATTCTGCCTTTATGCTCCAGTTATGGTTTTTATTTGATTTTTTTTTTTAGCTCTAATTTTTAAATTGTTTACTCTGAAATAATATTTGAAATAAAATTTACTCTTTGAGACAGGGTAAAAGAAAATGCCATAGGCTGAAGTTTGTAGACAGAACAGATGCCTTCATCTAACCACCTTTTTCAATGTTTTATCAATAATTGGAGCCAATAGGGATACTAAACATAGACTATACTAGTCCTACTATTGAAGGTGAATGATTTTTTGCTCATTAAATAGTTACCAGTTCTGTGGCAATCAGTAGTGCCTGACTAATATCACTTAATAGTGTGATGTCATCATTTGCGAAATGCAGACTTATAGTCTGTTCTGGGATCATGCTTTTACAATAGCAGATAGTAGCTGAATCCTCTTTAAATTATCTGCTTATTTCTATTTTTGTATCTTGGTAATGGAATGAACTGCTCTGCTGGAATAGAGCAAAAGAACTACTGTGTTTACCAGTTGGGTATGCTGCAGAAGGCAGGTTCTAGCGAAGCAGGTAATAAAACAATAGAATTATTTGAAACAAATTTGTAAATATTTACTTGCTTAATGTTAGTAGATGTGCTGTTAATGTACTGCCATATTTAATAGAATGAAGCTGTTCAGGAACTTGAGAGTTTTTTAAAGCTAAGGTGATTTGTCCTGTAGATACGTTTGCATTTGAAAATGGATGGGTTTCTGTTCTGTTTTCTTTTTCTTTTCTGTTTCTTACTCCTATGTCTAGGAACATTTTTGTATTAATGGGAGTGTAGGTGAAATACAGAGTCTGAGAACTATTTTTAGCTATAAAAATGTTTTAGAAGATCTTAAAAAAAAACCCTAACAAACCACAAAACCTATTTCTGGAATCCAAAGCATAAAAGTTGGGTTTGCGTATATGACCTATATATTTTGTGTGGAATTCCAGTGATTAGGGTTGTGGGATTTTTTTTGTTTGGTTTTGTTTTGTCTGGGGTTTTTTGTTTGTTTTCTTTTTTCCTCGGGATTTAGGCATTTATCAGTAATGGCTTTCAAAATTTTAACTCAATTAGTATGTACTTGTTTTGTTAGAGCTGAAAAAAACACCTGAGAAATCTATGCTTTGTGACACATCTTTTCAAATACGCAGCTTCTGTCAGAATGGTTTCAAGTGTATTTTAGAAATCTTTCATTAACTGCCTTTTTAGATGGATAAGATTATTGGAAGTCGGGAAGAAACCCCCATCCCACTCCCTGAAGTGTTTGCGTACTGTTGTACTCACCCCAACACTTCATAGAGGTTAGTAAAAGAACGGGCAGTTCTTTTAAACGTGCTGTGGTGTTTTAAGAGTTGACATGCTCTCAGGTTAAAAAAAATGGCATCTCAGAAATGCTAAAATCCAAATGAAACATAGAAAGACGAGCTTGGAAGATGCAGAGACAGTATTTTCATGTACCAAAACCCACATACAAACGCATACGCGTACGGACACGTCTATAAACTCTTCCATATTCTCCCTGCAAATCTGCAATAACTTGGTGTCAGGTTTATCCGTGATGTGAGTATTCTCATTGTTCAGTGTCCGTGGTATTTCTGTGTATGGAAAACATGTCCTTTTGCAAACATTAAACCTGCTTTCCTTCAAGTACCTCCGCTAGGGGAGCGGAAATAAGCTGACAGAGATGTGTTCGGTGGTAAAGAAATAAATAGGAGCTGTAATTGCCTCGGGGGGGCTAACAGCAGGGGCTGGGTGCTGCTTGTGAGCACCCTGCCCTTGTGATACCAGCAACTCTGCAGGGCATATTCCGCTCTGTGTTGCCTCTCTGATCAGCCTTGTACAGCAGAGGCGTGACCAAGGAGGCCCAGCACCTATCTGGAAAGAAAGTCAGCTTCTGTACCGGAGTTGTGAGCGGTAGAGAAGACTGGAGGGGTTAAGTGGGCAGCTGCGTGCTGTGGCTTCACCCCAAGCTCTGTTTGCTTGCTTCTCGCTTACATTCAGAGACTGCTTCATCAAACTGTTTGGGATCCAGAATGCTAGGTACGTAGAAGTATCTAACCCTCGCTCTTGTTTCCTTATCGCAGCAGATAGCATTGTTTTGCTTCAGTAATGCCCCAGGAAATTGTTCTGTGTGTATTTTTGATAAAAATTAATAAGGAACCTTTGCCAAGGGCCTCTGGAACCTGCTCTTGAAGGTCTTTGCAACAGAAGGTAGGGAAAGGGGATTTTTGGTTAGATTTTTGAGTGCGGTTTTACAAGCGGATCAGGCTGATCTAACAGTTTGCTGCGAGTGAAAAGGGCAATCTCACTCCCAGCTGTGCAGCACTTCCCTGTCTCCTACCAGGCACCGGTCTGGCTTTTCCCTCAACTGATTTCCTTTCACAAAGCCAGTAGAAAATGTTCTCTCATTTTCGGGGCAGTGTTTTTGAGATGTGTTGGCAAGGGCAAGCAACTCACTGAGAGGGCCTTTTTGGTCAGTGTTGGAGGCAGCATTAGATGTCTTGCCATCACGAAAGCAGCAGTCACCTTCTGGATACCCTCAGTTTTAAATGTATTGATTTGTAGAAAAGGAACTCTTTAATATTTTAGATAAATGGAAACGCATGCATCCCTCTGGAGTTTTATTTTGAGCGCTGTGATGATACATTTTATTATTACTGCTTATAAGCAGATACAATGAACATTGGGCAAATGTTTGTTTGGGTTTTTTTGTTTGTTTTTTTTTTTTTAAAGTAAGGCATTTGCTTAAGATGGAGTCAATAATGAGCTGAAATGATGTCCAGCAAGTCTTTTTAAATCTAAGCCCAGTAGAAAGAGAGTACGCCTCTGACTTCTTCATTTTACCATTAATATGGAAAATTGACTACAGTTATATTTAATTGTTAAATAGTGGTATGACTTAGTTCTAGGAGATAAATAATTTTGGCCCGGTTTCTTTGAGATCTGATTTTATTTTTTTTTATTAAATGATATTGTGTACTTGGCTGTATGCCTAATATGCTTTTACTGTAGTTGTCTCGGGGTTTCATCTGAAGAGTAAGCCTGCAGGGATTTATAATGAATGTACTTTTTCCTAGTGGGTTTTTTTGTTGTTGTATTTTGTGGTTTGGGTTTTTTTTCTTCTTCTTCTTCTTTTTTTTTTTTGTTTTTTTTTTTGTTTGTTTTTGTTTGTTTTTGTTTGTTTATTATTTTTTGTTGTTTGTTTTTGTTTGCTAAATATTACCTTGACCTCATCCCAAAGCGCAAAAAAATAATGATAACTTGGTGTTTCTTCCAGGGTGGGTATCCGTACAACTCAAAGATATGTCTAGAAGGGCTCTTTCTTCATACTTAACAGCTAGTCGTATGGATTTCATGAGGAGGTCATTTATTTGATTTCCTCTGAGATATGGTGAATAGAGGTTACTTTTTTTTTTAATGATATTATTCACTGAATAGATTACCTCTGCATCATATTTCCAGGGTTGGTTTTTGTGCATCTTCTGAGCTTTAGGCACTTAAAAGGTATTCTGAGGCTTAAGTATGGTAGTGTAAGGTTTCGTGTGACAGTTGAACCAATGTAATGGCTCAGTGCTGCAAAAAAGAGATGGTACTCTTCCACATGTATAGTTGTCTTGTATATTCTCATCCTGGTGCATATCTGTCCTCAATGAGACTGTTCAACATGCTAAACTAAGAGGAAACCTCCCTTCCCTCCCAATACCAAGATGCAGCAAACTGGAACACTGTGAGAAGGAACCAACAGCAAGATTAGGCAGTGAATTTCAGTAATCCTGGTGTTTGGGCACTTTTTTTTGTTTTATTCTTTTTGTCCTGCAGCTCATAAGCTGAAAAGTCAGAAGTGATGAGAACTCCAGTTTATTAAGGGGGAAAAAAAAAATAATACTAGAAGTGAAATTGAACAGTATTTAGCTGCAAATGTTCTTTAAATTCTTTGAGATAACGAAGTTAAACTTTATTGGGGGGATTGTAAATAAAGCAAGTTATCTCTTAACTTTTCCAATCCACAATTACTTTATGATAGTTGGAAGAGGGACAAAATAAAGCTTTTGACTTGAAGGAGGGGGGGAAGAGAGGTGATAGTATGAGGAGAATGAGAGAAAATTTAAAATAGAAAAACAGGCAAGTCTTCAGAAGATTCTGCAATAGCTTATTAAGGGGAGCTGTGAAGTCAACAAGATATGGAGAAAGTAATTGCAAAAAACATGATATAAGCTATTGTAAAACCATTTTCTCTATGATGTACTGGTAATACAAGGACGTAAAAGTATTCTTTCAAATTCTTTGTGTGTAAATTGTCCGTAGGTCTTGAAAGCAACATTTTGAGAGATGTGTTCGGTATGTTGTTCCTTTTTGATTCACACTGTAAATCTCTTGCATATAGAACATTTTAAAACGTACCCTTGACACTGCTAGCTTTCTGTAATGTCTGTCTGCAATCCCAGGTAGAGTCTGAATAACACATAAACCAAAAATCTCAGCTTCTTTTTAATGAACCATTTTCCTTAAAGTAAAATAAAACCAAACTGTTATCCTTTAAAACACAGGAAAAATCTATCACTGGGCTAAAAAAAATCCGGAATATACCATCTTCCCTCCCCCCCATACTCCAGAAAGTATTTGTAAGGTCAATATAGTATTTACGAGCAGGATTACATCAGTTGCATTTGAAGGTGCCATGCTAGTAGTGACATGAGCAATTGAGGTTTAAGTTACAGAAGGATTATAACTTGGACGTTTTGTTAAACAGTCCTTCACTTTTCAGTTGGAAAGGAACAAAGGCGAATGCAAAAGTTTTAGTTGATAGGTGATTACCTAGTCTTAATCTTCTCTGGGGTGTTTCTTCTGTTCCTAAGGAAAATGTGAATTGTAAATGGAAGAGGCAGGTAATAACACGATATTTTTTGTTCAATAATTCTTGATACTTTTGATGGCTGTTGGCAGTTTCTGTTGACTGCACTTGTTAGCTGTTTTATGTCTTGATTTGCAGACATCCATGTTTCAAGTTTCTTTTAAGATCATCAATAACAGAATGATTCTTACCCTTTGAGTGCTAACTTTTTGTGTTCTTTCTGAAAAGTATTATGTGGATTCAAACTGTGGGAAAGTAATTTCAACTTTCTCATCTTAATCAAGGGCTACTTTGGAAAGCCTTTCCATTTTCAGTAAATGGCATTTCTTTGTGTCTCTAATTTAGCACTGAATAGCCTTTAGTTGCCCTTCAAGTAAGGAAATGTCAGGAGTGCCTTCTTCATTCACTTGGGAGTATGTATTCTTCAACAGCACTTACTAATTGAGAGAGCCTGTGATTTGGGAAGTAGTTGTTCATGGTCTTGGCTGTTCTATGTCACACATCTTGCTCTCCAGGCAAGTTCTAAAAAGTCCCTGCAAGAAGACACCTTCCCAAACAAGAGTTCTAGGCTTGTGCTTGAAGGGTTTTGTGTTCCTATTTACTTATAAAGGAAAAAAAATCTTACGAGAAATCCAAATGCACTACTGATTTGAAGAGACAGATGAAACTTCCAGAAAGCCTCATCACTTCAGCCTTTTAAAGTGATTAAGTTCCTGTCTGCAGCAGTTTTTCATTAGATGCTCTGGATGTTCAAGACTTGATGTACCCTCACTTTATAACCTTTGCAATGCCCTTTATATAGAGATACTACATAAATAATAATAATTGCCTAGCTTATTAGGACCAGTGAGGACTTGTAGTGATAAGCATCTTTGTTGGACCCTGATTGCCTGCTAGACTTTCATTGTTTGTTGATATGACCAGTATGGCAATATAAGCTTTAGATACTTTAGCATCAGGATGCTGCTATGGTTAAGTCTTAACTAGATGCTGACCCAAAACTAACTGGTGTCTCTTGGCATCTTGTAAGATGCACTGGGATGAGCCTGGTCTCAGTTACTTCTTTGAGATGTCTGGCTGAAGGAAGAATGTTTCTAATTTCAGAATATTTTCTAAGTTGAAACCAGGAAAAATGGGAACTAAAACACATAAAAGCAGCTTGTAACTTCTATACAAATACTGTATTTCTCCAGTATGCTGTTTTCTGTTGGCTAGAATGGGTTTTGAAGTATTTTTTTCTTTATTCTTTGTTTGGTGTTTCCATAAACTCTTATTTTGTGGAAGGGAGTGGTGTAGAACTCAGTAGTTTAATTTTCCCAAATGTTGATGAAATTATACCATATACGTTTGTAGGTAGATGGTGTTTGGAAAGTTAACGTGTTCATGATAATTACTGACTGGAATGAACAGTATATTAGTGCTCTATCAGGAAATAACAAGACTGACAAGTGGAGAGCAGCCAATTCCATAAACAGAAAAAAACCTAAACGTATTCTCCATTTTACCTGAACACATTTCTATCACCTGATTTAATATCTTCATTTTTTTTGTTTAACTAGAGGGATTGCAGTGGAGTGATGTCGTAACTTCCCATGTGACCTGCTCTGCCAGATGCGAGTGTGTGGACGGAGAGCTGTGTGCCCCATTGCAGCTGAAGTGATGAGCTTGGTAGCTGCTGGGTGTTCTCTCCCAGTGCTGGTACCGGTGTAGCTGCTGGTACAGGCGATTTTTGTAGCCCACCAGCTGAGGCACTTTAGAGAACTTTGTGTTGTGGAGTGTTTGCAGAACTGCCAGACACGTATCCTTGTTGTAAAGTTTTAGTGTGTGTGTTAGGTGGTTGGTGTCTTAAGTATTCCAACTGCCTTTGGTAATTCTCATTTTCTCCCTTCCTGGTTTTTGTATTTCTTTTCTCACTTTAATTTAGCAGCATGCTTGCTGAAGATAATGGTTAAGAAATCAGATAAATTCTGTTAAATCTGACTTGCAAGTCAATGTATATGTATTAATTACCTTTTTAATCTCGAGCGAAACATTGGGAATGGCAATTTCAGGAGCTGAAATCTAGAGAGAAAATTGCTTATCCATGCCTTGCCCCTGCTTGCTTTCCTTCTGCCTGTAACTACAGCTTTCCAGGTCTTTACACGGTGTGTACGGGGCTTGCAATACTGCTACCTTCATAGGGATTTAAGCTGCAGTGGACTAAATTGGTAGGCTTGTGCTTGTGAGGAGGTTTAGCAGAGGCACTGAAAGTAGTTCTGACTTGTAACTGGGCAGTCCCCCATCCCTCTGCTTGGTATTAGCACTCTGGAGCAGAGGGGACTGATCCAGACGTACATCTGCATTATGTGGGGTGGTAGAGTCCTTTAGTGTGTGAACAGAAATGGGCTGCAGGCTGCCAGTGGCCCTTGGCTTAGGAGCAGATGTTCAGCTTTGCTTGTGGTGGAGGGAGGAAGGCAGAGATTTATCTCCTGGTTCAGGGCAAGGCAAGCACGTGAGTACCTTCAGCTGCTGTGAGTCTAGTGGCAGTCTGCAGCTGAGAACATTTTCTGCCCAAGTACTGTCGCACTCATGAGGCTTGGCAGACTTGGGACTTCTGTGCTGAGTTTACCTCTAAAGGTAATTCACTGAAACTTTTTTTTTAAGTTTTCCTGGATGAGTCCTAAACTCTTGGTGTTTGTGATTTTTTTATTTTTTATTTTTTTTTCCCAAATACTTTCTATAGGTAGAGAGCAGCTGATTCTCATAGTAACGCAAATACGACGTTTCCAGTAAAAGTGGCACAGACATCCATCAGCTTGGGAGGAGCAACAAAAATAGAAACATAACTGATTTGTAGCAGTTGTCTTAAGGCCTTGTAGGGTAGCAGAGTTAAGCCTTTCCCTACTCTATCCATTTAAATGCCCAGCAGCTACCTGGGGATTTTCTGTGTAGATCTGTAACTGTTTCCAGATTCCATTTAAGAGGTTGGTGGAAACTGGAGTGCTGGTTCCCCAAAATCAGTAGGTTGGCACATTAATACTGAAGCACAGTAAGGAGGTTGACATGGTACAGAATCAGGCAGATCAGATCTTAAGGTATTTTAGATTGTCTGACACAGAGCTGTACTAATTGGCCTTGATACCTTTAAGGCTTATTTGCAGTCTTGGAAGGTTGAAATTGAGCATCTGAGAGGGAGGAAGTAAATCACTAAGTTCTCTAGAATTTTAACGACAGGGATGCCTGTGAAAACTGGGAACTGATTCGTCAGACTCATGAGACACGGTAACAGCTGTAGGTTTGTGTATCACTTTACCTGTCTCATTTCTTTTGGAAGAGAGGTTGGTTAAATATCGTCTCAAGACTGCCTGCTGAGTTGTTAGAAATATTTCACCTTTTTATTACTGATTCATTTCCTTGTAATCTTGTGGTGTTTGTGGAAAGCTGGATTTTCATGAAGAGCCACACTGAAATCTGTTTAATCTAAATCCTTATGAAGTTTGCAAGGTCTTTGTTAAGCTACCTTAAAAGCTGTTTGATTTTTCAGGATTTAATTAGTCCGTCTTTAAATTTGTGGGTGGTTTTGTTATTGTGGGTTTTTTTTTTATTTTTTTTTTTAAGGTAGGATTAATATTCAATCAAGATTAATTTACTGAAAAGTTAAGCATTAACAGTATCCTCTTTTTGATCTTACTCAGACTATGTTCTACCGGAAAGCTGTGCATCTTCAGTGTCCTTCTAGAACTAGTTGGAAAACTCATAATTTACTTTAAATGGATAATGTTATTTGTAGTGTTTTGCCTGAATGCATTTTCTGTCCGTCTGTATCATCCTGAAGATGAATGCAGTAGGACTGAAAACCTCAAAGAAACTTGTGGAAGCAACAGTGATTGCATGTTTATTACATAAAATAATGCCTTTAGCTGTGGTTTTTAAATGGAATATTTATGCCAGAATGATTAGTGCAAATTGCTTTGTAGAGGGATGAGTAGACAAATCATATCCTGTTACCTCAGCCAGCCATCCCAATAGAGAAGGAGCAGGAACTACACTGGAGGGTTGGGGGAGGGAGGTACTAGCATATGGATATACTCCTAAACAAACAAAACTATTGTAGAACCAGGGAAAAACACTTCAAAGGAAAAGGGGGGAGGGGGGGGCAGGGGAAGAAAAAGAAGACAGACTACAGATCTGTAATGTTCCCTGTGAAACATACATGAGTGACATAAAAAAAAAATCTTAATTCTTTGGCATTTAAAAGCAAACTTTAGAAAGTTAAATATTGCTCATTCAAGATCAACTTACTCAGCGGACTCATCAGTCATGAAAATCCTAACCTTTTCACCTTCACCTGTGGAGGTGAAGCTGAAACAACATTGTGTGCATCATATTACGATTTTTTTGGTCTCGCATATATCTTTGCCACAGGCCAGAGCTTATAACCATCACTGATGTTATTTATTGCACATTTTTATGTGCACTGTTCCAAATAGATGCCAGCGAAGTTTCTCAGCAGCTCCAAGAAAATGGCACGGTGCTACTTTACTTGAAGAAAAGCTGTACAGACAACATTTGCTTACATGTAAATTTGTAGTGAATTTATTGTTCCTAGTAAGTATAGCAATCCTTTGAGAAATGTTCTATTAAACTCCAAAGTCTAAAACAAACAAACAAAAAGGAAACTTGTACTATCTACAGCACAATGGTGTCTGGTCTCATATATTACTTGGGTCCTATAGCTACTTATAACACCCAGGGCAAAGCTTCCCTGATTTGTGACTGGGGTTACTGTACACATACTGGATATTACATCTACAAGGTACGTGTTCTTGAAGTGCTGAATTGACTTTTTTCTCGTGTAGGTGAAGCGTGCTATGGGTGAACAGTACCACGAATGGAGGGTTTCATACTTCCCAGAGCAGCTGGGTTTACTCACGTGAATCTCGTAACGTGTAGGTCCATTTGCAGCGTGAAGCCTGCAGACCTAGGTTGCTGAAGTGGCTCGGGCAATTTGCTTCTAGCCATCCTCTTTACTGAAAGGTTTTTGTATCTGAGCAAAAAAGCATGATGTGGACTGGACACTTGCATTAGTTGTTTTAGTAGAGCACAGGCAGCTTGTGTTTGCAGATGGAACACTTGTGCTTTACTATACTTACAGTCATGTTCTTTTAAGACCTTACTCCTAGCAGTGTGCTCATTCACATATACCTCATCTTGACTCTTGAGAAAATATCAAAACCATAGATTTTATAGTAGTTTATAGTAGTCTTCTCCCTTTAATAGTGAAATTCATAACTGGTCCAGAATCAAAAGTTATGCAAATACTGAGATCAATATATAAACTGCATATTTATTGTAATTCTGTGATGCCCAGACTGCTAATGCAAGCATGCACAGATCCTCTCTTTGAGAGTTCCTTAGATAAACCAGCTCCAAACCGAAGCTATTGGCTTACAGTTAAATGCAAGTGCTTTCTTTTCCATCCTCTCTGAGTAGTAAAATAGTAATCTCATTGAAGACTTCCAATATAAGTACTCTAAAGTGATAGGTATTTTTAGACTGGTTCACAGTGAGCATACTGGGTTGCTCTCAATTTTTAAACAGTGTACTTTCCAGAAGTCTGTTTAATCTTCCTCTCTGAAAATGAGGAACTGGAAAAGAATCCATGCTGTAAATTACTTTTTTTTTTTTTCTTACAAGGTTTTAGAAATACATGGTGATGATATCTTGTAGCTCTACACTGTGAGTTTTATTGGGCTCTTCTCAGTGAATTAGCCTTGTCTGTGCTTGGCAAGGTCCAGAGGCTTATAATCCATGGGTTTTATTTCCTGCTTCTACTGTTCTTGTTTTGATTAAAAATAAAAATTGGTTACATTTTAAACTTTGTGGTTTATCCTGAAAGCTTCTGTCGATTCTAGTGTCTAGTAGGTTATTTAATTTCAATTAAAAGACACAACAAAACCCCCAAAGTCAAAACTTGTAGTAGTCGGCATCTATACCTATTTGATTATAAAAGCATGTGAATTGAGTTTTGAGGAAGCAGAAATGTTAGAATGCTTGTGCACAGTTGTGTAAGATAATGCTTATGACACTGATGCTTATGTGGTGATGCTAAGATACTGACAGATGTGTTACCCCTTGTGTTGAATGGACTTGTATTTGTTTTCTTTTTGGGAGGACGGGGCAGTAAAACTATTTGGTGTATGTCATTCTTAAATCTTGTAAATTAATGATGTCCATTGAATCAAAATATGTTGGTCCGTATATGTATGAGAATATCCATATTATATATATTCATATAGGATTAAAAGAGGATTTTTCTTTTCAAGTATTTCTGTTCCTAATACTAAGTGTTCCTAGTCTTCAATACTTTTGCAGAATTTTATGGAAGGAAAAGCTTATACTCTTGGTACAAACAGCTGTCAAAATATTCTTAACATCTTAGTTCTTTAATGGGCTAATATTTTCTATTGAAATTGCTTTTCAAATTAATTTCTAGTATCCTTGAGAAAGCTCTATTGACAGTGATCAGTAGGTGATGTTATGAATAAATAAGTGCAATAAAATCTCAGATGCCATGGTGGAAGGCCGTGTAATTTGCTTGGCCAAACACATCAATATCATAAATAAATGCAAATTTTAAAGAAGATTTCCTGATGGTCCTTAACTTTTGAAACACTGTTTTACAGAAGTACTGGAAGCTCTTCTGTTTGTTGACAGTCGTCTGAACAGGACTCCAGAAGGTGGAACATGGAGATTAGTGTTTCTGTGGGGTTGTTCTAGTGTATCTCCTGGCACTTCTGGGATGATCGTTTTTTAATAAGTTTCTGGCACTAATAACTTAAAGAATAAAAGCTGAAGGGGGTAAAAAGGGCAACTACAAAGAACCCAAAGTGTATTTTAAAAAGTCATTATTTTTGAGGTGCTGGGAGAGTTGGCTCATGATTTTGGAATGCACGCTGTTAACAAGGATTCCTTTGAAGAACTCTCTGTAGCCCAGTGTTAAAAGCAGTCAGAAACCAACCATAATTAATACAGTCTTTCAAATTAGTGGTGAAATTCATCGACCAGTTCCAAAACCTGACCTTTCTGTCCTACTCATAACAAAATACAACCTCTGTTATATCTTATTTAGTAAGAGGGAACAGGAGTGCTTGAAGTATAACTTTGAATGTATTCATAAAAGTAGTGATGAAAAAGGAGTATGAAGTAATTGGAGGCAGTATTACCTGAAGCAGGCTTGTGAAGGAAAGTTTGTTGCTCTGTCCCAAAGGGTTACTTGGTGTGGATGCATGTTCTGTACCTTATCCAAGAAGAAATATAAAGGACTATCCAGATATGGGTAGCAATTTCATATCTGAATAAGTAACTGTAATGCAAATAAATCATAAGTAGTTAAAATACATTTGTCCATGCAAACAATATTTCACTCTTAAAAGGGGGAAATGTGGATTATTTTTAATCTATGAAAAATGTGATGATACTGGTCTTTATTAAAGCTATTCATCTCCTGAATGGATGGATGTCAGTCAGCACCTGCCTTAACGGTTGAACGGGCTCGTGCAGTGACACACTTCTCCTCTTTCTCCAGTGTCCTTCTACGGGTGTGTGTGACTTGTCAGTTAGAACTGCTTAGCTGCACCTCCCTGTCAAGGATAATGTCTTTGTGGGAGGGATGTTTGTGTATATTTAAAAACAAAGGAAAAAACAACCAACCAACAATAACAGAAAACCAAACAAACCAAACAACAAACCAACCCCACCAAATAAACAAAAAAAAACCCCCAACCCACAGAACCAAACGTACATGAAAATAAAACAAACAAAAGAACAAAAACTAAACACCCCACAAACCTTAAAAACATTTGATGTACCCTATTCTTAAATGTTTTCAACGGCTTCAGATAATTTTAGTTTATCTGAGGGCACTGGTATGGTTTCCTCAGGGCCAGTTTATTCCTACTACAGGGGTAGGTGTTCCTAGTACAGAAATTGTGTAGGTTTCTTAAAAATTAACTTAAAGCAGCTTTAGTTATATAGGTCCCAGGTACACTGATTAAGTTGTTGGTTTCTTTTTTGTTCACCTGTATGCTGTGGGTCAAGTTATCATTTAAATAATAGACCTAATTAAGCTACTGTTAGGAGGCAGTGTCACAGTAATGTCAGTGTCCAGGTCTCTGGGTTTGCTGTATTTGCCCCCAGGGTCACGTTATAGGTATAGCTTGGTGGCAGTTATGGAAACCAGCGTTATTTTCTCCGGCTCATTTCTTCCTGTCAGTATGCAGAAATGTTTCTGGACTTTTCAACCTCTTTGAAGATGCTTTCAGAGAAGTTGTTGACAAGAGCCACCACTTTTTTGATTGTACCTGAGAGGGGGGGCAGGGTGAAGGAGCTTTATCTTAACCTGTTTTACCCTGTGCTGCCACGAGCAAAGGTGATCGAGAGGCTATCTTGCTTTATCCCCAAAGGGTGGGGGTGAAGCCAGAGCCCTCTCTCAAGGTGCTCTTGGATTGCATTCCTAGGAACCCAGAAACATCACACCTAAGACGCTTTCGGTTGTGGCTTTTAAGATGATTCTGAAGGAAGTAAACCCTCAGACGTGTCAAAATTGTGTTAAGTCCTTTAAAAGGTACCGAGGGGGGAAAAAAACCCCAAACTGGTGATAGCTGTAGGTGTGAAAGCTGAATTGTCTGTACTTCCATCCACCCGACCACTACTGTTCATGACCTTTCTGCCCTCCCCTGTGTACCTGCTTTTCAGGGTTGTCAGTTCCACCCCCTAGCCCCCCCTTTTATTATGCTGATCTTTGGGTGTAGAAGGCTTGTCGGGCTTCGGGTGCTATGCAGAGGAGCGCGGGGCTCGTTATTTGATTCACAGCAATTTGAACAGATCGCTTGGAAGTTTATTTAAAATTCAGTGCAGTGCAAAGAGCTTCTTCTACTCCTGTTTGCTTGTAATTCCAAGCGGTTGTGCAGTTGGGCTGCCTAGGGGTGGGTGGGCCGGGCTGGCTGGCTGTGTCACGTCGTAGCATCCCGCGGGAGGACGGGGGTAGAGTCCGCGTCCCCTTCTTCAAGCGACCCTCGCCCTCTGTCCAGCGGCGGGGCCCTCAGACCCGGAAAGGCGGGAAAAGGCGTTGCCCGCTTCGGGGGCGCTGCGCGCCCCCCCTCGGGCCGGCTGGGCCCACCCGCGTCCGCCTCCCGGCTTCTTGGCGTCCTTCCCCCTGCCAGGGGCTCTCCTGCTGTTCTCTCTGTTGCCTCGGTTTGAGCCGCTGCTTTTGCTTCCTAAAGCCCCCCCCCAGCCC
>WUAM01000260.1:650764-698296 GCA_024336885.1 Actenoides hombroni | reverse complement strand
CTTCCCTTCCCTTCCCTTCCCTTCCCTTCCCTTCCCTTCCCTTCCCTTCCCTTCCCTTCCCTTCCCTTCCCTTCCAAGGAGTGTTAGGGCTTATACAGACATTTAGGGAATTTTATCCTCTGTTCCTGAAGAGGGATGGAAATTGGAGAATTTTAAAGGCAGAATCTGAGTAATTTAATAACTTTCTTCCAGAATCTTTCTTCTTTCCTTCTTTTTATATTTGTGGTGAACTATGTAGTCTTCTGAATACCACCCAAATACTGCTACTGTTGTTAATGGCCAAGCCATAGTTGGTGTCAGTGTGTACGGTTAGATGTTTAGTTACTTTTCAAGCCTCAAAACCTAGTAATGTTCAAATGATTATAGTTCTGAATGGAGCTATGATACAGTTGTCCTGTCTCCTTACAGACTGCTCTCTTTAAAATACGATTTTATACATAAACATATTTTTATTCCTGTCCATCAGCATGGAAGAGTTTGGAACAGATTTTACCATACTTCATTTTGTAGGCAAGTGTCTCTGTTACTTCACTGATAGACTGATTATTTTCTATGCCTTCCTACAAAAATATGAATTTATCAGAAAACAGTGTAGGAAGAACCCCTGCAACATTGCACAGACCGTGTAGCAGCTGCAAAGAGAAAGGAGCAGTTATTTAAAAGAAGAACTGAAGAGAAAAAAGGTTTTCTTTTTTTTTTTTTCTTCTTTTTCTCTTCTTTTTCTTTTTTTTCTTACAGTCTCTCAAGCCCCAGAATGTATGTCCAAGAGGTCTGTCCAGGAGCTGGGCACCTGGACAGAGGTTTCAGGGTGTCTGTCCATCACATCTGTCATATCCCAGGTTCTTCTTCAGCTCCCAACAGATTTTGGATACGTGTTTTTGGAGCTGACCACAATCAGTGTCTTCATCCTGTCCCTCCTCCTTACGCCGTGGTCCTTTGTCTTCAGATCTGGGTGTGTTGTGAAACTGCAGGTAGATGTGGGGGGGGGAGGGCTCCATGACCTGCTCACCGAGGTGTTGTTCACTCAGGCCATGCAGGGAGCCCCACTTGTACAGGTGCCTCCACAGCCAGACCTTCATGTTCAGGCTCAGCCTCTGTGCAATGCTTTTCAGAGCTCGTAAGAACGTATTGAAACCAGATAAAGGTTCTTATTGTGGAGAAAGCAAGCTATTTTCTGAAGTAAATTAGAATAAAATAAAAAGTTAAAAGTTGAGGAAGGTAGGAGAAAAAAAGCTTTTTTCCTTTGAATTCCAATACATACAGCTGAAATCTTTTCAATGGCCAATTTATCCGTGTATTTTGGAGTTCCATGGACAAGCATACGAGAACCTATTCTTATTTCAGATGTGACTAGTCTCCTCTGCTGACAAAGAAGCTGTTAACTCTGAAAGCTCAGTGACTTTGTGGTGGCTAAGAATAGCACTGCATGGCACTTAGTATTGCCTTCTTAGAGAAGTCCCATTTGATCTCTGGTGGTGTCTGCACGCTGCCTGAGATGTTTTCACCAGGTTTGTGCTGTGTCCTTGTGCTTTCTCTGAAGATTTAAAGCCTTGAAGGATGTCATCTGTTTTTCTAAGGAGTAGCACAACTTCAGATGCTTCGTAGTTTAGTTTTGGGGGCTTTTTTTCCTCTTAGCATAGGTGGATTTGTTCAGAAGGTCTGGTTAGAAATACAAGTGTCTCCTGTTAACTTTCAAAAAATTGTTGTTAAGCTGGGCTTCATGGGAACTCAGTGCTGCCTTATGCTGTTGAAGACCTAAATTGTGCCAAGGGGCCTCAAAATGCAAACCAGCTTTGGATAACTGACCTTATGAACAATCCTGAATCTTGTAGATACTTGTGAATTTTCATACTTACCGAACTTTCTTCACCAAGAAAAAATGGAAAGACATCCCAGACCATCACCAACTTAGCAGCTGACATTGCTGTTTTTCTGTAGAGTTGGGTGAATGGAAGGACTTGGCTCAGAAGTGTACATCTGTTAAAGATACAGCTAATGTAAGATCAGAGAATTCACAGCAATGCTGTAAGGTAGGTGTATGCCATCACAAGGAAATCTGTGCTCTAGCTGAAAAACAATCAGTCTCTCCTCTGCCCTAGCTCATTGGGTAAGTTGTACTAGGAACTGAAATCCATCAGAGCTGAATTTCCAGAGGAGCTGATCTCCTCTGTGCAGAGCAGAAAACTTTATTTAGGGAGGATGTTCGCCTATGTTTTGGGGGGTTTTTTTTTGACAATTAAATGTAGGTAGTTACCTGGATGTGCAAAAAATGGTTTGGTTTTTTGTTGTTGTTGCTGTTCTGACTCCTCAGCAAAGTCACTGTAAGAATATACTTTGGAAACGGTTGAATTTTTAATTCACTTTTTTCTCAGCGCGTTTGCGTGAAACCTGACAGGTTGAGTTGGTCTGCAGAGGTTTCTTTCCCTTTTCATCTGGTTTGTTCCCGGGGAGGATCACTGGGCAACGCTGCCAGAAGCGGAGCGCAGAGCAGTCGCTCTTTCCCGCGGTTGATGCGTGATGCCCGAGACTTATTCTGACCCTGATGTGTGAATGCTTGAGCGTATTCCAGTGCTCAGATGTATTTGTTTGTTTATTCTCTTTTTTTTAATCCTCGTGTCTATATCTAACACTTGGATTTTCACACCGTACCTCAGTATCAGAAATACTATTTCTGCGTACTTTACTAGGCAGTTACTTACAAAGATGTGCAAATGCTTTGTAAATAGACCCAGTCTGGGCTAATGTAATATTTTTGAGCTTTAACTTGGGGAAATGTTTTTCATCTGAAATATTAATATGCTTACGTGGAGCATATTACAATATATATTTGGTTTCTTTATAGATTTTTTTTTTTAAATGAGCTGAGGGTTTTTTTTTTTGATGTTGTATCATTTGAAGTTATTGGTTACTTACAACTGATGCTCCAGACTCCTTTTCTAAAATAGCTTTTTACAGCAGAGCTGCCACTATTCATTGCTTTTTGCATTTACTCGGGAAAGGTATCAGTTTGACATTAATGAGGATAATTGAGGATAATGAGCATAATGAGGATAATGAGGAAAAGACTTTTCCTCTTTCTACTGGGAGCTGGAATTGCCCTCTTCTCAAAAGGAAAGAATAAGGAGGCTGGGGAAGGGGGGGAGTGGGTAGCGTGTGAAACACAACTACCTTGGCTTGTGCTGGGTGAGAGCACTCTTTGCAAAAGCTGCTGGCTTCTGACACTGTGTTTCTGGAAATAATATCAAACGTAAATTTGTTGAGCGTTTTGACATTGTGGATTTTTTTTTTCACTACAGTTCATCAGTAGGGTTTTTATATCTTTCATCTTCAAGCAGAGGATGCAGAGTTTTTCCAGATAAATGTGGATTAGGAAAGACGAGAGAAGGTATTTCAGTTTCTTTTTCTGTTTGCTGGTTAACAAAGACATGCCTGTGATCACTTTGACCTTGTTACTTGGTGCATTTTTGGCGTGTGGTGTATATGTAATTATATATTAACAATATATTAACATAGTCAAAGGTAAGAAAACCTCATCATAGAGGATATGTTTGCAGTGACAAGTGTTAGAATTCCACGTTGTCCGTGCAGTCCACATATTGGTGTATTTGTATTCCTTTGATGCTATAGCCTTGCCTTAATTTTAGGTACTAGTTCTTAAAGCTTTAGATTTAGAGTTTAGTTTGTGCTTTTCTTTCTCTTCACATAATTAGAGGACCATAAAAACTAAGTCTTTATTCGGAGTAAGTTCACTTTCATCATTGCTGTGGAAATAGGTGTTTCTTTAACTTGTAGAACAGTGTATATGGAAATCTGGAATAATCACTAGCAAATAAAATTCTGTCTCCTTGCCTTTCTGCTCTTCCAGTCCCCGAGCCTGACTGGTTTATCCTCCCACTGCTGCCTTTGCCTCCCTTACGCTTTTTAATTTAACACCACTTAGCCAAGCATTGCTAGAATTTTATTTCTTTTGTTAACTCATGCTTAACATAAGATTCAGAGCATTAGTGTTTTTCCAGCCTGATGCAGCCTTCAATTTGATAGCCCAGGAACGGAAAAAAAAAATGCAGTGAGTTAGCACTAAATGTTCTGTTCTCTGCCCTGCTTCTCCCACACCCATGGGCTGAGCAGGGCACACTATCCATACCAAGCAGAAAGGGGATGAGGGAGAAAGTGTGTGTGCAAGTTTGCCAGCTAGACCTACCTGTGACTTGAAGTTGACCATCATTCTGTGATTCTCAAAGTAAATTTGGTCATGAAGGAATCTGCCTCCCCCTTGGAAACTTCCTCTTAAAAAAGAAAAAAAAAAAAGGCTGCTAATGGCAAAATACTGGAAAACCTGCTGGGTGTGCTAGGATTATGCATACCTGCTAAGCTCAAATGGATACCATTTTACTGGGTCCTTCCGGGTGAAGTTTGGGCCAGTGCTGCAGCCAGGTGGGAATCCAGCAGCAAGCCGTGAGATGGGGGCAACATTTTTACCTTTGGGGTTGCCAGAGAAAAGTCGTAGCTGCTTGTGGTCAGAGGAAAAAATGGATGGCACCAATCATTGGAATCGATGCCAGGTAACTAGGTATCTGAGCTGCACTCCTTCCAGTTGTCCTTCGGACTTGAGGAGTTAGAACTGAAGGAGAGATGTGTGATGCTTTCCCAAGTTACGGCCTCTTGGCCGTTCCATTGCACAGGGCTGTCTAAAAGCACGATGACCATGACTGGTGTGGTCATGAGCCTGAGCTTATAGGTCCCCTTGAAACCCAGGGAGTACTGTTAGCTCAGACTTAGTGCTGGCTTGGGTTACATTTTCCTAAGGGCAAGTGGATCAAAAGAACTAACAGAATAAGCCAGAGTTACTCTATTCTGTCCTTGCTCTCCGTATTGAAAAGGGAGCTGTTATCTTTACTCCTGTTGCAGTAAT
This sequence comes from Actenoides hombroni, assembly GCA_024336885.1. Classification (NCBI taxonomy): domain Eukaryota; kingdom Metazoa; phylum Chordata; class Aves; order Coraciiformes; family Alcedinidae; genus Actenoides; species Actenoides hombroni. The sequence goes on along the minus strand of WUAM01000260.1, from coordinate 693,384 downwards.
AATTGTAAATAAAAACCAAGCATCAGGTATTGCTCTTTAGACTTAGTAGCGTAAACTTCTTTTTGTGTTTTGATCCTCCTGGAATAGAACTGCTTCTGTGCTTGCATCGTTACTAAAGCTATAATTTCCAGTGCTGTAGAAGCCTAACATTGAGGTATGGGAAGTAAAGAAAGAAGTTTAGGGGTTTTTATGCTTACATGGTTACTGTTTTGAGGGAATGCAAAGCTTGGAAAGGAGGTATAGTTGAGTGTTTTGAAGGGAACTGAGGTATCTGGATGCATAACCTCTGCTACTTCACAGCACAGCATTGGCACTCTGCTGCTGCTGCTCTGCAAAGTGTTTGGACGGGGAGGGGCTCACGTTAAGGTCCTCGCAGTACCTCTACTGGAAGAGATGACAGTAAGTAACAGATGTGAGCTTGGGGTGGTATCTTTTCTCTGACAAGTTTGCAGCTTGTTTATAGAACTGTTTTCCATTCCCGTATGAAGTTTCCATTCATATATGAAATCCATAGATGAAGTTTGACTTGCTTTAATATACACGCAGCTTTAACCTGAACTGAAAGCTACAGTTTGTACAAAACCTTAGGACGGTATGAAAAATACCACTGGGGATTTAACTTAGAGCCCTGAACCTTTAAATTCCTGCCCTTATCCTACTTCCAAATGTGACAGTTTGTGTACTAGATTACGGGCAGATGAAGAAGAATTCTCCTTTACGTTGTTTTAAGCTAATCTTGCACGAGAACAGCTTTCTGGTCTGTGAAGCAAAGCATGGTAAATACATCAGCGATTTGGAAGCGTGCTGTTAAATTTGTTTCCTTCTAAGTGAAGAGTTCTGTGAAGTTCAAAATAGGATTTTTAATTGAAATTGTTTATCCGAAGAGGTTTTCCGTGCTGGCAGTTGTTCTAGGAAAGGAATTACATAAACTCCATTTTTAATGGTCTGACACTTTAATGGTCAGGATTTCCCGATGGCATGCCATAATCAGGAATGACCGAGCAGGACTTGAGACAATTTAGTTCAAACTGATTTCCTTTTCCCCCCCCTCCAGTTTTTGTGCTTTGTCACATTGTTTTCCAATGTGTACGGTTTGGTCTTTTGGCGTCTTGAAACAAAAAAGATGATAATGTCTTTTTCCTGCCTGATAGTAATCTGCATGAGTGGGCTGCCATCGAAGGCTCTGTAAAGTGATTCACATATTGAGTTGTACTTCTTGCACAGGCTCATGGAGATTTTAGCCAGTATTTACCACCTATGTCCTCGCTGTTATCTTGTTAAGGGTCTTAAAAAATGTGAATATGTAAAATTGGTCTTACATACATATTTTTTTTCTCTTAAATTGAGTTTTAAATTTCTTCTTTGCAAAGGTAGTTGCTTGCAGCATAGATGGCACGTTCTACCCTTCCATCCCATGCTAACCAGGTCAGAATTATAGCATGAGAGATCAGATGAGCTTCAGCAAATAAATTGTGAGACTATGGCTTGTAGCAGCTTTTTCTGCTCTCTAGTCCAAACATTCTCAGCGGACAGTGATCCCAGTAACAACTTCTGTCTGTTTCGGACTGGCTGCCCTCAGTGTCCTAAATGTCAGATCTGACCTCTTTTTCAACTATTACATTTCTTAATAGAAGTAGTTGTGGTTTTTGCTCTTCCAGAGATATCCAATACCCAGCTATCTGATTGAGGTGAATTTATGTGATGCGTCTGGCTGCTGTTCATCTTGTTCAGTCATAATTCCATAGAGAAGCAGGTTGTCCCCATACAGTTTGAGGATAATGTGTTACTCTCCTAACAGTTTTTAAGGACTATGGGTTTTTTTAACTGAAAGAAAGCTTTCCTCAAGGATAAACACTTAAAGTGGTGTTTTGAAATTCAGTACTGATGCTGCTTTCCTCATACGAGAGGAGTTTAGAAAGAAGGTTTTGCAGGGTTGGTACTTCTTACCTGTCTATAAGATAAGAGGAAATGACTGGCATAGTCCCTATTCCTATTCCTCAGTAGGATTTACTTGGGGAAACGTGTAGCCCAGTTTCTTTCTTCTATCTGAGTTTAGTCAAAAGAAGTACTTAAAAATATTTTTTTCTGATTTTTATCTTCGTAATCTGTTTTATCTTGAGACTTCTCAAAATAACCTACAGAAGATGCTGCATGGTATAGTGTCTTCTACAGGGACTGGAATACGCTGGTTAGAATGTATTCAGCCATCAAGGCAGATAGGCAAGAATGATTTCTTGCTCTCTTCACAGTACTTCCTCAAGGAGCACTTGAATAATTAGTATAGAAAAGGGGGAGAGTTACTGTATGGCAGAGAACACAGAAAAAAGTCTGCAGATTTTGATGGTGTGGAGTTCAGAAGGGAGAGGGAGGCCTTTCACAAACTTGTCTGTGTTTGACATGCAGGGGACTGGTTTCATACATCTCAGACTGTGCTCATAGGTATGGAAAGGATAGGAGCGAAACTTTCTTCTAAATTTAAATAGTTGGTGGGTTTGGTTGGTTCGGTTTGGTTTGGTTTGGTTTTTTTAATAACAGAAAATATCACTGAAGTTTGAAGTAGTATTACAGAAACAGATTTCTCATTTGCCTTCTCCCTTGCAGGAGATGGGTTAGATTTCTAGAAAGCATTATGCCAAATGAAAATCTAAAAATTACAGTTTATTAATTAAATTGTCAGATATACCAACAGCAGTGGGGAAAAAGACTACTGAATTTTTTGGAAGGACTGCCTAGTTACAAGGCAGAACTTCAAATTTGAGGGTCATCAGTAGCAGCAAGACTGTATCTGCTAAGGGACTGTCATCTGCCCAGATACCTAGAAAACTAGATATTGCCAGATTAAGATTTTATGCCTTAGAATATCTGCTGTGTCTCTATGCTGGCCTGAAAGAGTGTTTCTATTAGTGTTTACTAGAAGAGAAGCCTGCATTTTGGGGAAAGCTAAGATTAAAATTTCTTGCCTGTGTTTTCAGAGGCTTTGAAAGCAGAAAACAAGCTCCACTGAGTACTTGGAACTAGACAAATTGGGAGCTGCTCTCCTAGTTGAGTCAACTTTTCATAAAGAAAGGATGTTCGTAGTTGATGAGGGTAGAAAAATGATTTCTGTGATGAAGCTTCAGAAGATTTCTGTGAGGTTTTTGGTCTGTGGGGGTTTTTTTTTTGAGTCCAAATGAACACTCAGCTGTCACAGTACCAGTTCCCACAATACACTCAAAAATCTTTCCATTTTCTCTCCCAGAGCATCCTTCACGTTTTAGCTATTTTGTTGAAATAAACTTATTTTCTGTTTATTGCTGCAGTATTCATTTATGGTTCTTTCTAAAATGTAATACAAACTTATGTGAAGCTCCTTAAATAAATTGTCAACAGGGAAACGTTTCTACTGCAGAAGTAAAATGTAAGTTCCGATTTAGACCTAGAGGGGAAGTTTTCAATGCACATACAGCTTCCTCTCACGGAAAGATTTGACTTGGCTTTGCAAACATTACACTACACCATACTGCTCAACTGAGCCTGTTCCTATTTCACAGGTAAGTAACCCATTCATTTTTATTAACATGTGATATTTCATCAGTGCATGGCAAAAGTACCACTTACTACCTCTGGTTATTTAATTCTTTTCATTAAATCCACATGAAATCAGTGAAAGTTGAACAAGAACTTGCAATCTGGGCTTTTAGTCCACGGGGCTTGTTAATGAGATAATACTTCTTTGCCTGTTCGTGTCGTTTAATTAGTCATGTGGAGCCAGGATCTTTGTTAAACATTTTCCAAGGATAATTCACTGTATACTGCCAGTGCAGGGAAAGAAGAGAAAATGTCATACCTCCTGTCACTGGACAAATTAGTTGTGTAGCCTGCATGGAAAATAACGGGGTGTTTCTTCGCCAGGAGCTGTGTATCCAGACTAAGATATGAGAAATACAGGAGAAAGATCAGATTTTTTTTTTTTTCTTGATCAGGTACATTCTAATGTATTTGGGCTGATTTCAGTTTCAACCAGTGCGTTTATAGTTGTGTTAGCAATCAAAAGGTGTGTATTATGTAAAGCAAAGGAATATCCTGATAACACAATCTATTAAAAACCGTGTGGTCAGTGGCCCTAAGTAGATATGTAATTTCACTGGCAACAACTCTGGAGTTTATTCACGTGACTCAGGTTAACTTGTAAAGATACATGACCATGGTGTCAGGTCTGCTATGCCCCTTCCTTCACTTTCAGGTTTGTATGAAGTCTGAAGAATAATATTTTTATTAGGTACTGGGGTTTTTTTACACACCTCCTAAGAATGCATCAAAAAATGACATCCAGCAGGAACCTCATTATCTTAGTCCATCTAAGCACATTTTCAGACTTTTTTGGACGTGCAAACCCTATTCTGCAACAAGTATCACAGGAAAGCTGCAGTATGTGTGCTGCAAAAAAAATGTAATCAAATGCTCAATTGGTAAATGTAAGCTGTGTAAAACAATTGGCTGCTTTAGCAATGAACTTAGAACTGACAACCAGGAACATGAGCTGTCTGATGAAAACTGTGGAGGCCCTCTCAAAAGTGCATTGAGTATCCTTATTTTAGAGTTGGATACCTTATTTAAAACCACCAAATAATTCTGGATCTATTTTCAGATCTCTCAAGAGGGGAGATACCTGATGAAAGTTTTGCTTTAGTCCAACCATTCCTGAGAAACAGCAGCGACTGGAAGCGAATTTCAGTTAAAGACGTGAGCAACTTAGAAAGTACTATTTAAAGTACGAAGTGTCAACACTTGCCTGAGTGTAAAATAGCATTAAAAAAGAAGTGTCAGAAAGCTAAAAATCCCCATTTCATATTAGCCATGAAATAAAATGCACGCACAGACTGACACAGGCTGGTGGGCGGTCGTTACCTTTTGGTACCTGCTTCGTGTGTTTGAAACCTGAATAATCTCACTGGTAAATAGAACACTACTTCTGTCTTCAAATACTTGGTTTGTTTGGGCTATACAAAGAGAAACAGGATGCTAAAAATAAATTTCTTTAATATCAACTTGGGTATTAAGTAACCCTTCTGAGTTCTGGACACTTGTGTTTAACATGAAGCAACTTTTGTTTCTCATTCAGCATATATCAGAGAGTGTTGCCTTCTGACCTGGGAGTATGTTGACTGTCTAATTAGCCTTTGTATTGTTTTAGTGTTCCTTGAAGCTATCCAAACAATTTGCTGTGTCCTTAGCAACCAAACAATACCGTTGAACAGGGATTTCCTACGGCACTTGCTCCCCAGATTTCCCACGTAGCTTGGTCTCATTGGAGCAAACAAACAGGATATTGTTTCAAGTGAACGACAGGCAGTGTTTTCAAACCATTTATGAAAGTAGTTTTGTGTTTTTTGAACCGTTGCAAGTGGTAATGATTTTTGGTTCCGGACTTCATCTGACGTTCTGGAGAATGGTCCATGTTTTGAAGCTTCAGAATGCTGTTTGAAAATTTCTCTGGCAGCTAAGAGCAGAGAATGTCTTGTGCTTTGATGGCAAGGAATAGCAGAAAGAAATTATTTAATCCTGTCATGAGTTTGGGGTTTTTTTTTCCATTAAACGTGTGGTTTCAAATCCATGTACACCCTTCCTACAATGTTATCAATTACAAGTTCATGAGTAAGTAAATCCCACTGAACATAATTATACTAGATGATAACGTTGTTTGACCTAGTTAAGAACTCAGGTAATAGATTTTGGCTTTTCTTTGAGGAACTGCTGTGTATCTCCTCACTAAACACAGTCAAGCCCCTTCCTCTTTTTCCCTCCTGTGTATTTTTTGCGCCCGGGTGTGTAACCAGTTTTACACAGCAGATAAAAGCATAAACCTTGTCAGACGCAAGGCACGGGTCGCTGAGGTGAACCGTTAACGCTGTCGTGATTTGGCGTCCTCAGCAAGTCTGCAGATGAAAGTAAATCCCAGGCGTTTATTCTGCTTTTTGAATACACTGGCATTTCAGCAAACTGAGTTGGCTGTAATCCTCTCGTGCCGACATTTATGGTTGCCTCAGGTTGACATTTTTCCTTTGGTTTTCGGGGGGGGGGGGAGGTTTCATACCATCGGAAGAGTTTTTGCGTGTAAACACAGAGCTTGGTGAGATGTCCGACTTGTCGGGCAGCCTGCACTCTGCTTTCCTGCTGGGGAGAGTGAAGAGGCAAGTGCTGCCTGCCCCTGCATTGACTCTCCTCTTCGTGCTGGTGCAAGCAGATGTGCAGTCCCGTGGTAAGCCAGCTGGACAACCGGCTGTGTCAAAATTAACCTGGGGGAAGAAAAATCATACCTATGCTGCTTTTCCAGTTCAGTTCGTGACGCAAGCTGCACGCTTGCGCTTGCTGGCGCAGGAGGAGAACGGTGCAGGGAAGGAGATAGCTGAGTGGGGGGGGGGGGAGCGCATCCTTTGACGGGGCTGCAGCTTGTGCCATGTGAAGGGGGCTGTGTGAGTTTGTAGCCAAAGAGTGGGGCTGTGTGAGTCTGTAGCCAAAGAGTGGGGCTGTGTGAGTCTGTAGCCAAAGAGTGGGGCTGTGGCGTTGCAGGGTGATGTAAGGCTGTCCTGGGATCGTGTTTCCCTGGCTTCGTGGTCATGCCCTCTCCCTTGCACTGAAATTTCTGCAACGCTTCTGGGGCTTGGTCTAATTGCAGTCCAGTCACTTTTTTTTCTTGCCGGGCTTGGGGTTTTGTCCGGTTTACCCATTTTGAGTTGATTTCCTGTGTTGTTGCATGGGCCCAGGGGGAGGTTTTCCCTTCGGTGTGCCTGGGTTGAGGTCAGTCTAAACAGCCCTTTCATCCTTACTGAGAGGAGCTGTTTCGTAGCTTTGAAAGTTAACATACTAAGATAGTCTCTTACTGAGAGGATTAGTTTACTAATGCAAAGTAAAGCTAGTACTTTGAAGATGATCGACTCTCAGTATTTTCCCAGTTCTTAAACGATAGGGCCTTTTTAAGGCAATCCTTTGAAAACTGAAGGCAGAAATGTAGCGTGTAAACACGCTGTTAAGAGTTGTGTACATAGAGCAAATCTACAGGTAGTTCTGGGTTAAGGTGCACGTTAGTCCATCTTAGTTTCCCTACAGAGAGGCAAGAGCTGGTTCAGTACCAGCTTCTCATTGTTCAGGAGGGTGAACTAGACTGGAGCTGTGGCATCTTCCCTTAAGTCTCCCTAGTCCTGATAATGTGGAGATTGTGGCATAAACCAGTAGATAAATCTAGAAGGAGCCAAAGCAGCAGCTTAATTAAATTTCTTCTGGCCAGACACAGCTAGTGATATTCAAAAGGAGATTTAAACTTCTCATCTTTCTTTCCAGCCTGTTGGCTTTAATATGTGATTTAAAATAATAATTGAGTCCAGTTTGTCTGCTGAGCAGGACAAAGCTTTAGCTTTCTTAGAAACTCTCATATTTAGGATGGAAGCAGCTGTTTACTTAGAAATTTATGGTATCTGTTATGAGTCCTTTGGTACTTGGATTTTTTTTACTTTGTTCATCTAGTAGAGTTGTTCAAAATCTGTGTGTTGCAGCATTTTCCTCTTTCGTCCGTCTCATACTTTGTGTGTTTCTGTTACCTGCTCTGGCTAGGAAGGAGATGTTCCTTTGTTTCACCTCTTCTCTCCTCAAACCTCTGCGCTCTTGTTCTTGACGTATAACGCATCTCTTGTTTCCCGGGCTGCCTTTGGAAGCATCGAGGCTTAAGAATGCTAAGAATATGGATGCTGGAGAATGTGAACACTGTAAAGAAATGAAATGTTTTTCAGAATCCCTGACACATTTATACTTCTTTACTGAAGAACAAGCCGAACATCGGCTAATGGGATAAGAAGGAATTTTTCTTTAAAATCAGATGTTTTGGGTTGTCATCTTTCTGTTGCAGCATTTGCTTTCCTCTGTTTGTTAATACCTTTGTGTACATCTAGTGAACTTCCCCTGTAGGGATCTAGAACGTGGCACTGTCTGCTCTGTGTGGCACACGCTCTGCTATGTCTTTTAGGGCCTCTATTACTGAGATCAAAGCCCTAGATCCAAGTGTTAGAGGATGTTCAGAAATGCTTTATGGCAGGCAGTGTGTGTGCATGTCATTCTGGTATCGCCCCCAGTTGCTGGGAAGTCAGCTCTGTGACCTTGGCAAGTCCTTCCAGCCTCCAAGATGGCATACTGTCATTTATGGACAGGAAAAAATACGCATTGCTCCAACTCCACAGCGAGCCTGTACAAATAGTATACTTGGAGGGGGAAAAAACCACAGGTCATATGTAGGACTTGCAACCTTACGCCCTTTTGATAAGAGGCTGAGGTAGTTGTCACCATTCTGGTTTCACTTCTGCTTAATTGCTCACTTGGCTAATGCGTTTGAAAATTCTTACTTTCAGTGGCAGCTGAGGAAGTCTGCATTATATAAAATGGAACTTTCTGAACCGATAGGGGAAATTAGGAATGGCTGGGACTCAAATTTGGGAAGATGCGAAGCGATGTACCAAAGATACGGTAACCGTGGCAACCAGTAGCTTCGTGAATGAGTTGACCACTGGAAAAAACTGTTTTGAGTAGAAGTTGTGGGTAATATTTAGCTGACTGGAATTGCAGGTCTGTAAACTGAAAACACACACAAATGTTGCGAGTTCATCAAAACTGACCGTGTACATCTTCCCACATTGAAACTGCAAAAAGCCTTGAAGAAGCTTACCTGAACAAATTGTGCTGTGTAAGGCAATAAAATAGACCAAGACCAGGCTGTGCAACTATTATAGGCAAATACAATCTTAATAGGTGAGAATTCTTAATATTGGTTCCTAGTATCAATGAAAAATTGGGCTGCAGTCATGGAATATGCTAGAGGAATGTCAGACCTTCCTGGGTGGATCTGGGGCATTACTAGAGATGTCAAGTACTTGCTTTAATTTATAGTGTACAAGACAAGAATTAAGTGTTAAACTTGTATATGAGTGAGTTCTGATACTTGATTTTTGATGCTGCTATTCACATTGGGTGGCAGCTGTGGCAATAAAGAAATGTTTTTGAGTTCTTAGGGAGAAAAATAAACTGAAGGTGGATAAATATATGTAAACTTAATGTATGACAGTTTCAGTGTAAAGATGAAAGCACGGATCCTTAGAGAGGGAGACTAATGTATCTAGTGTTATTTATATTTATTGGTTAATTAATATTTCTGATAAGGAATAAGTCTTTCAGATTTGTGACTAGAGGGTAGACAAAAATAATTAGTATGACATGTCTAGAAGGGGTTTGCATTCTTGTTAGGGAAATCGCTTACTAACAAAGTGTTAAGAGGGGCCCAGGAAATATTTATCCTGAAGACATTTGGACGCCAAGTAGAAGCTTGAATATCATGGATGATTTATAAAGGTTGAATCAATCAGTTGCCTCTCAGCGTATAGGGAGATAACCCTTTACATTCAACCTTATGATTTTTTTTTTGTCATGCTTGAACTGAAGACAGCAGAAATTAAAAGCTGTGATCTTTATCATGATCATCAAACGGTTGTATTCAGAATGGGGCAGTTCACAGAGCGTAAGACAGTTTTTCATTTATATCAATAACAAAAATGAGTTACAGTGTAAACCCTTAGCCAACTTGGAGCAGAATTTCCCACCTAATTAAAAAAAAGTCTTGTTGGATGTTGTAGCTACTTGTTTACTCCTTCTGATTTACATAATTTACTCTGCGAATACATCTGTGTGGTGGACAGGAAAGTAAAGTGAGAGGAATTGTGTTTAGAAGCTCTTCTTTATAGCTCTTTTTTTCTTTTTTTTTTTCTCTCTCTCTCTAGCCTCCACACCACCCAGCAGAGTAAATAAACGCAGAGTTTCTCCAAGTGTTGTTTCCACCTGGGAAAAGAGAGGCGTCATCATGTCGAACATTACTATTGATCCAGATGTCAAACCTGGCGAGTATGTCATCAAAAGCCTCTTTGCTGAATTTGCTGTTCAAGCTGAAAAGAAAATTGAAGTTGTAATGGCTGAACCTTTGGTGAGTGCTTTTTTCATGGTATCCCTTGAAATGGTCCTGTTTTTTTGTTTTTTTTTTCTAAATAGACTGTTTTATCATATGTAAGGTTACTGGAAAAAACCCCATCCTCAGATACTGTTGACTTTTCAAAGGGATTACTCAAGAATAAATTGGCTTCTGCAAACAGGGTTGCTACCTGGATTATGTTTTATTGACTTCCGTTGAAACTGTTATGTAGTGGTTACGGGAAACAAGACCTCTTAGTATTCATAAGCTCTGTAAAGTTCCTAAAGGAAATAGCGACAACAAAAAAAACGTTCCTTCATTAACAGTTCAAAGCGTGTTTCCTGTTGATGTTTCTTTGAAAAAATACTTTTGACAGTATTCTTTCAAGAAAAGATGCATTTGTTCTGCTTTCCAAAGTGATGACACTGAGACTCAGAAGAATGTAATAGCCAGATGAGGCAAAATGCAGAATTCTGTTGGGGATCCAGACCACATGATCTCGAAATAAATGTAGGGCTTTTTTTATTATGTGGGAGTTTTTGGAGGGGGGAAAAAAATATTTAATATTTTTTTTTTCAACTTGGAAATGTGCTGAGCAAGAGAGACAGGGCAGCTCGCAGAGCGCTGGCTGGCAGGAGGCCCCTGTTGGCAACTGCTGCCTACAGAAGTGTTTGTGTGCAGAAGTGCACCTGTGAGCACTTCACCTCCAGTTTTCGCCCTTTGGGAAAAAAATGTATTAAGAACCAGTCCAAAAGAACACAAAAATGGTACTAAACGTTCCATGGTGTCATTGATGGTGACAACTTCAATTAAACTTAGAACGTCTTCAACTAAAATGAAAGTAGGTCAAAGACTGAGGCAAAGGAAACATTTCCTTATACACACCTAGTTAGATATACTTTATATATACACGTGTGTGATTCTGTGTGTGTACCAGGCAAGCCTACAACTTAAACATCATGGGTCTGTTTCCTTATAGACATCCAAAAGAGTCAGATATTCAGGAGGGTTTGATAAGAAAGCACAGAAACTTTGTAGGAAAAAAGGCACACAAATGGTGAAGGATGTGTGGCTAAGAAATGAGAGGAGAGCTCTAGGGGTGCTGATGCTGTGGGTGGGAAGTCAGGTAGCTCCACTCAGGGTGGTCTGCGAGCCTTCTGCTGCCAGTGCCACTCCCTTGGCCCCTTTTCCAGTCGTCTGCTGAATGTTCAGGGAGGGTAGTGCTTGGCTGGAATGACAGAGCCTGGCTGTAATTCATACAGGCTGAAGAGGGCTTTTCCTGGAGACACAGCTAGTTCAGAGTTAAATCTCCTGAGTACTGCTAGCAAAGTAAATATAATAGCTCTGGAGTTCACTGGTGCTGCAAAACTTGTCCCTCGATCAGATTAAATAAATTCTCTGACAACAATACCAGGCTATGTCTGCCTGCCATGCTGTTGACTGTTAGCAAAACAAATGTTTTTAAATGTGCTAATCATGCAAAGCTGAAACATTTCACCAGATCAAAAATTTAGAAAACTCATTAAATAATATACTTTTCAGAGAAGAGAGATTCCAAGCCTTGCCTGGTGAGGTTTTATGGTGATGGCACCAAGTCTGCCTTAATCAGGATCTTTTACTAATGAGGTTCTGAAATTGCTGGTTTGTGTTTATACAGTATGTATCTTTGGGATAAAATAAGAAATTACAAATATTGCTGGAGTAGTCATTTCTGAACGTGAAACTTTATGTGGAACTTTAACAGGTCCATCTAGGTTCATTTGCTAAGTTGAATTCCTTTAAACAAGATGGTTTTTAATACAATCAAACATAAATTTACACATATAGGCCAACATTTCTAATTTTCTATTGGTGGGGAGGAAGGACTGTATAGAAAACCAGCAATTTAAAAGAGGTGCCAAAAGCTGAGGAAAAGTGAAACAACCTGAGCTGGTGTAACACAGAGGTAGAAGGGAATCCTTGGGTGTCTCAGTGAAACAGAGCACTGAAATGTTTTTATTTTTCTATGTAGTATTTGATATAAATACCGAATATTCAGTTCTAGTGTATGATGTTTAGAAAGATTAAAAGCTAAAAGGGCACAGGAAAAGCACTGAGATGGGAGAAGAGGCTTCAGTGGAAGAGAGGAAAGCCCTTTATCATTTTCGTGTGATTTGATTTGGTGGGATGACTTGGCTACAAATAATAATGTGGAGAATATACATAGTGTTACGTAAATCTTTAATGTGTTGTATGAAGCTAAGCTGTTGGATGAAGCTGTTGGAGAGAATTTGGAGCCAGACCAATTGAAGTTAAGAGCCAGACACTTGCCAGTAAGGGAGCAAACATTAATTAAAAAAATAATAATTAAAAAAAAAGGTGACTTCAGATCAAGGCAGCGCTGAGGGGTAAAGGGAACAGGACCATGTTGACTAGATGGATGAGTTTCATCTAGAAGTAACTGACCTGTGATTTTTAAAAAGTAACTAAATTGTTTCTTTGTGAGTAACAAATTAGTTTCCTTTCAGTGATTTGATTAGGAGTTCTCTGCTTGAAAAATTTTAATACTGCAGAGTTTCCGAAGTCGGAGAAAGAGCTTATCAGCAAATGCTTAAAATAAATTACTTGAGTGGCAAGCATATCCACAGGAAGGAAGATCATCCTTTTAGTGAGTAAATTAATTTAAAACAACGACAACAAAAAGAATTTTTCTGAGTCTTTTTGTAGTAGTATATAGTTTGAAAGGAAAAAGAACTCGGACACAGTCTATTGTAGCTTTAAATACTCTTCCAAAGCTGAGCAAGGACGACTGTGAGGCACGATACCAGCCTTCCCCAAATGTGGAACGAACTATGCCAGTGAAAGGGTTTAGTAATAAACTCGATCCAGGTTGCACGTACATGTAGGTGGTTAGAATTTAAGCAGAGAGTTTAACAGGGGTGCCACCAAGTTACCAAGCTGCTAACCAGAGAAGCAAGCTGCTACCATTACTAAACTGTAGTTCAGTCTCGTGGTTAAGTCAAAACCAGCGAGAGTATTTAAACCTGTTGCACTTTTGTTCCATCATGGAGATAGGAGGCATTGCTCAGAGCAGCCCCGCACGCTTTTGCACGCCGTGCTTGGGTGCTTTCAAAAGCTTGTGTGACGGAGTCTGTGCCATTTAGCACACCACCTCTCTTCAGGGCAGCGTTTCTCACGCGCTGCTCTGCCGCTGGGGCGCGGAGCCGGGAGCTGCCCGGCGCTTGGGCTGCAGCAGGAAAGGTGGCTTCGCCTGTCAGGTTGCTTGCTTGCAGCTTGGAGGAGAGAAAGGAGCAGGCAAGGTCTGCTGCGTCGACCTGAGGCAGCCTGCTGAGGTGTGCTAGCCAGCAGAGGAGGATGCTGGTGGATGCTGGTGGATGCTGGTGGATGCTGGTGGATGCTGGTGGATGCTGGTGGATGCTGGTGGATGCTGGAGAGGGGCCAACGGGTGGTACCTTTTCCCAGCGGTGCGGTTGTTTGCACGCCTGCCTACATCCTTGATCTCTGCTGCCTGCCCTGTGTTGACATTCCTGCTTTACACAATGGATGCAAGCTGCTGTTGGGTTAATTAAATAGTAGGGTTGTTTGGGCTTTGTTGCTTATTTTGTTTGGGTTTTGGTTTGTTTTTTTTTTCCATTTCCCTTCTCAAAGATAAATGTAGACTTATTATTTTCATGTCTCTCTGAACTTCAGGAAGCCAGGAAAATAAATCTTAAATTATTAATTCAGTGAGAGTTTCCAAGCCTTTACTTTATGCTGTTGGATAGATTTTTGTAAGTCATGTGAGACGATGGGGGTCATGACAAAGCAGAGTTAGAAGTCATTGAAGTCTTGTAAGTCATGTAAGTTTTAAAGCCATACAAATAATTCAAAGGGCTCGATAAACCTGTGACTGGGTTAGAGTCTTATTTGGTTATGTCACGTTTGTTTAGTCAGTGTTACATTAACTACAGGGATATTTACCTTACAGCAGTTAAGATCTTTAATACTGAGGAAAAATAATAGGGTTATGAACTTATAAAAGTTTCCATTCTTTCTGATATTGAGAATCTTAAGAGTCATATCAACATTTGATATATGGAAGTGCCTCAATTAGTATAGAACGTGGGAGAAAAAAAGCTAAATTTTCAGAACTAGCTTAAAAATAGCTTGCTATCTGTTGACAGGGATTTCAGCTTCTTTGGCTAAAGACTTACAGAATGTTTGACTTCTCTTTGGTTTGTTATCATTCTTTTCTTTAGCTAGTTCTGGTTTTAGAGACATGGAACAGGTATAATAAACCCAGTGTTTGTTCACCTGTATACTAGTTTTGTAGTACCATGGTGGAAATATGTTGTGTTGGGCCACTGTATCATAAGGAGGCTTAAGGAACCCAGCTTTTAAGATGATCTTGCAGGAAAGTCACTTCTCCAACTTCTCAGGAAACAATTTCTTGTTAGGCTCCTCCAGCTTATTTAGCAATATACTGTGTTTATAGAGGGTGGAACATTTCTCGTGTTTCTGCTTTATAGATAAGATTCCAATTATTTGTGCAGTTTATCAAAAAGCATAGTACATGTAACATGAATTCACCTACAATAGACCTTTCCTTATAAAAAAAGGTAAGGGAAGAATCCTTTTTAAAAGGGAACTCTGATTTGCAAATGCCCTCTGGAAGATTTAGTATCTGCCGCAAAATGTCAATGCTCATAACAGTATTTTGAACAAAATTAACATGTAAAATTAAATGAAATTGTAAGATACAAAAAAGTGTTTATATATTGGTATCTGAAACATTTCCCCCCTTGCTTTTGAATACGCAGTGAAGGAACATTGGCTAATAGATCAGTTGATGAACAAATGGGACTATTTTGGAATATTATATGCATTATTCTGAAACCATCTTTTAAAAAACCACATTTTTTCTTTGGGCATACTAGAAGTGTACATAAATGACAAAGTTTTCTTAGGCAGTTAAGTGGGTTTCTTTGGATTATGGAAAGTGAAAACGGTCTGGCTTGTGAATAGGTACCTATACTCTTTCAAGTTACATTTTCAAGGTAGGTAAATTCTTTTTGCTTAGGCAGTGTTGAATTCAAGTTTTCGGAGGCTGTAATAGTTGCCAGAGGTTGTGTGCTTTTGAACACCAAATACAGCTGCACTCATAGCACTAAATGTCAGGAAGTGTCTGACAGTTTTAAAATTACAAAATGGGAAAAGCGAAAGTAAGCGGCCAGTCTGAATTTTGGACTGGGTGCCTGCAATCCCGACTTGTACCTGTTTAACACAGAGCCTGCGTCTTGCAGCAGTGCAAGGGTTAAATGCCAAGCAATAGTGACCTCGAGTTTTGTCAGCAGCCTGGCAGGGGGGTGTTGTCTCTGAGTAAACCACTGAGCGGTTATTTTGTGCTAACTGAGGCACAACCTGTTGAGAGCAGTGCTGGCTGTCGGTATTGCCGACACCTCTTACATCCCAGAGCAGGCAAGCTAACAGCTCGTCCAGCTTACTACTTAACCTGCTCCATAAAAGCTCTTGGTTTGCTTATTGCAATCTAATATGAGCTATTAGTGCTTTGCAGTGAAGCACTTTTTCTGCTTTCCTTGTCAAAGATAACATTTTCAACTCCTTAATAAAGTGAAAAGCAGTTTAAAATTTCTTTTAAGTAGCAAGAAACGCTCATCATATCTTTTTATGTCTTACTGCTTGGTCACGTGCCCTTAAAGCTTTTACCATGGCACTTGGCTTACCATAAATCATTGACTCTCAAAACCAGTACATGGGACTTTGTCTTTATTTCTTTTTTTTCTGTTTTCCCTTCCCCTATTAGTTTCTTTTTTGCTTTCCAGGATACCCTAGCAAGAGACTATAATAATTGTATCCCTTGTCGCTGTGTAATGTGGTGCTCTACACAGTGACTAGTAAGAATTACCATTACGTTACTATTCTAGTTCATTAATGTTTTGTTTTCTTAACGCTTTAATTCTCAGTGAATTATTTTGTCAGGAATATAATTTAATTTTGCTTTTAACAGAGCAGTATGTCTTACGGTAATGGTAGCAATGAATTATTGTTATAATTAAATTATAACAATATTGCATCTTTTCTGCACCATACAAAGCTATTTGAAGTGTAAAGCAAGTTATTATTGACATTCTCCTTTTCCCGGAGTAGGTTTTGGAGCTATTTTTCATTTCAGTTCAGGGAAAGCACAGACTGGAAATGCATTGAACAATTGTCTCTCCCTTTGTGAAGGCATTTTGAAGTTCATTCTTGTAGCTGACAGTAACTTGCCTTATATGACCATGAATATGCTTGTTAATTCAGATGGGAATGACTTTCCTTCTAGGTTACATGTGGCATCCACTGCCAGCTGTCTCAGCTGAGCATACTGCTCTAGGCCCTGCTGTTTGATAGAGCTGTTCCACCTTTTCTGTCTGTCACTCTAACGTTACTACCATTAACCTACCACATGAATTTTAGATCTGTATTTTTCTATTTTGTAAATACGCTTCACACCTTCAGAAATGGTTCTAGCTGAACAAGAATGCAGATACTCCCACTGGAAGGTATTTCTTCCTTCTGTAATATAACTGAGAAAGAAGGAATCTGTCTTTGATAACGGTCAGTTGCATTGCAAAATTTGTGTTTCTTTCTATTTTTTTTTTACAGGAAAAGCTCTTGTCCAGATCTCTTCAAAGAGGTGAAGATCTTCAGTTTGATCAGGTAAGAGATGTGTAATTGAAGGCAGTTTTTATGGAATTAAAGTGGCCTTTGTTTTTGCAAAATAGCCATTTGACTGTTGTAACGACTTGGACCATCGATGCCTGAATTAGCGTAAGAAGATTTA
Source organism: Actenoides hombroni (assembly GCA_024336885.1). NCBI lineage: Eukaryota > Metazoa > Chordata > Aves > Coraciiformes > Alcedinidae > Actenoides > Actenoides hombroni. The sequence goes on along the minus strand of WUAM01000260.1, from coordinate 676,582 downwards.
GACCTTGAATGTTAGACTTTATTTTCCATTTTCAAATATTATAGTAAGAAACTACTGAAATAAATTAACTATTTGAGGGGGGGCAATGAAAGTTGCTGGAGGAAAGATGCTGAAATAAGGTAGGGGACAAAAGGACTTAATTTATTTCTATTCCTGTTAAAAGTCTTTGTGAAACTTCAGACTGTATCACTTACTGTTTCAGTGTTTCTGCTTTTATAAGCAAATAGTGTTAATTTCAGTAACATGGCTTTTACTGAGTGCTTTTGATTCTATGGCAGAAGGCATAAGGTATATTCAAAATGTTACTTTGTCCTTTGCCAAGTATGTAGTTGCACTGTGAGGCTGTTCTGTTTCACATACCATAAGTGAACTTGTACCTAGAACAACTGTCTGCTCAATGTATTCATGCTTATTGTCTCTCTTTCTAATTCTTTCGTATTACAGGCATGTTTTTGTTGTGTAATTACTTCCTGGCAATGGAGAGGCAGCATTCAAATAAAGCCCCATTAATTGCCTGTTCCTGTTCTTAACTGTTACTGAATAGCATCTTACTGTATGAAGTTTAGTGTTCTGTCCATGTTTTCTTTGACTGGGTTTTTGTTTGCTTTCCATTACACCTTGGATATAGGTATTGGACTGCTTTGCAATCAATAGCCATCTATGCACCTCTTTTCCCTCCTCCCAAAAGAGAAACAAACAATAGCATGTAGTATTTCATGGATAATTTCCTTTTCAAAGAAAACCAAAACCAAAACCACCACCAAAACCCTCACACTGCCTTTTAATGTTTTTTAATCTAACCTGCTTTGAGGCCATTATCGCCTAATGAAAGTTTACTCATAAGCCAGGAAAAGGAGTAAAGGGGGATGAAGCTCTTGTGCTCTGTGGAAGGCATCCTTAAAGATCTGCCAGCTCTGTCTGCTCTGCTCGCTTGTCCCTGAGAGCCCTTTGCCGAGGAGCCTTATTGCCTAACTCCTTGAAGAGCTGGAAGTTTGCTTTCTTAAAATTCAGGGTCCTGACTTGACTCCCTGCCTGACCCATGTCCTTCAGGACTGTGAACTCCACCAGTGCATGATCACTGCAGTCACCTATTTGCTCTCTTGCATTAGTGATCTTCAGGTCCAGAATTGCATCCTGTCTGGTAGGGCTGTCTATTACCTGGCTTAAAAAGTTATCTTCAGTGCATTACAGGGGTCTCCTGTAATGCCTACAGCTCGCCACACTGTTTTTCCAGCAGATGTCTGGGTGGTCAGAGTCCAGATGCCTCCTGTAGCTGGAGTAAGAAGACTTTGTCAATAGGCTCCCCTTGATCGGGCGGCCCATAGCAGACACCAATGACAAAGGTTCCCTTTGTTGCTTCCATCCCTAACTCTTTCTTACCCATATGCCTTCAAACTGTTTGTGGCTTATTATTCAATTCAGTAACAGCTCATCACATTCTGTCCGTTTCTTGACATACAGGGACAATGCCTCTGCTCCTTCTTCTTCACCTGTCCTTCCTGAGCAACCGATAGCCAGCAATAGTCCCATTCCATTTTACTGGCACTGTGTAGCAGTGCGGAAGGTGGCAGCGTAAAAAAGAGGTTGGCAAAGTGTGAGAGAGAGGAGGAACCGCGGCGTACAGCCACAGCCGGCCAGCAGAGAAGCTGGAGCTGTTGCTGGGCCAGCCTTGTTCTCCCAGAGATTTTTAAGGAGTTAGAAATTTGAGTCTAAAAAGTGACTTTAGCTGTACTGATATGGCATCTGAGCTAGTTAGTGTTGTACTTTGTAAATAAAATTAGTGGGATCGAAAGAGAAGAGGGATTCTGGGAGGAAGAACGTATCTAGTTAACATTCTCTCAGCTCAGTAAGTGACGATGAGAAGAGGGGTGGAGAAGGAAGGCCTATCATTTTGTTTGTCCCTATCACGAGAAAGTAAAATAGCTGTTTAATGGGATTTGTTGGAAGCAGAGCCAGATCGAGAGGGCTGCTATTAGATCCAAGTGAGCAAAATCAATAGTTTTTCATTTCCAATAGTACAATTCTTTTGTTTGTTGTTGAGGCCTTAATTGGAACAAAACCATAAATTTAGCTAAAAGAGATAAAAATATTGTCTCATTTTCGAAAGTTTTTTGTTGATACACTTCTGAACTGTTAAAAATTTTAGCATTTCAGAACAAGTCCTTTGTCATTCCCAGCACATCAAGAAGTTACAAGAAAGGAATTTTTTTTATAGAGCATATATTGCATTTCTGAAAATATTTTTGCTTGTACAGCTTGGAACTGAAATAGCTTATATTTTTCTTCCTTTCTTTGTTGTAGGGATCATACCTGACAATTTCCTACTCTTGTCCTAAGACAGCAAAACTTTATGATCATGCAGAAGCATATCTTGGCCATCTCACTGACTGAACGCAGATGTGCCTCTGGGGTTTGGTCCTGTTCATGATTAGGAGCAACTCGAGCAATGTTTTTAGGATCATGATTTAGGCCATAGCTGAAATTTGGGCTCTAGCATCTTACTATCATTTTGCCTCTCTCTCCTTACCTCTCGCTGTACTTTTAGGTATTTTAAGCACTGCTATTAGCAATGTATTTCAGCCTTTAAGACTAGATCACACTTTGCTGTTTCATTCTGATGTACATAAGTACATGTCATGATGACAAATGCAGCCCTGGCCTCTTGGGTCTAGGTTGCTGCTTTCATCTTAGGCATAACTTAATGCTAAAATAAAAGAGTTTTCTTATCATTTATATATAAGATGATCTTGAATTTAGTATCAAAGCTGTATGATAAGTAAATAAAAGGAATAAGCATATAGCTCATGTTCTGCTTAGCACCTATGTAATATGGGGAAAGATTTAATCTTCCTGATAATTCCAGTGCTTTTTTATTAGAATGTTACGGATGCAAAACTTGGCAGGAAACAAATAAAGTAAACCTGATTTTTCATTTCAAGAGGAAAATGCTTTCTAGTGCCAGTAGTTTCTGGGTTTAGCACTTTACCAATGGCAAGTATCTTTTTAGTGCACACGATAGAGCTTGTTTCTGTGGAAGACAATATAAGTTGCCTAACTGCTGGAATGTTTAATATACTGTGTAACCTTACAGGAAAATCTAAGGAAAAGGTTTAGTAAAACTTAATACACAGCTTTCATCTTTTTCTTCTACTCATAAACGCATCGGTTCAGGAGGAGGGCAGAGGAGCAGAAGAGCTTTGCGTGGTCATTTTACATTGACAGCACAGGTTAACTTGTTCAGTTAATCTGTTCCTGGCCTGGTGTGTGTGTAGTAGAAAGTGATACATAAAGTTGCCACTTTGTAAAATTATATGATACGTGTTTTTTAACATTAAAAACCAGTCTGAAAGACTTATTATAATTCTAGGGTTTTTAGATTTATTTTTTTTTTGTCACGCTAAACTATTTCTCTTACATTTTTTTTTCAGTTGATAAGCTCTATGAGCTCAGTAGCAGAGCACTGTCTCCCCTCCTTACTACGCACCTTGTTTGACTGGTACAGGCGTCAAAACGGAACAGAAGATGAATCTTATGAATACAGACCTCGGTCTAGCACAAAATCAAAGGGGTAAGAATCTTTCAAAAATCTATTTGATTTTTGTATGCTTTCTTATAAAAAAAAAAAAGTGTGCTTTGTACTTTTTCAACAGATATTTTGTATTTGGGTCTGTCGTTACCTAAATATGTGTAGAAGGAGCATTGGGCTTCTTTGAGGTAGTGTATTTAGCTTCTGTAGATGATATGCCTGAAGTGACTTAATGATTTTGACATTGGTATACAGGAAGATGGATGCTGATAATTCTAAGATAGTTGGTCCTTTTTAAAATCATTTTGGTTGTTGGCATGTTCTTTCAGGAGTGGACAAGATTTCAGTGCTGCATCGAACCCTGAAGTCTTTCTAACCATCCCTTTATATATGTGTGTGACAATGATTGCATGAAAGACATGTATGCCCCTTCTCTGAAATATTTGTGTTTGGTCTTGTGTATGATGCCTGTGTTTTTGATTTCTTAGGGATGACCAACAACGTGAAAGAGATTATCTACTTGAAAGGAGGGACTTAGCTGTAGATTTCATTTTTTGTTTAGTTTTAATAGAGGTTCTAAAACAGGTAAGCACTTTTACTTTGGCAGACTTATTTTAATCTTTTGCTTTTGATGTCAGTTTTGATCACTCCTTTAAATTTTTATATTAAAAATTTAAAGCATATATATGATGAGCATATGCAAGACTGTAGTTATACTCTCAGTTGCATAAAGCCTTTGCCCTCTCCTGTCTTTTCATTTCATGCTTGCATTATCTCACTTCATATGTCTTGGATCCACTCAGTCAAAGCTGCAGATGTACTGCAAAAAGCAAAACTGTGAAAAAGAACTTGGTTTTTAATGCTCAGTACCATTTGTCTGTGTAAACATTTTTGAAATATAATGTGAAGTCATTAAATTGACAAGATTAAAATGCCAACTTTTAAGAAAAATTAGAAAGAGTATGTAAATTTGCTTGGCCTTATAGTACAGCACTAGATGATGTCACACAGAATTTCTGTTAGTATAAAATTTGCTTTGGTATATGGACAAGAGGATGGAATTTGGCTTCGAGTAGCAGCATTTTTTTCTTGCATTTTTTGATAGGAGAAAATTACTGTAAGAAATGGTATGAAATATGAAGCAGACTTGAGTAAATTTCATGTTTCAAATACTCAAGTAGTTTGTCTTTTATGTATAGGTACGTGAAAATTAATTGGCTTTTGTACTAAGTAAAGCAAAGACTACGGTTTGATTTGAAATGATTTGTGGGAGATTTCCATTTATGTGGTTGTTCATGACACGTTTGTGATACAGGGAAAAATGAAACCAGTAAACCAATAGAGCTGCCTATTTTTCTCTGAGACCCCAGCCAATCATCCAAAGTGATATTCCTGTACTGCATGCACAGAGATGCAGAGAACAGTATTAAAATCATCACATTCTTGTGTGTTAAGTGTTTTGCTGAAAATCTTTAATTCATGCTTTCTCCCTGCCTAAATGTTCTTTCAGTGTGAAAGAAAAAGGGAAATGGAATACGTTGTGCAGGAATGCAGGGTTGTATGGGTAGCTTCTGCATTTTGAACTGGTACTGTTTTTTCTGCTAAGTAGAGTACATGTTGCCAGTGATTCAGATGCCAGGAGAGGTGCCCAAGTTTTGGTCTTGAAGAGAGTCTGTGGTGACCCATGTAATGTTTGGTGAGCCTCTCACACTTGTACTGCAGACAAGATAGGTATTTTCCTGATGAGGACATTTTCCTCTGCTAAAGATTTGCAGTAGGCCTCTAAACATATATACACCACTTAAGAGAATCCTTTGACCACTTCAGTATTAAAAGTTACCTAAAAGAGGGTTTGTATGTTCTGCCTGTAGTGTAAATCTGCAATTAGACAGTCAAACAAAGTGCAGAAAGGGTGGCTTTTTATCAATAAACATATTTACATTCATATTACATCCACCCTTCTGGGAGCCCTGCAACTGTGTAATTCTTAGAAACTGGTCTTATAGGGTGCAAAGGGTATGATCCAGCCCTTTCTGTGATGGAGCAACTGGAGAGGGAGTGACAGACATGACCTGTGTAGGAACAAAACTCTTTTGCTTAAGTGTCTACATATTACTTACTGTATGAATACGCATGTAAATAGCTAGTTCCAGTAACTGAAAGTTCTTAGACAAACAGCTTTGTTGATGCAGAAGAGTATGAAATTCTCAAGGAGTAAGAGCTTCATTTTACATGGACAAGACACTAACCTTTTCTTCTAATACATTTCAGTGAAAATAATAATCACTCTTAAGCAGTATTGTTTAGTAGGGTTATTCCAGTCCCTACCTAAATTCCTTTGAAATTTTAAAGATATTATGACATCATAATTATATGTCGAGCTTTTTTTTTTAAAGAATACATTTGATTTTTAAGCAAATGTTTTCTTTTATTCCTGAGAAAAGTGGTAATGTAGAGAACCTCAGTTAAAAAGTGCCTCCTAATCAACGCTTGGATTTGGTTTCCAACAAATTGTTACTTATGACTAGGAAGATTTTTATGTTTGGTATGTTTTCATCTGCAGAAAGTCTAAAATGGAGATGATCATCTCTTCTGCATTCATATATTTTTGGTTTTGTCTTCCTTGATATCGAGACGAATTGGCTTTTAAGGTTAAACCTGTAGTAGTAACATCCCACAAAGTAGAAAGTGTGAAAAGAGTTAATCTAGTCTGATAAATATGGATGACAAATTCATAGTGTTTATATTACTGTTGTTTATTTTATTACCAATTTAATCCCTAAAAGCCAGTACACAAAATAATTTAACAGAATGTCAACCCAGGTTGTGTAAATGTTCATATACTGCAGAATTAACTTGATCTCATGTGCCAACAAAGGACGCGTCCATTGATGGGAGGGGGAGGAATTTCTGCAGGCATCTCATAATACTGTTTGTTTACTTCATATATACATATGTGTATATATATACCTGCATAGTTACTTACATATAAATGATATCTGCTCTTCAGATACCTGTTCATCCAGTGCCAGATCCTTTAGTACATGAAGTTCTAAACTTGGCTTTTAAGCACTTTAAACATAAGGAAGGGTAAGTTTTGCTTGTGTACTTGCAGGTGTTTTGTGTGTATGACCAACCTGTCTGTGATTGTTGTGATTGTTCTCCTTTACCTCACATGTAACATCTTGGTGACAATCCTGTAAACAAACACTGATTGATATCTTGAAAGAACACTGCTGTGTTCAATATAATGCAGAGTTTGGTTTGCTTAGAATATGCAGAATGATTTGCATAGCCAGCCAGAGTAACAAAAGTCCCAATTTGGGTAACAATAGTAAACTTCCTGTACAGAATATGTCTCTTATGTCTTCTCAGTGAAACTACATCACTTTAAATGTCACCCACACATTTCATACTTGACTTTAATTATTTTTATGGTAATAACCCACCTTGCTATGGAATAAACTTTTTGCTTGTAATGGGGAACACAGTTGGGGTTTAGAAGAATGAAGTTGTATTTATTTAACACCTTTTTTCCCTTTTTTTTTTTTTCTCCCTCTCCTCTCTAGGTATTCAGGAACCAACACTGGGAATGTGCATATTATTGCAGACTTATATGCAGAAGTGACAGGAGTTCTTGCTCAATCCAAGTAAGTTCAGTCTCTGAGTCTTGCATTTGGGGAAAAATGGCACTAGATGCAAAGACTTTTTAATAGAGGGAGTTTATTAATGACCCCAATAAATAATTCTTTAAGTGTCAAGTGTAGTGCAGTGCAGCCTGGCATGTCTGTCTTATGTTCTAGCACAATAAATTTGAAGAAATCAAAAAATAATCTTGATAATCTAATAATCAGTACAACACTGAATTGCTTTGCTGTCAACTTGTAGATGCAGGGAAAGGAGGCCTGGTATCAGTAAGTAGTTCTTGTTCAGTTAACGAGTATATTCTAATGTGCTGATGGTCATAGGCATCCTTAAATGCCTAGATTTTAAATATCAGGCTTCATCTTTCTTGTGTTTCATTTCTTGTAGGTGCTGTTATCATTAACAGACTAAAGAAATCGTTTCAAAATTATAGACATCGTATAAAAGTAACTAAGAATACAAATAATTGCCATCTGTATCATCCCTTGTTCAGGTTTCAAGCTGTTAGGAAGAAGTTTGTCACTGAATTAAAGGAACTGCGACAAAAAGAACAGAGTCCTCATGTAGTACAAAGTATCATCAGTTTGATTATGGGCATGAAGTTTTTTCGAGTAAAGATGTATCCCGTGGAGGATTTTGAAGCATCATTTCAGTTCATGCAGGTAAATGAGTATTACAGGAAACTGAAATGAGCATAATTTGGATTAAGTCATGAAGCTACAGTGATGCTTGCTGTGATCAGTCAATCACTCTACTGGTGTGTCATTCTTCATCCTTTTCTCTTTAGTTCATAAGTTGTCAGTGGTATGAATCATTTATTTCTCTGCCGTTCGTGAGTACCTAACATAATGAGAACCTGTTCTCAGTTGTCTCAGTAATGTCTTGAACCTGTAATCATGAATTTATTCAAGACTAAATGAAAATTGGTAATGATCAAATAGTTTTCTTTCTTTATGAAAGCAGTGTATTTAAAAAAAAAAAAAAGTTACCTGATATATCTTTTTTAACAGCTGAGATGCCAAGGAACACTTTTGTTTAAAATAACCCACTTCAGTTAATTTTCAGAGAGACTTAAAATCTTTTTCTTAGCTTCTCTTGGTTGTGGATTAAAAACTGTCCCAGTGAATAACTCACCCATTCTACAATAACTGAATTTATGGCAACTTGGTCATAAATTTTATTAGAGGTATTGCACAGCTATGAACATTGTTCTCAATCCTGAAGAAAATAACATACACATAGGTGCTTCAGATTCTGTCCAAAGTGGTCAGTTTGGTATAGTGGGAGGTGCAAATGTGTATGGATTATTTATTTCTCTGTAAAATTTTCTTTGCATCAAAGTCATCTTGAAAACGAAAATGAGTATATAAAAGTAATAATATTATTTTCTAATAATTTCAATACAGAGAAGCGTTTCTTTTTTTAAACTTCAGAATAATCTGGGGGACAATGTGCATTTTTTTTTTTGTATTTTATGTACTCTATATTCTGAGTAGGAAGTAAATAGCTATCTGGTATTACAAATGTTCCCCGTTCAGTTTCTTTTTGATTGCTGTGGAGATGGGTTGTAAAGTATCTAATGTTTTGTTAAGTTGGTATTGTCAAGGAATTTAAGACTAACTTAATCACACTGCATGTTTTAAATTCAAACTTGCAATTAATGTGATACCACTAGCGGGTTTTATGGCACAGGGGCACTTGTCTGCTTTTTTCTAACTATTTTTCTAATGCTTCTCTACTAAGGAATGTGCTCAGTACTTCCTGGAAGTAAAAGATAAAGATATAAAACATGCACTTGCTGGTTTGTTTGTGGAAATTCTCATCCCTGTGGCTGCTGTAAGTATTTTTTAAATCCCCCCTCCCCGCCCCGCTATTCCCCTCACCTTCCACCGTGCTCTAGTTGTTAAAGTTGCTTTCAGTAATCCTCACAATAGTACATTTTTACAGATTCAAAAAGACTATTAAGTAAATTACAAGCACCTGAATAATCTTTTGAGGGGAAATGTGTTGATGTGCTTTGTGTATTAGCTAGTTTCCAACCTTTTCTCAGAGTTTCCTGAAGTTGTCTGTTTTCTAGACCCCTTTATCACTACAGCACTGTGTAATCTTATACTTGCTCTAAAAAGTTGACATTTCCTTGGTTTAATATGTGCTCACTCAAGGGTCCTATTGACTTTTCTTTAGTAGCTGAAACCTCTTAAATTCTTCCTAGAATAAACTGCGATATGTAGCATTGTTACAGTCTGGTAGGCTGAGTGTGAACTCCTATGCAAGAAGGAAGAATGTAGGTTTTGACTCATCAAATCAAAATTGTTCAGAGAGCTGAGTGTCCACTAGATGTAATCCTTGATGCGGAAGAGCAGTCAGTCGTCTCACATATGTGTTTTAAATCTAAAGCCAGAAATTTTACTTGGCAGCCGTGATCAGGGAAAAAAAAAAAACCCTGGATATCATCCAAGTGTTGGCCATGCAGTGCCTGTAATGCTGTTTGGGAGAATGCTTTCGGACTGGTTCTCCACGTTTCTCCCAGGCTGCTTTGCTCCATAGCGTAAAGCTTGGTCAACAGGCCAACGAGAAGTGACAGCAGCTCGGTATGCCTCCAGCTGACCATTTACCACAAGCTCAGAAAGTTATCATCATAGCAGATTGGTGCTTGCTGTTGTTATTGTCTAAAATGATCGTTGCATTAACGAATGCCAGGCCACAGCGTTTGGCACGCTGTCCCAAAAAATAGCAGGTCGTGGCTCCATGTTACAACCACTTATAGGGGCATATCTTGTTAACATATGGAGACCTGGGATGTGTAGATCCTGCTTTGTCAAATGGGATCTCCAAAGACTAGCGTGCTGGGTGGGCATCTTCTTAAAGGCATGGCCACAAAGAGTGCTGTTAGTATTAGCTGCTTATTGACTAAAGTCGGGATCTTATCTGGACATACTTAGACTCTTCTAGAGAAGAATTTCTTCTCCTGTTAACAAGTGAATGCATTTGTCATTTAGAACTCCTCAGTTCCTTGGCAGTTGGAGTGGGAGTGCATAGTGGAAGTACTTGGCAGTTAGGTAAACAAAAATACTAGCTTGCAAAAATCGTAACTTAAATATAGCGAAAAGTGCATGTACAGGAGCACTTGGGAATTAGGGCTATCATGTGGTAACTGGGGGGAGGGGAGGGGAGGGGACAGGCACGGGACGGGTGGGTGACACACACATCAGCTGTGCAGAGTTACCTGCTCTGTTCTGTGGATCTCTTCCTACAAGCATAGCCTGCGTCAGCGCTTTAAATGCTTAGTGAGGGAGGCTTGATCTCTCCTGACTCATGGAGTCTCTAATCAGTTCATCCAAATAGAACTTTTTAAATAGAAACAGAGAGCCTCATCCCAGATTGAGATGCAGTTGAGGAAGTTAGTCATTCTCCTGGAAGAAGAGAGATGCAAGTTTGAAGCATTTGGAAGCAGATGAAGGAACTGAATCTAGAGTTTTCTGCATCTTGGATACAGAAAATTGCTTAAGTGAGGAGACTGTTTTGGCATTGTGACTTATTCACTGTCTTGCTTAGTCGTTCAGGCATTTTTAAACATATAACCCGATTTGAACCCTACAGGTATGATGGATGACAGCATATTTTACAAGGATGTTAAGGCTGATCTGTAAGCCTAAGGTTATATCCCAAAGCAACAGTGTGGTGCTGACGGCAGACTTAATTTCTCATGTGGAGTTAGCAGGGTACTGATCAGGATTAAGAATAGCAAAAGATAAATAATTTTGGGGTATGCAGAAAGTGATTTAAAAGATAACTACTTTCTCAGTTCATTCTTCTTGGATTTGTACACGTTACAGAGGTATTATGCACTATTATTTTATGATTCCCCATTATGAATGTTTTTAGAGTGTTCTTATCAAGGTGGACATGACATATTTTTTAATAGCTTTGAATAATAAAAGCTAACAAAAAATTACCTTATATTATAGGGAAATTATGGGTATAGAGGATTCCTTCCAGAAAAAACAACCCTGTTTGCCCCCCACCCCCAATTTGATAAACACAGCAGAAGCACAGTATAAAGCAGTAGGTTGAGAATAATGTTTAAATGGATCGTCACAGGTATGCAGAGAGGAGCCTCAGAGACTTGCAGAGGTTTTAATAAAGAAGGGAGCTGCCTGGTTTGTGGAAGGAAGGCTGTTTATGCAGGACACTCAGATAAAATAAATACACTCAAATACTTGCCTAATGTGAAATTTAACTTTTGAATATTCTTGAATTCATGGACATCTTAATGTATATTTAAATTGCCTTCCGTATAAACTTTTAAATCCTTTTGTATGTGTGTGATTTTTTTATTTTTTTTTTTCCAGGCTGTTAAAAATGAAGTGAATGTGCCATGTTTGAAAAATTTTGTGGAGATGCTTTATCAGACTACCTTTGAACTGAGCTCAAGAAAGAAGCATTCGCTGGTATTTTAAAGAAATATTTCAACTTCTCCATTTTGCTCATCTTAGACTTTCAAGCTAGGACATTATATGAGGAAAAGCTAACAGCTATATTAGTTTAAATCTTAACTCCTCAGTTGAAGTACAATTAAATTCAGGCCGTGTATGTGCATTTGCTCTAATTCTGATTTGTTTCTTTGTGCAAGATACACGCTCTGGTATCTCACTTGTCTTGAAATCAGTTCTTGGTTTTGATCATTTTAATGGGTTTTAGTACAGGGTTCTTTGACCTAATGTCTCTTCTAAAAAGAACTTGCATTCAGACATTCTGTTTAGTTAAATTATGTTTAATTAAAAGATGGAAGTGTCAGACAAGACTTTTCCTACAGAATAGCAGCCTGTTAATAGCCCTCTTCTGCATGTTTTCTCCTCTCCTTATATATTTTGTTTTTCTTTTTCCAATATTTTTTATTATCTCTTTCAGATATAAATATGTGGTTTGGTTTTTTCCCCCTAAGACTGTATCTTAGTGACGATTTAAATCTCTTATTAATGAAGTATTTGGTAATTTTTGATGGCCATACCAGCCATGTTGATTTACTTCGCTGGAAAAGCAGAGCTAAATTTTGCATTACAAGTGGCATATTCAGTAAATGCAAGTGAATTTAAAATGGTTTACTCTGACATCCATGTCAGAGACAAGCTTTACTTTCTGGTATTCTGAGCATATGAAGCATATGTCATTATACATGGTTAAACTCCTTACGTAAGAACAACATTGATGTTGATATTAGTATTCACAATGTCATTTTATTTATGAAGTCAGAAACATTGATACGTCGAGATTACAGTGTACCTATTCATCCTCATTCTTTAATTTTGCTCCATAACAAGGTAATGTGCAGTCAGGTTTGGCATTAATCACCATTATACATAAACATATCTTAGGTCACTAAAGTCCTGCTAGTTTGCATATTCACAGACTTTCTTAAATTGTGCTTCATCCCATACTAAAAGTAGACCTTGAATAGATAAGAACATTTCTGACAACCTAAAGTCTGCCTTGGTTTTTACTGAGTTTATATTTTTCCTGAGTATTCTTCTCAGAGGCATTTCCCTCTCCCAGCAGATGAGACCCCATGAACTCAAGCAGGTGGTCGCAGGGAAAGAGCGAATATTGCACAAAGGGCGAGCTCTGCTCTTAAGACTTTATTTGAGATCAGGCCTTGCTAGCTGATGAGCTTCAGCATGGTGGCCCTGCCCCAGCCGTGTGCCGTGGGCTGTTCCAGCACATAGGTTGTAGCCAGGACACCGTCCCTGGCCTGGGTGTCCTAGTGCAGGGGAAGGTTGCCGTGCAACGCTGAGACTCTGAGAACGAGAGACAAGGACTGCCCCTGTCTTTCGTTCTCAATGTACAGGACTTGGGAGGTCTGCAAAGAGCAATTTGATCAATTTTTTTTCCCCCCTACTCATAGGCTTTGTATCCATTGATCACCTGCCTGTTGTGTGTCAGTCAGAAACAGTTTTTTTTAAATAACTGGCACGTTTTCCTGCAGAACTGTTTGTCACATCTAAAGGTAAGAATCCTTTTCAGTTCAGGAACTGTTGCAAATCGATAGCATTTATTCTGATATGTTCTCAGCATTCTCGTGCCAAATAAACAATTAATATTTGTCTCTTTAAAAGGACACTGTAAAAAAAAAATAAATTATATCTTCAGTCTCCATTAGTATTAAATTTAGTAGTAAGTTTTTGTGTTGCTATGTAATGCTGGAAATAGATATGGCCCCCTTGGAGACTATCAGTTTTATTGAGTAAGATCTGCAGAAGTATCTGCTAATGAACACTATTTATGCCAGAGAAAATGCAAACTGTAATTTTTGTTTGCAAATTATACATGAGAAAATGAATAGCTTGTGTACTCCTCTAAATAGAATGTATAATAAATGCAAAGTTGCTTTGTTTTTTTCACTTATTGAAGGAATGGTAAATGATGAATTTGGAGTACAGAAAAGAGATTCGGTCTACAATCTGTGGTATATATTTTCCAAATAAGAATTACAGTGTCCCTTTAACTCATGGCTTCGGTTGATAGGATTGCAAACATGAGTTGATTGATAAAGAGATCAAGATACTTAGAAATCAGGGATTTGTTTTAGTGACTTTCTCATAGCATTAATTGTTGTACGTGTTCTTTCCTTAATTTTGATTAACATAGTCCATGATTTTGCCTAATGTATTGATTTTGATAATAAATTCTTTGATCCACCTTCACAGTCTTCATTCTGGTCAGGTGAATGATGCTTATTAGTAACATATGTAAACCAACATGCTATCAAAAGGAAAGAGGTTTAGCTGCTTGGATTATTTTTTAAGGGTCATTTTGTTTTCATGACATCTTTCACACTTTTCTGTTGCTTGTTGGGTTTTTGTATATTTTTCATCTAACATTGCGGTTCTTTTGCAATATTTGCCTCGATTTTTGTTTTGTTGTTTGTTTTGCTTATGAAGGCTGCTTTTGCTTTTGTTTTTAAAGCTCATCAAAAAAAATTCTTAAAGTCTGGGAGCTGCATTTTTCTGGCATCATGTCCATTGCTGATAATGGATGTATTAAAACTTTAAATGCCAGTGAGTTTAACTGATAGCTGCTGAGCATGCATTTTATAATTTACTCAGTTTTGTTTAACCACTAACAGCTTAACACATTTACTGTAAGGCTCTATTCAGCAGAAATTCTACATGTGAATTTCTGCAGTTCAGAATTTGCAGTGTTGTAATGCTGTACCATCAATGAATTATTTAGGATATTTTAAGGCTACATTAGGATAGTTTATGGCTATTTTGGCCCATCAAATACTACTGAATTTTTTGGGTGCCTACCTTGTTCAGAAACTTGGTTGAGTTGGATCTTGAAAAATGCACCCCTGCTGTCCTCATGTGTCTTATGAATTAATGTGTTCCCTCGTTTCTGAAGCTAATTAAATGCATGCACTCTGTAATCTCATTGATTTATAAATCTGGATTTCACAGCAGTTTAGTCTTTCAGATTTCCCTTTCCCCATTTTATTTCCTGATTTCCTAATGACTAAAGTTACTTTATTTGCAGTAACCTAAATATGTACAATGCAATAACGATTCCAAATCCATTATCTCCAGTGTCTTTGTTATTTAATAAACTAATTTTTAAGAATTACTGGGATATCCTTTGGAATACTGTAAAGGTTCATCCACCTCTGCTGTATTAGTTAAAATTAGCAAATTAGTGATTGAAATAACACCAACACTTAGACTCTGTCACAGGGATATTCTGTGAAGAGTACAGGCCCTTCAGCAAAGTTGCCAAGAGGTAACGTAGGTCATGGATTCATGATGCTCACTTTATTCCCTGGTTACTGCCCAGTGAGAACTGTTGCCTAGCAGTGTCATGAGGTCACACTTTGGTTACAGACATAAGTGAATTCCCATGTGCTGTGGTGTGGAGGCTCACATCATCACAGCTGCACCATAGTATCCAATGCAGAGTATATTCATTCCCTGCCTTACCCTGCAGTATTTCTGTGCTGTGCTCTACTTGATAATGCTCTTGGGAGTGCCCTGAATCCTGATCCCCTACTAGCAATGTTTACTGCCTTTGTAAACTCTTTGTCCTGGTATTGGGTGCACGCTACCTTTAGTTATCCTCAAAGCAAGCTTGTTTTATGGGGAGAACATGCTAGCTTTGCTGAAAGGAGGAAGCCTAGGGGTCAGGGCTGATGCACGTAGCACATAAGGGACATTTTAGTCCAGGAGCGTACCAAAGGGTGTTTCTTGATATACGTACAGCTGACCTTGTCCCACAGAGCAGCTGGGATGCTGTTTCAGCATTCAACCCAGCTGGACATTTCTTTGAACACTGTAGCGTAGGCAGAATCTGAATTTGTTCGCAGACAATAACACCGGGTCAGGATTGTAAAATGTTTTGCTTGCTTTTTTGACTAGTGTTTAGATACACTAAATTCTAGTAGGTTTGTCAGAAAGCTGATAGATTCTTGGGTGAAGCTGAGTAGTTGTGATATCCTTTCAATTCTTAAAGGGAGAAGGAACATTTAAGCAAGCTGCTGAAGTGGGAGAGAAAAGCGTCTATCATTCTGCACCACCATTGGGTGGAAAAGAGGAGTTTTCTTTCACAGTTTAACTTCAGTGTCTCTTACCACAAAACCTTGATCACTGGAGGAACATTTTCTGCCACTAGCAATACCTGTATTTCTACTGAATAGAGTCCTTACTAGAAAGCTATCTGTTGTTTTTGTGCTTTTTTTCATCTAACATGCATGTGCCTTCCATTCTCATGTTTGTTATGTTTTGCTGTCTCACATTGCTTTATTTAGATGCCATCTAACAACAGTATCAGAAAACAAATAGAAACACTGCAGGTGAGTTAATACGTTGTTGTAACTCAGTGAAATGTTGCTTTGTCTCATGTAAATACTTTGTTTTGTTTGGTTGGTTTTTTTCTGTTAATTGTTGTATTTTGTGCTTTCCTTTCTTCGTATAATTACTGTTAGTACTTCTAAGAAGCAAGAAGACTAAGGATGGCTGATGTTTCAAAGATCTTTTTTTTCTTGTCAGGGAGTAAAGGAGAAAGATCGTAAAATTGCCTAGTATCAGTTTTTCTTTGAGGGTGAAAATGTGGCTTTGTGAGATTGGGTATGAATATCACAGCTGGTTTCCCCGAACAGCAATGCATGTTTCCACTGGACATAAACTACCTCTTTAGATGTATGGTTTTTTTCCTGTTAATTCGTCTCAAAAAGTGTCTTGCATGCGAGCAAACTTGAAAACATTTTCACAGTAAAAAAAAAAAAAAGTGAAACTGATTTATTATAACAACTTGCAGTGCACTAACTTGAAAGACTTTTACACTGTTGGTTTTGCAGGTTTTAAAAAGTAGAAATTGTTTTAGTTCAGAACAGAAGAAAAGTTTAACATCAGTATTAAAAAGTACTTTCTTCAGTAAGTGACGACCTTTGACTAACGTGGAAAAAATGCTGTTTTGTTTCTTGCTTTCATTAAGATATGTTTCATTGACTCATCTTAATGTGTCATGTAAGACCACTGTAGATTTGCCTTTCCTTCTTTGATTTTGTAACAGAGATACAGTTCCTGACAGCTTATTCCATAGGCTGATGATATAATTTATGTTAAATGCTTTACGATTTAAAAAGAAACCCCTACGTTTGAAAAGCATCAACCACATATGAATTTCATAGCCATATATAGTGTGTTCTTGTTGCAGTAATCTCAAAGAGAAAAGAGAGTAGTAGCATATTAACACCGAGTATACAAGAAGCGCGCCGCAAATTAGACCCCAAAATCCCTTTGCTTCTACCCTATTTGTTTAGTTCCTAGATATAGGAAGAGATGTTGCAAATATTCAGTGCTCAAGAAATTAGAAGTACTGCTGTGTTTATTTTGTAACTTTTTAAATGATGAACGTCCCCTTGCACGTTCTTTTTTTAACAAAGCAGCAAACTTTGTCCGAACTAATCAGAAGTAGCTATATTGGATGATAAGCCTCCTAACAGATGGAATGTTGTTAACACATTGTAAAATACCTCTTACCTGTACCAGTGTTTTGCTTAGGTGACTGAAAGCCAGTAGTATATTTTTGGTTTTCTTCTGGACCTGTAAATTAAGCTCCCCTTTGGGATATCAGAAATAAGAAAACGGAATCATTACTCACTTCTAAACTAATTCACCAGGCTACTTTGAACATCAAGAACTTTTGGCCTTAGATTAGATGAGTAATAACCCCATGATTTTGTGCTGTTTAAGTTGATTAAATTCAAAGCTATCACACACCCTTTCACACAATTACAAGTGTTTGCTTCTTCCTCACAGCAGCACTGCTGGTGAATTAGCTGGACAGTGGGACAGTTACCCAGCTGAATACTAACCACGGACAGGTCGAACTTCTTACTCATTGGATTTTGTCTAATGATTTTTCCTAAATTCACCCACTGCCTGGTTTGCTAATTCAGAGGTGATGGATGGCAGGAACACATTGATGAGTGTGAAGGGAGGGTAGAACAGCACTGTTGCTGACATAACCTGGGTTAAGTTATTCCCTCTAATATTCTGACAGACAGTCATCTATGTTATTTGTCTGCAAAGTGCCCCTTTTGCCTGTGATTTTGTGATAGGCTTTTAGCCTTTCTTAAGAAAGCTGGTAAGCTGCTGCCAAAACCAGTAGTCCCAACCCACTCACGTTAAAGCCATCCAAATTACTCTCCTTTGTCTGGTCTATTGCACAGACTGTTGTGAGCTGGACTTTCTTCCTGCTAGAGCCCATGCAAAGGGAGCAGTGAGACTGTGGAAGAGCCAACCAAGGATGAGATACAATCTCTTCTCAAACAGTGTGGTCTTAGATCCACTTACACCCATTGTGAAATTGCAGTTTGCTTGTCCTGGGAAGACAAAGTAGTCAGCGGTTCTGACTCACTGGCTTGTGGTGGAGGCTACAAAATGTGAAATTAGTTAGGTTCAAACAATCACAAAGATGTGTCTCGAAACAGAGACACTTTGCTGGAGATGAGGAAGGTGTGTTTTGGGGTTCTTCTGCTGGATTTTTTTTTGTAGTGTTTTTTTTTTTAATTTGAGGTGTTTTGTTTGTTTTACCTAAGTGAATGCCTAAAAAGATGACTTATGAGAATTATTTATTCTGTTCATAAGCAAATATTTATGGCCAATTCCAAGAATCACACTGGGCACTTCAAGATTACGAATACAGCAAGAATCCATAGTTGGAAAAGGGCTTGCTGGAGTTGGTACAAAGAATGTTAGTCATTACTGGTTTACACAGTTTGGGAGCTAGGAGGAGCAAAGCTAAACTAGTAGCAGGTTTAAGACATAAAGTAATTGTTTTTCATACAGTGCATAATTGAAACTGAATTATGCCACAAGATTTTATATTAATTCAAGCAAAAGCTGTCTTAATGGATAAAAATCCATTGTGAGTAAATACTACTACAGCCCAGAGGAAATGGCTAAGTTGGGTGAAGCCTGGAATCCCCACCCAGAGAAGCATCCTTGTGTGCCTGCTCTGTTTTGCATTCTTCTGCATCTGCTACTGTCTGCTGACATAAACTGAAGGATGGACATAGACTTTGTGCCTGATCCAAAGCAGCTACTCCGACGTTTTAGACAAACTATAAGTTAGTTTGCTACAAATTAGGTTTATAAATTGGCTTCCTCAGAAAAGATCCTGGAAGCAATACACTCTTGGTGTTCATCTCAAGAGGAGTATCTGCTTTTTAGTTACTTCTCTGCTTTCAGAGTGAAAGACATGTAAAAGAATCTGGAACTACTAGTTAAATATTCAGATGGTATTAGAAATATGCAACATCGATTATTTTTATGAAAACATATTAAAAGTTGTAGTCTGTATTAAACACATCAGATTTCATTGTCAAAAGTACTTGAAAATATTCTTAAAAGTCAAAAGAGTAATAATAGAATTTTCCAAGTGTTTCACGGGCAACAGTAACTGTATTTTTCATTTATTTTACAGAATAAAGATCCCAAAATGTCTCGAGTTGCACTGGAATCTTTGTATAGGTTATTGTGGGTTTATGTTATTAGAATAAAATGTGAAAGCAACACTGTAACTCAAAGGTAAGCTTATTACACAAAGGATTTGAAACTAATGATTGGTGGGGTTTTTTTTTCCCCTAGTGATATCAGAAGAGCTCTTGACCATCCCCAGCTCAGGGATGGTCTGATCAGATAAACAGGGGAACAAAAACTTCATCTTAATACAAAAACTAGAGAAAAAGAACTTGACTGCTTTGACAAGGAGAAAGACTAGAGTCTAGAATTGTCTTTGCAGGGATATTCAGGGACAGAAGAGAGTGGAGAGCTAAGCAGCAGGAAATTTGTTAAAGTTGGAAGGCACTTGTGGTACCAGAATAAATAGTGTATGAAGTGGCCATCAGCAAGTATGGACTGGAAATGAAAAGGTTTTAATTATACACTAACATCATGAGAATTTGGAATAGTCGTTCAGATTTTGCCCCTCCTCCTGACTATTACTAACTTGTTTAAAGCAGGGATTTGGTTACTTCATAAGTGGAACCCATGCTACTGTTACCTGTGACAGTAGAGGGCTGTACTTTCTGCAGGTCATCCTACCTGTCATATGCCTCTCTATTATTTAGCAGTAACCCTCCTCATCTCTTCCAGATTTCAACTGAACATCTGTGCTCTTATAAAAAGCGATTTTTAACTTTCTTTCTTTCTTTCTTTTTGTTTCTAAATTCCTGTAGCCGTCTCATGAGCATTGTATCAGCACTTTTTCCAAAAGGATCACGTAGCGTGGTCCCACGAGACACACCTCTGAATATATTTGTGAAGATTATTCAGTTCATTGCTCAGGTAAGAATACGTCCAAGTAGAGTTATAAGAACAGGAGGAACATTATTTGGAAGAAATGTAAATTTAAGGTTATTTTTTGAAATATTTCCACTGATTTAATGGTTTTATATCTTGAGTAGAATTTCCCCAAATATGTGTAACAAATGAAGTGACTCATTCTGTTTCTACCACTGGCAAAATTATTTTACTTAAACTTCAATAACTGTTGTGTATGAAAAATTGGGATCATTAATATGTACTTTTGTGTGTCTAAATATATATATACAGTATAATATATATACACTAAATATATATAAATACTATAAATATATATATACTATATAGACACTAGTGTGTATGTGTATAATATATATATATCCTAATATAATTAGCATATACCATTAAAATATTTTTATAAGGGGCAAAGCATTCAAAAAATATTTAGCTTGGACACTAGCCTTTGTAGACAGAAGAAACACACAATGTATACTGTAGTGTGTACTTAGTTTTGCATTATGATTTATAGTATTTTAGGGGCTTCTGTTGTCCTAATATCAAAATGCAGGATATGATCCCACAAGATAAACTCTCATTCATCTGTAACCTTAGAGACATGTTTTCCTGTCTTAAAGATAACCTGTCTGTGCTTCAGCTTCCAGAATTATTTGCTTCTGGTCATACAGGAGTGAGGCAGAACCAAGCTTTCATTGTTCATGTTTGCTTCCTAGGGCTTCTCTTTTTATCACTGATTTTTAGTTATCTAAACCAGTTCAGCTCATTGGTAGAAATACATTTGAATTTAACAGAATTGTCTGGGAATTTTTTCAGGAGAAATGGTTCAATCATATCGGGGGGTGAACTGTGTTGAATTGTACTATATCTTAAAAAGAACATTAAGTCGTAAGAATAAATAGTAAAAAAGAAATGTTTCAAAAACTTTTTTATGTTTATTTTAAAAAAAATTTAAAGACATGACACCCAACATATGTGTAAAGCCAAGAAATTAAACTATGCTTATTAACAAAAAAGTTATTATCATATCTGTTTTTCTTTATAGGAACGTTTGGATTTTGCAATGAAAGAAATAATATTTGATCTTCTTAGTGTTGGAAAATCACCTAAAACCTTCACTATTAATCCAGAGGTAAAAAAATCTCATTACTTGCATGCAGCAACAACAGGTCATTGGGCAATTTTTGAAGGGAAAGTGGTTAACTATTTTTGAGCTGGAATGAAAGCAGATTACTGAATATCTGAAGAGGTGTACTGCTAAAACCAAAGAAGTAATTGTAGTTGTGCACAATTGCTGTTTCATTTCTGGTGAGTAAGCTAGCAGCTCATTTCCACAGTAATTTCAGTAAGTATGTATGGATTTTTGTTACGGTGTGACTGTAAAGCCTTTTTTCATGGAAGTAGTACCTAGCTCTTAATGGTTCAAGACCCAATCTAACAGATGAGACATTTAAGCAATGTCTATCTTCAGTATGTCATTCTTGAGATATTCATCTTAAGTCCTTTAGTGCTCTGTACTATAAAATATTCAGTATATTAGCCTGTGCCAAGTCAGTTAACTGGAATCAGAGTTGTGGGGTGGCACTGAAGGCTTAAACTTTATTCTTGTTATTTTTATTACTCTAATATGTAACATTTAAATAATGCCTGTCCTACTGGAACCATACTGCTGTCTGTTTAAAAGAGAGGAAAAACACAATTCATGTTTTGCCTCATCTGTGTTACTTCAATATTATAATTTCTTCTGGTTTTCCCCTTCCTTTTTCTCTCTTTCTTTTTTTACTATTGAAGAGGATGAATATCGGCCTCAGAGTCTTCCTTGTCATAGCAGATAGCTTGCAGCAGAAAGATGGTGAACCACCAATGCCAACAACAGGAGTTGTTCTTCCCTCAGGAAATACTCTGCGTGTGAAGAAAATTTTCCTTAATAAAACGCTGACAGATGAGGAAGCAAAAGTTATAGGTATGTTGTATTCTTCTCTAAGTCGGCGTTACAGTATGTGCATATACTTATAAGTATATATATATGTGCACACACTCCCAAGCAGTACATTTCCATAACTTTATTTCTATATTTATTTTAACAGTTAGTGAGAATTAACGATGTTAACTGAATTGCTTTGATTCTCTAGAGAGGGCTGCTAGACAACATTGACCTTCTAGTGTCCCAGACCAAATCCATCGCTTTTCTTTCAAGTGTTTTGCACTGCCAAATTAGCACAAAGAAGCCAAGCTTAGGTGCAGTTAGCATGGTAAATAACGTGGCAGGTTTTGTTCCCTTGATGTCACTCTAGAATGTCCCAAATGTCCCGCAGGTGAAGTAGAGTAAGACAGTTTTGATCCCTGTGCTGTGTTGATCTTCTGTGGATGAACCAGCTGTCTCTAAAGGACTGTTTCAACATGTAGAATCTAAACTAGAACTTAAATGCTCAGAATTGAGAAAACAGATGAGCAACTAATAGTTGCTTCCTTGTTTTATGTTCTTTCTGAAAGAAGCTTCCACTTTCATATAGTACCTCCTACTGTTCATTTAAGATGAATTTCTTCTGACATTTAAAGTGTGTGTTTCATGTCATCTTTTGGACAAGACTAAGCTGAATGAATGGCAAATCTTTTAATAAAAATGTGAAAATTAAATGAGAATAAATGAAAGAGGTGATCCGAATTCTTTGGCTTTTCAGGAATGTCCATATACTACCCTCAAGTCAGAAAAGCACTAGATAGCATTCTTAGGCATTTGGACAAAGAAGTTGGAAGGCCCATGTGCATGACTAGTGTGCAGATGTCCAATAAAGAACCTGAAGACATGATTACGTATGTACTGAATTAAAATGCTTTTACTGTCACAGTTTTTTCTTATTTTTATGCTGCAATATTGCAGATGCCATCATTGATACTTTGCAATTGTTGTCTTTTTACTTGACTATTAAGTAAATGCTAATTTAATTAACGAATTATAAAAAAATTGCCAGCTCCTTAATTTTGACTTGAAAAAAACTGAAAATATTTGTGGTGCACTGAAGTAGATTTTCCTGTTGTTTTATTGGTTATAAACTGTTTTTGTAGGGGTGAGAGAAAACCTAAGATAGATTTGTTCAGAACTTGTATTGCTGCTATCCCAAGACTGATTCCAGATGGCATGAGCAGGACTGACCTCATTGAATTGCTTGCAAGGTAAGGGAAATGAAATGCTGCCTTCAGTGGATGTTCCTTTTCAAATACTGTGTGTGTAAGAGTTTGACAGTACAGTATATGAGTCCACTGCACACAGAATCCATTCTTCCTGTTCCTGCTGACCTTCTGCAGTTGGTCAAGTCTTACAGGGTCAGAGTAGCAGGAGGTAAATTTATCCTGCAGATCTTGCACTTATTTTTAGGGGCAATTTTTTTGAAAAGTAGTAATTTATTTCTGTTACTTTGTTTTTGAACTTACCGTTTTGTTACCACTGTCGTTTTGGGTCGGGTTGGTTTGTTTGGTTGGTTTTAATTCTTTCTTGTTTGACGTGACCAAAAATTACTTACTGGGAAACTTTTTTTCTTGTTCTCTACTAATCCTGCTTCCTTCTTCCATTTGTTTAATCCCACCCATACTCTTCCATGTCTTATCTCAGTTTAAATTGGATGTGCCTTATCAGTACTGATAAGTAGTTGAGATAACTGGACAGCCAGGTGTTTGCAGATGGGCAAACTCAGCATTCAGTAAGAATATGTAGTGTGTGGTACATGCAGACAGTCTTTACATGTTACTAGAGTGATAACCTGCCTTTTTAAAAGTTTTTTATTTGTAATACAAGAATGGTCTTGGTGTGGAAATACAGGATAGCTTTTAGCTTTGAAATTATAAATCAAGTTGCATATAATGTGTTGAGCTACATATATTAAAAAGTTAGTAATAATGTGAGAGAATAATGTTTTTCTAACACTTCAGTGTGAAAAATCACATAAAAGACATGAAATAGTAAGTTCCAATACAGTACTTGCTAAGCTTCTTCTACCATAGCAGGCCAAGACATATTTTTAAGTATATATGCAAAGGGGTTTTTTTTTTTTTGAGTTTTCTCTCATATCTAAAGCTTTTTTACCTGCAAAAATAATCTGTTCTTTTCAATTTTAATTTGAAGAAAATAGCATACTTCACAAGGTGCCTGCCCATTGAGCTTTCAGTTGGTTACTCAGATGCATGCAGAGGTGTGCCCGTATGAAAGACTTGATCATCTGTCTTGGAAATGAATACTAAGTTCTATGTTTATGCTAAGTTTTGTGAAGTCTTGCATTATTTTGTGGTAGTAGTAGCAGCACCTTCTATCAGTAACCAGTTTCAGATGCATTCAGCGCAGTAAATGCATCTGTGTGGAGGTATTCGAGGAGGAAGAGTTAGCAGCAAACTTGAATTCGTAACAATTGAGTGTGCCAAACAGTGTGTTGATACCCATGTTTTTTCTAAACAGGCTGACAATTCATATGGATGAAGAACTTCGTGCCTTGGCTTTCAATACTCTCCAAGCATTAATGCTTGATTTTCCAGATTGGCGGGAAGATGTTCTTTCAGGCTTTGTGTATTTTATTGTGCGGGAAGTCACTGACGTCCACCCAACGCTTCTTGACAATGCAGTAAAAATGTTAGTGCAGCTCATAAATCAGTGGAAACAAGCAGCCCAAATGCACAATAAAAACCAAGATTCTCAGGTATTTCTAAATAAGGTCCTTTGGTGTTAAAACGTGGTTTGGATCTACGTACAATTTTATTAGTAGGCTTTATTGGTTTTGTTAAGTAATAAAAATTCAGCTTACTTTCTTAACAGTGCTTGAAGATTTTGAGACCTATTATTTTAAAGCAACATTTTGGCCAAAAAAAATATTTAAGTGTTACCTAAACACTAATTCATGACCCCATTTTTGCTCACATCAAAAGTCATCATGTGTAACTGGAAACACAGTAAGTAGAAGTAGTTAAATAGTAGAACTAGAAGAAAAGTACCATTTTTTTACTAGTAAACAGAAAGGGTTCAAATAATGTAATTTTATACAGTCCTACACATAAGAGTATTATTTATTTATATTTTACCCTCATTGCGTCATTCTCATGAGAAAGTGAAATAAGAAAGACTCTCTTGTGATATTTGTTTGGACTCAATTCAGAAAGAGAATAATAAAACAAAGTAGCTGATGTTATGCCAGCCTCATAATGCAGAATTTGACTAGCAGCCAAACAAGTTCTGAATACCTTATGATTAATTCTGCCGTTGCCAGTAATGGAACTAAAGCTTGGTTTTGTTTACTTTTTTCTTAATTTGCTTAACTTCTGCCATCTTTTTCTTAGCGTGGTGTATCCAATGGAGGTGCCCATACCCTTCCTCTGGAGAGGACCCTTTATTCCAGTGTGTTTCACGTGGTGGAAGGCTTTGCTTTGGTCATCCTCTGCAGCACAAGGCCTGCCACCAGGAGATTAGCTGTCAGTGTTCTCAGAGAAATCAGGGCTTTGTTCACACTTCTAGAAGTTTCAAAGGTAAGGCTTGATGACCCATTCTTGTGCTGCTTAATGAAACTGCTTTTATCATGACTTTCTTTGAGCTTTTTATGCTTTGTGTTTTGTCGTTTGTAGAGTGATGATGAGTTGGCTATAGATGTAATGGACAGACTAAGTGCTACTATCCTGGACAGTTTCATACATCTCACTGGGGCTGACCAGGTAGGAGAGTGTTTATGTTAAGTTGGATATAAGATGAGGTAATTCTGCAAGACTATCCCAAATAAGTTGTCTATATTTTGAATGATTATGTCACTATGTTTATGCTAACTAATCAGTTTGTCACCTTAA
>WUAM01000260.1:626086-636981 GCA_024336885.1 Actenoides hombroni | reverse complement strand
ATAATAATAAAAAAAAAATAATAAAAAAATGGGGGGTTAAAGACTTACTAAAATGTATACATATGTCTTGGCATTTTTTGTTCCTTTGTCATAAAGAGAAAACTGAAGAGTCTGATTGCTGAATTTAGATTAATTTTATTTGGAGTATACACTGAACAATTCCTTTCCATCATAAAATGCAGATCTACTGCAGCAGTTGGTCTGTGTTCATTAGGAAGAGTTAAGATAGTTTCATAAATAATATTTCCATTAGAAAATCACAGGTTTTGCTAGTACTCCAAAAAACTAGATATGGAGTAAACTATCAGAACCTATAATATTATTAAGTTCTTTCTAAGGACAGTTTAAGTTCCCCGTTGATTGGCACTTATTTTCATTGCAGACCAGGAAATCTAGCTTAATGTTGCAGATCAGAATCTTGGTGTGTATGGTTTGAACAAGGTGACTAATTCCATGAGTCAAACTCCCTGGAGCACTTGCTTACCATTCATCTTTGAGTTCTGTCTGAAGAATGGAAATAAATCATTGAGCAGTAATGACTCCAGAAAAAATCCTAACTTACTGATGACTAGTAGCCATCTGCTTCTGCTTGGCCAGTACCAGTGACCAGGATTATTTTGCTGAAGTAAGATGTAGTGGAGAATCCTTAATTACTATATGCTTAATAAATTATTGCTATAGTTACGTGTTTATTCTTATCACAGTATATTAAAGGCCTCAACCAATTCAAGATTTAGGTGTTTTTTCCCATGCTATAGTTCAGGTTAGTCCTAAAAAAGCAGACAGATAATACAGTAAAATCAAGCATCTGTCATACCATTCTCGAGTGACCAAGTATTAAAATAAAAATCCTCCTCAAAACCAATTTTATTTTTTATGAAAGCATATGTGAGAGAACTGCAGAATGTCATGAGGATAAACGTGATACCTGCTGGAAAAGAAATAGTGTAGAAGACAACTGTGAAGTATTAAAAAGGAACTATTATCAGAATACATTCACTTCAGTGTTGATCTCAGATGTTGCTAAAACCTTTGTAAGAAAATGTTTTGCTTCTTACAAACTGTCATTGAACTCAGATGACTTTCTTAGTCTTGTGATACGTTTCTGATGCTTGCTGCTATTGACAGCTGTGGAAGCAATTTTATTTGCTTTTAGAACTAGAGTAAGTTTCAGGTATCCTCACTTGCAGTGCAGGTAGGTATTTATTCTGGCGCACTGAAGTATTCAAATCTCTTCTTTGCTTTGTTTTTTTTAATCAACTGACAGCAATAAGAATTTTATTTATGTATAACCTATTTCATATACATGTGCTCTTTTTTGATGGCAGGTAAAGAAAGTTATTGTTTATTTGGGTAGAGATAAAACAATGCAACTACTTGAAGAGCTGGTAAGCGAACTTCAGCTTACAGATCCTGTCAGTTCAGGAGTCACCCATATGGATAATCCACCATATTACCGTATTACTTCCAGTTACAAAATCCCCTCTGTCACTTCAGGTGAGAATCTATTAACTTAAGGTTTTGTTATTGTCACTGATAAACATCCTATTATCAATCGGTTACAATATTGGAGTTCACCTGTAAATATTGAACATGAGTACAATGTTCTGTTTGTAAAAATAAATTGAGGTACAAAGATTGTTTTACAGGTTCTGCTGGTTTTGGTGTACCCAGAGTTCTTATTAAAGAACTTGTGATAAATTCACAAGGAACACATTTGTATTAATACATATGTTAGACTTTGTCTGTGTTCAGATCTTGTGCTGTTCACCCTCAATATTTCACTTTTAACTCAATTATGTCAAACAACTGGGAAAGTTTGTATAATTTTAAATCCATGTAAATTGTTGTATTTTAAGTTCTGTTACAGGCACAAGCTGCATCCATAGGAAATTATTCCAAAGGATTTACATACATTTAGGAGAATTTATTTAGAAATAGTTAACGATCAACAATAGATCAATCATCAAACAAACCCCACCCTGAAATATAAAAAGTGTCTACCTCATACTTCAATCCAAGAACATGCTGAGAAGTGTGAGGAAAAACTGTCTGGTGAAGCATCTTTGAAAGTGAGGCACAAAAGACATGGATGGGAGGGTATCTGAGAAAGGACTTAGCTTTTGTGCTGCAAATATATCAGAGTTATGAAGCAGCCTGGACCTGTCATGTAGGGCTTATCTGGATCACAAGGTGGATGCATTTGCCATGATTCCTGAAAGTGTTTAAAAAGTATGGAAAAAAAATCATGGGGGTCTTGCACTTATGTGTGAGAGTAGCAAAATCTGTGGGTAGGGTGCAAAATTGTTTACAGCTGTGGTCATCTGTTCGGCGTGATGCTTGCAAATTTGCCTTAAAAAGAAACTGATACAAGCTTCACTGTAGTCTGTTGAGTTTTAATCCCTAATTTCGCTGTGTTTTGAATTAACTGCACATGAAAATCCAACTAGATTTTACAGATTACTGTGAGGTATAGCATACAGGAAAGAAAGAAAGAAAGGTCTCTAGATCCTGCTTCAAATACAAACCTTTCTGTTTAATTTGCATTGAAAACTCAGAGATTCCTGGAATGGATTCTTCTGATTTTTTCCTGGTAGCGAAATTATGGTAGCAGCTCAGTATCTTCTAGTCTAAACAACATTTTTTTTCTTGCAAGTTGAAGTAATTTCTGTGGCTGTTTGTATTTGTGCCAGTTCCTGTAGTGTAAACCTGATTAGGGCTCTTGGAGTGGACAAGTAAATAAGGGTCACCATGTAGTGCTTAAGACTGCTTTTCTTTTTTATTGACCTATCCTTCTTTGTCCATAATTCACAGGTACCACTTCTAGTAGCAATACAATGGTAGCTCCCACAGATGGCAACCCTGACAGTAAACACATAAAAGACAATATTGAAGAGAAGTAAGTATCTCCTCAAAGAGCAGTTATTAGTTGAATTCCAGGAATTCCTAGTAGGTACTACAAATACTTGCATCTTGATGGCTCCAGGTATGTCTACATTGCAGGAAATACTTGGCTTTAAGTTTTAGGGGTTTTAAGCAACGGAACTGGAATACTATTTGGGATTAACAGTAGCAGCCTCTATTGAAATTTGATCTCAAAAAGCTGTAGTAAGGGACCAATCCAGGTCAGGCTTTGTATTACTATAGCTATCTTGTTATTGATGCCTGAATTAGCTACCATTACACTGGATTGTGTATATTTACATAAGAGAAATTATACTGCAGATGGATATGGGTACATCAAGAGCAAATATTATTAGTTTAGTAACATAGTAAATTTGCAAATTGTTTTCCTAGCTCAGTAAAAATCAACAGTGCCCATCTGTGGAAAGTTAGTTTATTCTCCCAGTTTGGGTATTTGGATGTCTGGTTATCTGTTGCAAGATCCTTTCCAGTTAGTTTTAAAACAGATGCCTCCCTTAGTAATTTTTTTTTGCTTCTTAAGAAAAATCTTTTGGAGAAATTTGCCAGACAGTAGTACCAACGTGAAGGTGGTGGAAAGCAAACAGCTGATGTAGATTTACGATTACATTAAATGCAAGATAACTAATGTGAGGTAACTTAAAGTGAAAAGGGAGTAGGGATGCTGGAATCAGCATGAGAACAAGTGCTCACAAAAAAAAGGTACACACGTGCCATTACTATAGATATTATGCAGTAAATTCACAAGCCAGCTTATTTTGTGACAGTTTGTTTCAGAGCCTGTAATTATATTTCCAATATAATATCCCAGTTGTACACCTTTTTCTTCCCTGTGATAATTATGTCAATATAGTTAGATTAGTTGTCAAGGGTTAGGGCTGGGCTGGCTACCCACTAGGTCTGTTTCCCCACTCCCTGGGATGCACAGCTTCCCTACTCTAACCAGGATGTCAGTAAATATATTGATAGAGACAACCTCAATACTTCAATTAAATGCCGGGTGGGGATGCTGTGTGGAAAATAAATCGTGGAAGATAATGGAATCTGAGGTGTCATTCAGAATTCAGCCTAGCAAGGCACAGGCAAGTATTTGGCTGCTCTGGGGGCTGGAGCTGAAGAACCCTGTAACATAATGAAGGCAGTTCAAGCTGAGATACTTTGACATTGTATTGATTGTCCTTGCAAGATGAAACATTTTTGCATAACACTTAGTTAAGTTGAAATACAGTTTTACTGAGAGACCTTTATAATTTTTTTTTTGTCACAGAATGTTATTTTTTAGTGCTGCTTTATTTCTTCCTACAGTTACGTGCATCTAGACATCTACAGCGGGTTGAACAGTAACTTAAACCGACAGCATCACAGACTAGAATCTCGCTACAGCAGCAGCTCTGGAGGGTCTTATGAAGAGGAAAAAAGTAATGCTTTTCTTTATTTAAAGATATCTATGGATAGAAAACAAAATTTTCACAAGTTAATGCAAGGACATAGTCAATATCAGTGGTTTTTGCACAAACCTTTTATAAATTTTAATTTTATTTTTTTTTTTGTTACATTCCTTGGTCTTAGTACTGCTATTTAAGTCTAGCATACACTTGATTACAATAGAATGTACAAGGAAGAGAATGCATTTTCTTTCCTTCCCTTGTCCTCTGGAATGAGTTGTGAACATCTTCCCAAATTAAGTGGTTTTACTTTATTTTCTTTTGTCAGTACCAACAGCATAGATAGATGGTTAAGCAGAAAAAACAGGAGAAAGATTAGCATGAGGAAGCTGATGAGGAAAAGAGGGTAGAAATTTTAAGAAGTAGAAAATAAGAAGTAATTGTGCTTTTAAATGATAGCAGTCCTTGGTCTGTTGTTGTTCTGTTGTTTGTTTTTTTTAAAAGTGTATAAACCTTTTTGAGAAGACATAGCAAAGGTAAATGTAGCACAGAAAGAGAATCTTGTGTACATGCAAGTTTCAAACTTGTTTTGAAAATGTGGGGTTTTTTTATTTTGGGGTGGGGTTTTTTTGGTTTTGTTTTGTTGGTTTTTTTTTTTTGATACCTGCAGACTGTTTTTTCTGAGATGCATAGGTACCAAAAGAGGTAAAAATTTGTCCTGAAACTCCATACACTTTTGGATACTTTTCTTTGACAGAGGCTTATTAACTGACTACTTTTGTAAACAAACACAAATGATCGTTGTAGTGCTAGGTAAAGCTAAACAGGTCACGCAATCAGGCGGAAATGAGGACAGTGGTCAGAGAGTAAATGAGGCATCACATTAGTGGGTTTTGTAAGCTTTGTCAGAGTGCTTGTTGGACTGAATCTCTTGTTTCAGCTAACAAGCCGTTAGTAATTAAAATAACTTTGTACTTTAACCCTACATGGGATGATCAGATGTATTTCAGTCTGTTCCACATCATTATAGTGCTCCCATAGGCTGTCTTCTTAAGTTTCACTCAATTTTTTTTGACAATTAATTTTGTTACCAGTTGAGTTGTTTGGGTATGGTATAGCATATATATGATACAGTGCTGCCTTTTCCCTACCCTTCTTGTGGTACTGCACAACAGGATGTAAATTTCTGCCTTTCCAGCATTGCATGTCAGTGTGGAACCTCATGTGTCCCCTGCTGTATTTGAGCAACAGAGTCCCTTAGGACCTCCTTATGCACTCCTTAGTGACTGATTCTGTGCAGATCATAGAGTGAATATGTGGTCTGTATTGCCTCTTTCAAGAAAGTGGATCATGGCCTCTACAGAGCTTGTTGTAAAGTCAGGGCATGCCAATGCAAATCTGCTAAACTTCTGGTCCATAACAGGTTGGTGGAGCTTCTGGACAGCCAGTGTATTTATTACTTCTTGGGTGGGTGATGTCCAATATTGTAGTTGTGGTCATTTTCATCTTTGTTTGCTATTTGTGGTAGCAACACTTGAGTATGACATCCTGAAGCAGCTGATAATTCACATGTTCCATCAGTAAGAAGTTTGTCACTTCCAGTCAGGAAGGTGATAATGAGCTAATAGACGTGTGAACCTCTAAAATTTCTGCAGCTATACTTGCCAAAGAACAACTGGTAGAATCACTGAAACACTGAACTGTTGAGGCTGTCTCTTTACTTATTTCTAGCATTTACTGATCATTCTGAGCTCCAAGACATCATCTCATTTAAAAACAGGAAAATATTTTGGATGTGTAGCATAGTACACTCTCATACCAAATAGCTGATGTGCTTCGTCCACTTTTGAGGCTTGCTTAATTGAAACCTAAATATCTGTGTTTTATCAACAGAAAATCTTACGGATTTTCTGAGACATGACTTTTGACAAGCAGTGGGATTGTGCTTTGCTTTTACAAAAGTGGCAAGTTCTGAGTTACCCCACATATCACATCAGCATTATCTGACATGTAGAACTGAAGAGGTGCTCTTGAGAAATATCCCTTCGCTTATAATGAAATGCAGCTCTTCAAAATGAGTTCAGTACGATCTTGGGTCCCAACCATAACTCCCTATCTGACATGAGGTTTAAAATTCAAGGAAATTATACTGTGTCACTTTGCCTTTTTTTCTTTATGTGCATCCATTGTTTTTTGAACCCGTTCAACAAAATCTTACTCTTGTTCTGTGTGTGCCTTCTTTAGAATCATCCTTAGGCTAAAAAAACCCCCACTTTTTTGTAAACTAACCACTGCTGTTTATGGGTAGCTCTCCTTCCCCTCTCCCAGATCTCAATTTTCCAAGAATTTTCAAATATTTCTTTAGAAGACTATATAATACAGAATTTTTTTAATTTTTTTTTTTTTAGGTGATTCAATGCCTTTGTATTCAAACTGGCGATTGAAAGTGATGGAGCACAATCAAGGAGAGCCTTTACCTTTTCCACCTACTGGAGGCTGCTGGTCACCATTGGTGGATTACTTGCCTGAAACTTCTCCTCCAGGCATGTCTCTTCACAGGTAACAATGCTGATGGCAATTCATTACATTTCAATTTGTAGTGCACTAATATAGTAATTTAAAAATAGCAGACTGAAAGGCAGTAGATAGCACGTTTGGTTTTTGTGGTTTTACTCACAGATCTTGGAGTTTAAGATTTGGAGGACTAAAGTTTTTCTATCTTGATTATGAGCATTCATCTTTTCTCTTATAATACAATTTTGTGGATGTTTATAAGCTTAAGAAAGAATACTGGTTAGTAGCATATTAATTTCTTTGCAGCTCTTCATAAAGTTCATGTTATGTTATTCTAACAATTTTTTTGTTGTTGTTTTTAGATGCAATATAGCAGTGATTCTTTTGACTGACTTGATAGTGGACCACAGTGTAAAGGTGGAATGGGGAGGATACTTGCATCTTTTGCTTCATGCAATTTTTATAGGTAACTGAAATCTTACAGAAGTATGTCCAGTAACTTATGAGTTGTAGCTATTTATGCAGCTGTTCTTTTCCACATGTAAATTAATTCTTGCCATGGTACTGAAATCTCATTAATTTGTTAATAATTACAATATTTTAAAAAACTCAATAGAATATCTTTCAGCTTGATTAATATGAATATAATTAAGAGGTTTTCTTGGAGTTGTTTGAAGGTACTTTCTGTTGGAGTCACTTTTACCTCTTTCTCGTT
The DNA here is from genome assembly GCA_024336885.1 of Actenoides hombroni. Classification (NCBI taxonomy): domain Eukaryota; kingdom Metazoa; phylum Chordata; class Aves; order Coraciiformes; family Alcedinidae; genus Actenoides; species Actenoides hombroni. The sequence goes on along the minus strand of WUAM01000260.1, from coordinate 629,445 downwards.
GTAGAAGACACAGTAAACTTCAATTTTTTTTTTCCCTTTCTGTTTTTCTGTGTAGTTATTTTCATACAGAGTATAGATGAAGTTCTTACTGCTGTGTTAGAAATAAGAGGTTATATTAATGTTTGTTAAACATTATGTTTATACAGAAACACTGGAAAAACATTGTTTAGTGAATTATGTATATATTATTTTGTAATGTGTAACAGACTGGTTTGAATTCTGTTGTTTTTAAAATAATTTAATTCAGCATGCCCTTTGTATTTAATGAAGCCTTTCCATTTTCCTTTTGTGTTAGGTTTTGACCACTGTCACCCTGAAGTCTATGAGCATTGCAAACGACTGCTTTTGCATCTACTGATAGTGATGGGATCTGGCAGTAATGTCCAGTCTGTTGCTTCTGTCCTGCTGAGAAACAGACAGTTCAATGAATCCAGGGTGCTTACTGTCAAGCAAACTACCCATTTGGATTATACTTTCACAGGTATGCTTTAGATTTATTGTGTTCCCTGTTACAGTGACATAGAAAGTTATCTTTTCTTCGAGGCATTATTGAAATTTCTGTTGTTTGTAATATTTTCCTGAGCCCTAGACATTAAAATATTTTTCTTCAGATTTTAATTAAGTCAGAATGAATATGATGCATTCATGTAGGGAACACAGTTGAATGATGAAATAGTAGTGGAAACCACAGAGGGAGCTTTATGTTTTGGATCTGTAATACAGCAGGTTTTGTGATACTCTTGAAAATAAAAACCAAGAAGGTACATCTCTTGCTTATAGCAACTTTAAATTTGTGACTTCTGTCTGCTTTAATTGCATTGTTCAATAGGCTATCAGAATACTCTTTTAAGATATTAACTTTTAATCTTCACTGTAACATTACAATATTGTAATTATACAGGAAACAATACATACTTTCTATGTATCTCTTTATGAAAGGACTATTTTGATGGTGTGAGCCTGTTAACAGCTTCTGAATGTGAAATAGTTCAATTTTTTTGAAACCTAGTATTTCATGTTATTTCAGTAGGTGGCAGCATATTGCCATACAATTTGTGCTGGTTTGTTCACATCAGAAGTGGACTTGTCACTAACCAGATATATTAATCTGTTCTGTGAATTCATAGCAATGAGCAGTTAAAAAGTGAGCATAGTAGAAGAAATCTTTTCTTGGAACTTCATCGGTGTACCTTTATGGTGACATATACAAACCATTCCATTCCTAATCTTTAGAGTTTTGAGTAAAGCTGTCTAAACATGACACAGTATTTTGCTATTATGACAACAAAAATGTCTGATAGAAACTAGAATAAGATCAGTATCAAGCATTTCCAGCTGGTGATTAAAATAAGTAGATTGCAGGTACAGATGCCTAGCACAAGATCAGACATGCTGATGTTAAATTGTATTTGAACCAGCTGATACTCCAGTCCAAACCCTGTTGCTCTGTAGAGGGAAAAATTGTGGTGGCTGTCAGCAAGTCTCAAGTTTATGTACATTTGTTACAGTCAGAGGTTCACGACCCACTTTTCCTTCCCAGTTTAGTTTCTCCCAGCACCTCATAGATATTTAGAGGTGTAATGTGAGGAGTTACTGCCCTTGTGTATTATTGCCACGTGATTCCTTACATGGAGAGAAAACTCTTGTGCAGCAGCAAGATGAAGCTATCTTCAGAGAAACTTTGTGCAGCCAGAGGGGCTCTGCTTATAGTTGCTTTACGAGCTAATACTTTGTGTTCACTGATTTAAAGTGTGGTCAGTTACACTGAGACTGAGTTTTAACCAAAAAAAAAAAAAAGTGTCTGCACATTATTAGGAAGTAATTTATATCATTTGTCCCAACCTATTAAGATGAGAAGCCTCAGAAGCCGGTGAGCTGTCACATTACCAATACAAAATCAAACTTAATACAGTGGTTTTTAAAAGGAATCTAGCAGTTCTTTATTAAGGGTCCAGTCACATGAAGACTTTGCATATATCAGACTTGTTGGTTTCATTGAATGATTGCATCCATTAAATTCGTGTCATTAGTGTCTTCTCATTACTCATTATATTGCTAAGTTATTGATTCTTTTTCAGAGGGTTATTTTTTCTTTTTATCTATTTAATATTAACTGTTAACTGAAGAGCGCATAATCATCTTGCTTTTATTTCAGCAGGTGTTCATGATTTTATACCTGACTACCAGCCCTCCCCAATGACAGACTCAGGGCTTAGTTCAAGTTCTACCTCTTCTAGCATCAGTTTAGGAAATACAAGTGCTGCCATTTCTCATCTGCACACCACAATCCTCAACGAGGTTGACATTTCAGTAGAGCAGGATGAAAAAGTGAAAACTCTCATAGAATTTATTACCTCAAGGTAAGATTTCTGTTTTTGTTTTTTTGTCAAAATGTGTTTTGTGGAAACATGGCAAAACCCTTACTGTTTAGCATCACAATTATCTCAATTTTGTTTCCGTTTTATCACCAACAAGAGACAGTTTAATCCTGAAGCCTTTTAATATGACACTGTCTATGAACTACTCTTAACTTTCTGACAAGTTCAGGGAATTTTGGCCACCCTTTTGTGCCCTGAGTGTTTAAAAGTCTTTTGTCATGTTTAGCTCAGGTTTGTTATCTCTGTTTGCCACCGAATTTATAGAGTTGCCTTTTCCATCTAAAGGACTAGGGCTGGAATACATAAAAATGGTTGGGGAGCTCCAAGATTGATGTGGAGTTTGAGAATTACCTAGTAGACACAGCTAGCTATTCAAAAACTAGGGATTTGTGGCAAAGAATGCCTGTAAAACCATCAACATTTGTGCAGTTTGTATGGTAGTTTGTATAAAACTTTCAAGATCGTGTAAATCTGAAATGGCACCTGTTTCTCAAAGCTTTTGAGTATTTATGCTTTGCATTGGCCTGTATGAAGAGTAGTGTGATGTATTGATAGGAAGAAAATGCTTTAAGAAGTGTATAAGGTTAAAATAACATTAATGACAAGGATTGTGTTTTATATTCTGTTATGTTTGTTTATATGTTTTTAGGAAAAGAGGCCCACTGTGGAATCATGAGGATGTTTCTGCCAAGAACCCTAATATAAAGAGTGCTGAACAGTTAACTGTGTTTTTAAAGCATGTGGTATCTATATTTAAACAGTCTAGCTCAGGTATGTTAGGAAACAGTTGGTGTATGGTAGACTGTCCCAGGTCTGCAAATTGAATGAATTTTTTTGAATACCTGTAAATTTACAGGTTATCTATAAAATCACTCTAGGTGATCACTTTCTACTTCTAAATAGTAGATTTTTCTTGTGTGTTGCACAATTCAGTTCATGTTTCTATTATGACAGATTTAAATATAAGGAGATTTAAATCTT
>WUAM01000260.1:579406-626009 GCA_024336885.1 Actenoides hombroni | reverse complement strand
AAATATTTATAATATAGATATGGAGATATGGATAAAATATATCTCCTAAAAAAATTACATCTTTAAATATCTCATTTAGGAATGAGGTGAAATATCTTACTAATGTATTGTTGGCACTTAATATGCAAATTATAAACGTTTTATTCTCTACAAGTCTCTCCAGTGTTAAGTATTATGGAATGCAAATGTATATATCTGGAAAGATTTTTGAGAGTAGTACTTCTTAAGAAAAAATGTGGAAGATGAGAGTATTTTAAGGTTAGGAATGATTTGGGCAATTTACTCTTCGTTAAATTCAAGTGGTTTTGCTTTTCATGAAGCACTGAGTATTTATTTTACTTATTGCTTGAGTGTTTATTTGCTTTTATAGGAGGATTTCAATTGGAACACCGTCTCAGTGAAGTTGCTTTGCAAACTGCTCTTTCATGTTCCTCTCGACATTATGCTGGGAGGTCCTTTCAGATTTTCAGGGCTCTGAAGCAGCCTCTTACTGCATCTACACTTTCTGATGTTCTCTCCAGACTAGTAGAAACTGTTGGAGATGCAGGAGAAGAAGCTCAGGTATTTGAAATTTTTCCCCCACTGTATTAGAAATCTGAGTCTGCCTAAATGACATGCTTGTGTTACTATTTTAATAACAATAAAATTTATAAGCATTTATAAATTCAGTTGGTTTTTTTATTTTTAATTAAGATATTTCAAATATCAAGACAGTTTTAATTGTAGCACTTTCTGATAAAATGTTGAGCTGTGCACATTCCCTTCTACAGTACTAGGCACTTTCAGAGAGTTTGATAGGTCCATTTCCTGAAAACACCTTTAAATATGTTCTTTAAAATGCTGTAAACCAGAATGCATTCTGTGAATACTTAGCAATAAATTAAAGTTTTACCCAGTCTTGAAGCTATACTGCTAATTTGAGCTGTCTCTTCATGATTGTATTCTAACTGATGCATGAAATAATAATTTAGTTACTGATTTCATGGTTTTATATCACTACTCTGTAGATTTTCTGTGATCTTCCTTGTGCATATGGTGTAATTTATAACGACCTGTGACTTTCCCCAGGGTTTTGTCATAGAACTGCTTCTGACCTTAGAGTCTGCTATTGATACGTTGGCTGAAACCATGAAGCATTATGATCTGCTTTCTGCCCTTTCTCAGTAAGTTCTTTTATTAGTCAAGCTACTTGATGTATTTTTATACATTTGAATTATTAAAGTGTAATAGTGTATATAAAAATGTAATGAAATAATTTCGTGTTGTCTTTGTAGAATAGTTGTATCCTTATAGCAGAATTGCTTGCTCTTTCACGTTTTCTCATTCTGCCTCAAGCAAAACTCCTAAGAATCTAGATTTTCTGAAGAGGATCTGCCTTTCCAACTTAACCTCATGGGTCCAGTGTAAAAAAAAAAAATCAACCAACCAACCAAAGGTGTTTCTTCATGGCTCAGTTCTGAAATTTCAATTCTTCCAAAACTTCTCAAAAATAAAGGCATTGAATACATTCATAACTTTTATTAGATCAGGCCCTGCTGGAGTGGAGCATCTCCCTTACAATGAAAGGCTGAGGGAGCTGGGTCTCTTTAGTTTGGAGGAGACTGAGGGGTGACCTCATTAATATTTATAAAGATGTAAAGGGTGAGTGTCAGGAGGATGGAGCCAGGCTCTTCTCTGTTATGTCCAATGGCAGGACAAGGGACAATGAGTGCAAGCCAAAGCATAAGAGGTTCTGCAGAAACATAAGGAAAAACTTTTTCACTGTGAGGGTGACAAAGCACTGGAACAGGCTGCCCAGAGGGGTTGAGGGGTCTCCTTCTCTGGAGACATTTAAAACCCACCTGGACATGTTCCTGTGTGACCTGAACTAGGCAGTCCTGCACTGGCAGGGGAGTTGACTCAATGATCTTCTGAGGTGCCTTCCAACCCGTAACATTCTGTGATTCTGTGACCTTGATTAATAGTGTAATGGGGGGGGGGGGGGCGCTTATTTTTTTCCCATATGTATAATCACAGTAATGCCACCAATCTTTAACAGCTCATTTGAGATAATTTAAGGTTCACAGATGAAAATTCCTATACTATAGTAAATAGTTTTATTCCGTTGTTATTACAGAAGAAATTTCTACAGTTAGGGTAAATGTTATGCTATCCTAGGCCTCAAGTTTGTTGTCATGTATAAGAGCAGTGTAATTGAGTGGTCTGAGTCATTTGTCTGTCTCCTTACAGTCTGAGTGGTTAGCACAATGACTTTCTATAAAACTGCAAAAAAAATCCCTAAATATACAGATATCTTTCTTTGACTTCATAGCAAAGCTGTTGAAAATGTTGAGGTTTTTTAGGAATGCATTCAATTTCTAACTGTCGGAACTGGAAGGCATTGTTTTTTCTAGGTCAAATACTTCAGACAAATATCTGGTAATAAGTAAATTATTAATTAATTCATTTCTCCCGTTATCACGTATGACTGTGCCATTTTTACATATATAACTAAGTTGGAAAGCTAAATCTTCATTTACAGGTAATCTTTTACATGCTAAAGGCTATTTTTTCTGATTTTACTGAATTGTTCTGTAATTGTTGTGATATTTTGGGATTGTAACAAATAGAGCTGGTAGCAGAGATAATGGGATGTTACAGTCTTTTCCTTAGGCCATAAGGATATTTTAGTGATGTATGTAGAAATTCTGTATTTTCATATAATACCCTTCCAGTGATGAAGCACAGTATTAATTGTGTATGTATATATGAGATTAGTGTAATGTCTTTTTCCTTTCTTCCCTTTTTCAAAACTCTATGTTATTAAAGTAATTTGCCTGGAATAGTATGTAATATTATGTAATATTGATTTTTATTTCAGAGCCTCATACCATGATTCTGTAATGGGAAACAAGTATGCAGCTAATAGGAAAAGCACTGGACAGATAAATCTAAGCACAAGTCCCATTAATAGTGGCAGTTGTTTGGGATACTACAGCAATACAAGGAGTAATTCTTTGAGACTGAATTTTATCAGTGAGCGGAGAGGTGACCGTCGACGGAGCAACACACTGGATATAATGGATGGAAGGATAAATCATGGTGGAAGTTTGGCCAGGACTCGAAGCCTTTCCTCCCTGAGAGAGGGAGGGATGTATGATGTGCAGCCCACTACTGACCCTGTCAATTTGATGGCCACCATATTTTGGATTGCAGCTTCGTTGCTAGAGTCGGATTACGAGTATGAATACCTTTTGGCTCTCAAGCTGCTCAACAAGCTTCTTATTCACTTGCCTCTGGATAAATCAGAGAGTCGGGAAAAGATAGAAAAGGTGCAGAATAAGCTGAAATGGAATAACTTTCCAGGCCTTCAGCAGCTCTTCCTAAAAGGCTTTACTTCAGCTTCTACACAAGAAATGACAGTTCATCTCCTCAGTAAACTCATCACAATTTCCAGGCATGCTTTAGTGGATCCTTCTCAGTTAGCAGGTATCTTTAGTAAATGTGTGTGTAATGAAAACGTATTTTTTCATCAGATTAAGTGTAATCAAAATCATCAGTAATTATGCATTTGCTTAAAAAAACCCCAACTTTAATTAAATGCTTCTTGCAGTTGTTGGTATTACAGCGCTAGATAGCGGGAATACATTACTGACTCTGATTATCTGCCAAGAAATACTGTACTTAAACTTTCTGTATTGGCTATTATAACTTTAAACTTGCTCACAAGTGAGTTTTAAGAGCATGTGTATTATTTTTCATGATCTTGTGCTAACTAGCTCAATTAGTACTATTTCAAATATTGACAAGTTCTGGAAACAGTGTGACTGTACTGCCTAAAGCTGTCCAGTTTCCTGAGATTTTTGCTTAATTGGTCCAGTGTTGATTTTATTTTTATCTTATGCATATACATACACACCTAACACAGTCACATCTGTGTACATTCTGCATATATACTTAGGTACATGCATGTGTATGTATAATTTGTTTATCTGTGTGAAATATATGTGTCACACTGGAAGGGTTCTTAAATAGCAGATAGCTCCACATTAAACTAAATGATGTAAAAAAAACCCCAAACTTTAGGGCTCACATAACTGTGTTTATGTATGTGTTTAGGATTTCCCCTAAACATCTTGTGCCTGCTTCCTCATCTGATCCAACATTTTGATAATCCAACTCAGTTTTGTAAAGAAACAGCTGACAGGATAGCAAAGGTATGTAAAATGATTCTTGGAGAAGTATCCAGCAATTTATGCCAGCATCGTTTCTGTATTTTTCTGCTCCTTGTGTAACACTTCTACATGATTCTAATAGTAATACAGAAATAGGTATAAAAGGTCATATTTTGAAGATGTGGTCCAGTCCTAATTTTTATAGTTGGACCTCATATCAACCCCCCTATTTTCCCTTTGTCAGTAAAAAACACATTTAGCTTATTCTATAAAATTTAGATGTAAAGAACAAATTTCCTTATTAATGGTATCAATTACTTTTCCTTTCTTGTCTCATTTTTCAGATTATAGTTTTAAATGCAAACTTAATTTGAAATCACTCTTCCTAATTTACTTATGAGAAGGAAGTGATCCTTACCTTTCGGACTGGTAGTTAGAGAAGAAATTGTAGTGTGTTCTTTCTGTTACTTGTACACAGTGATTGACCCTGGAATATTTCTGAACTCTATAGTGTCCATTAAAGCAGTACATGATAGACACCAACAATCTCCATCCAGGCACCAGGTACACTGGCCTGGCAGTCTGCATTTTAAGGAAGAATGTGGAAAGGGGAATAAGAAGGTGCTGTCTGGCGTGGGAGATGCAGTCACAGCCCTCTGGCTGCCCAAGCTCTGTTATGTACATCCCTTAACTGTGTGCAGGCAGCTCAAAGGGGGATGTGCCTGATGCAAATCCAGAAATTACTGCTCTCCCTTAAATACTATCTCTCCTAGCTAGGTCTAGTTGAGGTAAGTTTTGTATGAGTAGCAGATAAACTTGGAGCGTGGATGTCGCGGTACCAGAATTCATCAGAAACTGTAGGTGTTGCTTGTGTGATGAGTTCCATTTCAGTTACTAGAAAATAGAGTGAACTCTGGGAAAAGCTCGTAACGACTTGTGAATGCTTAGGTTAAAAATTTGCCATTTCTAGCATAATTACATATGCTCTTTGCTTTTCAGGTTTGTGCAGAGGAGAAATCACCGACTCTTGCCAATCTGGCTCATATGATGAGTTTATACAGTACACACAGTTATTCCAGAGACTGTTCTAACTGGATTAACGTCGTGTGTAGATATTTGCATGACTCCTTCTCAGATGCCACATTTAACCTCGTAACTTACCTTGCAGAGGTAAATTTTTAATAAAAGCTTATCTCGTGTTGACAATCTCTGATCAGCATTATGTTTACTCATTGCCAATTCCCTATTTTTTTGTGAATCTGAATACTGGGGTGAAAATGCATGTCTTCTGTAACAGGAGAATAATATTAAAATGTTCTGGAATATAGAAAAGGCATGAGTACTGCCATTTTGGAGTGCAACAATTTAAATGTACCTTGGAATGATGAGCCCTCCAATGAAGGATCCCTTTTTATGACTAATCTTTTGTAGTAGATATTTATATTCTGTACTACTACATGAATAAAATCTGCACACTGTCTTGGCTGTAGCAAAATGCACTTAGTGCAAGTTTTAAGAGACTTTTTTAGCCAAGTACACATTTAAAAATGTCCTTATCACAACTTTAAAAAATAATCAGAGATCATTTAAATTACAGAATTTAGTGTATGATTCTACCAGACATTCATACAGGAAAACTGGAAATACCTGTTAAAAAAAATACCTAATGTGTAAAGCTTCTAGAGCTTGTCCTTGAAGTACATCACTTCAAAATGATGATACTTTAAAAAATATTTTATATTCTCATAAATGACTTTATACATAATTATTTTGTGCATAGGATTGTACTTACAAGCCTTCTTTAAGGTATAGATACAATTGTTTTTCATACAGGTTTGAGATTTTAAATTTGTATGAACACCTCTGTTTAGTAAGAAGTGTTTTATTATTGGGTGCTTTAGATCTGTGCTAACAAATATGTTAAAATTCAGGGAAAAAATTAATTTGGGCAGAAAACATTGTTCTATTACATTACTTTAAAAAAAAACCCAAACTAACTGTTTTGCCAAAATAAAGGTTTGAAAAATGTTCAGTGGTACACTTAAGTTTCTCAAAGGGGAAAATAAATTTGTGTGGAAGTTAGCTATATTTTCATGTTTGTTTTCCACTTTTGCTGCCATTAAAGGCTCTAATTAAATTCTGTATTTTAAAAAACATTTTTTTCAGCTGTTAGAAAAAGGGTTAGCCAGTATGCAACAGTCCTTACTGCAGATCATTTACAGTCTTCTGAGTCATATTGACCTATCCACAGCACCAGTGAAGCAGTTTAATTTGGAAATCATAAAAGTTATTGGTAAATATGTTCAGGTAGGTACTCTGAAAAACTACAAAAGCTTTTCTGCTTATTGTCAAAGTGGTAGTGAAATTCCACTTGAATTGGGGGGGGAATTAATTTAGTTCAGACGTAAAAATAGTTGTTTGGTGTTAGATTCCATGGTATTTTATTTTTTGTCCTATGTACTTAATTCACTGTATGCTTATGTATTTGTCCAATTTGATTTACATCTTGTGGGACAGGTTACCTAAGTGAATGTCCATCTATTTACATATATAGGCAACTGTACATATGTAGTTGGATATAAACCTTCAACTGTTAAAATATAGAAAAATGTTCACTGCTAAATAACTGCACAAATGTTTTAAGTGTATATGTTTTCAAAAGGAAGTTTTACAGTGAAATGCATAGAATCATAGAATGTTAGGGGTTGGAAGGGACCTCTGGAGGTTATCAAGTCCAACCCTCCTGCCAGAGCAGGATCACCTAGGGCAGGCCACACAGGAACTCATCCAGGTGGGTTTTGAAAGTCTCCAGAGAAGGAGACTCCACAAGCTCCCTGGGTAACCTGTTCCAGTGCTCTGTCACCCTCAAAGTAAAGAAGTTTCTCCTCATGTTGAGGTGGAACCTTCTGTGCTCAAGTTTACACACATTATTCCTTGTCCTATTACTGGGTACTACAGAAAAGAGATTGGCTCCTTCCGTTTGACACCCACCCATCAGATATCTATAGACATTAATAAGATCCCTGACATTAATAAGATCCCCAAATATTTAAATCACTTTCATTAATATATCTGTGAATAACATTAAGACGTACCTTAACGAATTTGAGTACATTTTTTATTTTAAAAAGTCCACAAAAGATGAACAACAGTGTTTTGCCCTAGGTAATTTAATCCTTTTTCCTTGGAACACAATTTACTGAAAATCTTATTTCACAGAAGAAGGTCTAGCATCTTGCTGAAAGATTTTATAAAAATGCCTGGAGCATAAAACCATTTCAGTGCACAACATTCTTCCCTCCCCCTCCTTTTCTTTTTTTCCTGAATTCCATTAATGCCAGATATATTTCAGTCAAATGGCTTAATCGTAATTAACCAGGAGAAGTAGTGTTCCCTGGATGTTTTGTTATTGATGGATGTGTACTTAAGATATTGTGCTCCTGTCAGAGTGCATTAAGCAAAATATAATGATTAGCATAACTAGTTTTTATGGCCTGATGGCTGCTTGCTTCACCTCCAGCCTTCATCTGAGCTTTCTATGCAAGCCCACACTACCATGGGATGTAATCTTAATTAGAAGATGTTATCTGTCAAAATAATAGTATTAGCAGAAAAATATTCCAGAGAAGCCTATGTATTTTTGATATGATAAAGCATGTTACTATAAATGACAAAAGAAAATATCATAAATGAACATGGGGGTTTTTTGTTTTTTTAATCCTCTGCAATCACAGTGCAGTTTAGTAATGAAGTTGCTACAGGATGGTTCAAGTTTGAGACGACTTTTTTTCATGCTGATGATTCAGGAGATTGTTGAAGACTCTCATTACCTACAAAGAAGCATATACTACTTATAGCTTTGCAAGTGGTGTTTATTTTTTTAATGCAATAAAACAATCTTTTTAAAAACATGTCATCCTAATAAAAAAAAAAAAAGTAGACATCCTGCTAATTTAAAAAACTGGAAGATTTAAGTTTCAGGTAGAATCCTAGCATTTTCAGGAGTATAAATCTTAATCGTCCCAAGGTGCTGCTTTTTAGTGTCAGTCCCTCCTGTGATTTGCTCCACAATTTCTGTAGTTGAAACTGCTGAATTATTTACATTTCCTTAATCATTTTTGAAGGACAGTGCACTTAAGTCAGGCTTTGCCTTTTATGTTCTCATACTTTTCATTGTCTTTTTTAAGCACTCCATTGGTTTGACACTATATAAAAACCTTTTAAATATTTTCTGATTTTTTTGAAGATCTTTGAAGTGTGTGAGGTATATTTTCATCTGTCTCAACTTAAGTTTACTCTGCCCATAAGTGCAAAGTAATTAAAGATGCCTGGAGGTGGAAGTTGGTTTGCTTTTAAATGCTATCAGTTTTTATCTTCTGGGGCATGAAGGGCAGATACTTCAGGCAATGGTAAAAATCATAGAATTATAGGATTGTGGAATCGTTTTTGTTGGAAGAGACCTCTCAGATCACCAAGTTCAACTGCTAACCCAACACTGCCAGGTCACCACTAAACCATGTCAACCGAGTGCTACATTTACATGTCTTTACCTCCAGGAGTGGTGACTCAACCACTTCCCTGGGCAGCCTGTTCCAGTGCTTCATAGTGAAGAATTTTTTCCTAATATCCAATGTAAACCTCTCCTGGCACAACTTGAGGCCATTTTCTCTTGTCCTATCACTTGTTACCTGGGAAAACAGACCAACTTCCACCTTGCAACAACCTCCTTTCAGGTAGTTGTAGAAAGCAATAAGCTCTCCACTGAGCCTTCTTTTCTCTAGACCGAACAATCCCAGTTCCCTCGGCCAATCCTCATATACCTTGTGCTCTAGACTCCTCACCAGCTTCGTTGCCCTTCTTTGGACACGCACATAGTATAAATACAGGGAGCAGGGGACGTGGATCAGTCTGGTGTGGCTGGCATAGTGACCTGGAGTGAGCGAGCCTGCCTGGCTGGACCTGGTTGCCCACTGTGGGATGACCTGGTACCTTGCTGCTGCCTTCCAGGCACTTCGAGGTCCAAAGCCACCCACCTGTGCTACCACCTTGCAGCCATGTGTAGAAGATGAGAGCTTAGGTTTTGGTACTCTTGTGATGAATCAATGCAAAATACCAAGGTACAATAGAAATAGTTGCCTTGTCTGAAATGATTGCTTTATCATTTGTGTATGTTCTCTTTAGAGTCCATACTGGAAGGAAGCCCTTAATATTTTGAAACTGGTGGTGTCTCGGTCAGCAAGCCTTGTTGTACCTAATGATATTCCAAAGTCTTACGGAGGTGACATAGGGTCTCCTGAAATATCTTTCACAAAAATTTTTAATAATGTCTCCAAGGAGCTACCAGGGAAGACCTTAGATTTTCATTTTGATATATCGGAGGTAATTATTATATTTAAGTTACAATGCAATAATGACTTCTGTCGCAAACGCAGATTTATTTTCTGTTAGCCTTCTACTTTTCTATAATTTAAAATAAATACAACTTTTAAGAAAGGCAGATGTTGAAGTTTTACATACCTTTAATTAGAGTCATACTGAAAGATACACTTTAAATCATTTCGTGTTGTGTTTTTGCCTTTTTGCCCCTTTGAATGTCTGGAGAGTTAATTACTAGAAGTCAATAGGATTATTCTCAAGGGTAATTCAGCTCTGTCAGAGAGCAGGCTAATGCAGCTGGCGGCTGCTTGCAGCTAAACATTCCAGGCTTTCATCAAATGAAGGGTTGTGCTTTCAAGGGCTGAGAGGATTAAAACCCTGTACTGCATTTTTGGTGTGACTTTGGATGGGGGAGAAAATTTAGAGGACAGAGAAGGATACAGAATATAGGAACCTCAGTGTGAGATGGATGCAACAGGGGAAAAAACGCCTGTAGTTAAAAATACCACCACTACCCTCCAATTAAGGTTCATCAGAATTGAAAATAATATATTAATATAGCTAATGCTCATTCTGTGTCTGAAAAGGGGAGTGTAGCCAAATGACTGCAGTGTAATATAGGGATGTGAAAATTGCAGAAACTTTAGAAATAATGAAAACTAAGGGCTCTGGTTGAAGCTGACCCCAGATAATGATTGGATATATAGATGTCTTAGGAGCATTACTTAAATTGGTAAATTAATTCCTTACTGGAAGTTTCAGTGCATGCAGATAATCGAGAGACAAGATGGATTCCCACGGAATTAATTGGAGTAGCATTTGCTATCAAAAGGGCTCAATTTTTATCTTTGTTTTTCAGAAGTGTGTGTGTGTGTTAGCGAAGTCGCTGGTCTGTGAAAACCATTTGTTTACATCTGTGAATGATCCTGTAGGGAAGCTTTGCCTCTTTTAAACTTAGAACTCAGGATTTTTTTAGATTGTGTTTAAAAAATATAACTGGATTGTCAGCATTAAATTGTGTAATTCAAAAAAACCCAAGTGGGCCAAGTGGCAGCCTGCTGCATAGGGTAGAAGTATTCAGCTTTGTATTTCCCAGTGTGCTGATACTCAGTGGGTTAGGCATGGGCTTCATAGAATGCTTAAAAACAGACAGACAAATCCTCCTACATCTATATAATATTGAATTCTAAAGTAAAATCTGTAGTATTTACTGGTATAGATTTGTAATTTAAGGAAGTATTTGTTGTCTTTGATAGACGCCAATTATTGGGAATAAGTACGGTGACCAACACAGTGCAGCTGGTAGAAATGGGAAGCCAAAAGTCATTGCTGTCACCAGGAGCACTTCTTCAACTTCATCAGGCTCCAATTCAAATGCATTAGTTCCTGTCAGCTGGAAGAGACCACAGCTATCTCAGGTACATTGTGTCTCAAGCACATGATATGTATATTATAGACTATGTTTATGAATGTGTTAAAAAAAATAATCTGTTGAAGTGTAACTTGAAGTCTGTATTATATCTTCACAAAACAGTAAATGAATATATCACAAACTAAAAGCTAATAGTGGTGAAAAGAAAAAACGGTATGATTCTTCTCAGAGGATGTCAGCATGTGAGATGACTAGTTGAAAATACAGACATTGTGTATTTTTACCTGGATCTCCAGCAGATGCCTTACTATGTAATTTTTCTTTGGTATACTTTTCAGAGGAGAACCAGGGAGAAGCTAATGAACGTGCTTTCTCTATGTGGTCCAGAATCTGGTCTTCCCAAGAATCCTTCAGTAAGTGGTGGTGGTGATTGGCTTTGGTTTTTGAGTGTCAGTAGTGAGAATGCTATTAGACTGGAACTCAGCTCTTTCCAAGTAAAATTAGTTGACTACTAAGATGTAGTTTAAAATCCAACTAATCTTGAAACAAATTACAGGCTGCACCTGCCCTGACATTGTAGTGTTTCCCTAGCTGCCACTAATGACATTAAATTGTGGGAAGCAGGATAGCTGACTTCTGGAGTTACAGAAGTTGGAAGTTTTTACTTCTATTTTTACCCATATCTGCAGGTTGTGTTTTCTTCTAATGAAGACTTGGAAGTTGGAGATCAACAAACTAGTCTTATTTCAACAACTGAAGAAGTGATTCAAGAAGAGGAAGTGGCTGTAGAAGACAATACCAGTGAACAACAATTTGGAGTTTTTAAAGACTTTGACTTTTTAGATGTTGAATTGGAAGATGCAGAGGTGAGACCTTGGGATTTCTTCTGTGTATTTCCATTTGAGAACATTTTGAAAATTAGGTTATGTTGGTGTAATTCTAAGGAATTGGCAGCTCTTCTGACTAATCCAATTGGGAAGAGTTTATGACATGATGAACTTACCTTGCACGATAAAGCAACCTGTATCACAAACTTTGCAGTGTTAAGTTGTTGCAAATTGTTGGGCATTTTCTGGGGGGAAATTTTGGGATTTTCTTGTGGGGATGAAGTGACTTAATCTGACAGTGAAGTGATGCGACGGTATAAGCCAATGACAGGGTGAACACCTGGGTATCATGCAGTAAAAAACTTAATTATGGAACATTTTTTAAAAGAAAATGTCATAATCTTTGTTCCTGATACACTTCTGCATTTTGAAAACATGAAAAACTTTCCAAGTTAAAACAGTACGATACACGATTGACTTGGTCACCGTAATTGCTTGCGTTGACTTTTACATTATATCTGGTTTGTTTCAGCTCTTGCATTTCCTCCACCTCTCCTCCTGTCACAAAAGAGAGGGGAGGTAAAACAAAATTCAGTATCGAGAAATAGTAAAGATACTGTTAACAGTTGTTACTTGTTTGGGATAAATAAAAGGCTTCAGACCAGAATTTGCTGAAGCTTAGAAGTATGAATGTAAAATGACTGGGGAGAAAAAATAAAATGCTTTGTAGTTTCTTTCAGTGCTTTTTTTATGCTCTACAAAATACTGAATTAGCAATGGAGACCCTTGCAGGTCATGAGTCAACAAGCTAGTAAGAAGAATATCTGTCTATCCGAACACTAAGATTCTTCTTCACCTGATTAATCTAGCCCTTTTTACAAAAGCTTGCTTTTTTTTCCCCCACTAATACTTCAGTTTTATCTCACTTTATTCATGCTTCCTGTGTATTGCTTCACTTAGCCAATATTTGCATCTCCTAGGAGAAGTGCAGGCTCGTTATGGTCTATTGCGTATCTGTGATCAGACACTGTACAGATACAATTTCCTATATTGAATGCAAATAGTCAGACAGTTCAGAATCAAGGCTTAGTAGTAGTAAAACATGATTTTAACACCAGATAGGGCTTTGCAGGTGGGATGCCAAAAGTTGAAAACTTTGCCAAATCAAGTTAATCCTTAATTTCATTTTCTGTATTGTTTTAGTAGCAAATCATAATGAAGACAATGCAGCTTCTTTCTCATTATTTGCCTGTGTGCAACATATAGTGCTATACTTGGAGAATAAAAAAAAAAAATGAAAAAAGAGAAAGCACAGATTGTACAAATTTAGGGCATTACATGTAAATTGTGCACTTGATATAAGAGCTGCCTAATTTTGCACCAAAAATATAGAACGTTCTTTGCTGCTGATAATTAGATGTCAACAGTATGAACTGGGGCTTTTACATTTAAATCTGAGCAGTATTCAGATTAAACTTAAGTGCTTCAGCCCATCAGTAGTAGTAGTACTTTGTTGTAAGTTGGGACTCTCTCGCTTTGCCATAACTTTGCACCTTTTTTGGAGCAAAACAAATCACTAAGAGAGGACGACTACAGAATATTTTGTTTACTTTGCATATTTAATGTATCACGATTATCTCTTAAGTCACCACGAGAGATACTCACTCTGTTAGAGCAGTTTTGGAACCCATACTTGCATGGTTGGGGCTAGCTGTGGTGTTTTAGTAACTGTCTGTAGACGGGGGAAGTGAACTGATCAGGTTTTCCATCTTGCTTAGATGAATTGTTGAAGGTTGACAAAGTGCTTGAGAAAATCGAAGATCGTTATTGTACTTGTGAATTAAAACAATAGTGTTAAGATATGGATTTCACTTTTTACATTGGATGTTTGAAACCCAAGTATCCCAGCTTTAAATTCTGCAAACAAGGGGTCCAGCTATTGGTATTCAGAGTGTATTTCCTAAAACTGACACAAAGTAGCTGGTAAAACAGTTATTGAAGACGTCCTTTTTTCTACAGCCTGTATATAATGAATGTTGATGGTGCTCTGTCAGTTGGATGTGGTCAGTTTAGATTCATGTGTGTTAGTTACAGAATTTCATCCAATGTTTGTTGAAACAGTTGCTTTACATGTTACGCTAGAGAAATTGTATCATAAGCATGCTGGTTTTAGTGTTTTGTCATCGGTTTGTTTCTTTTTTTTTTTAATCAATCTCCCATTAGAAAGAGAAATTACATATTAGCTTTTTGACTAAAGCTTTTTTTTTTTTTCCCAGAGCTTGAATCAGTCTTTTACTGTTGGCAAATCTTATGTAATAAAACATTTTTCCCTGGTTCTAGAGTATCTTTAAGTGTTTGTCCTCGTTCTTTCTAATTGTATGTGTTTTCCTTTTTGCTAACCAGGAGCTGCAGGTAAGTTGCAGCCTGGTGCCCTGGCTCGTTCATCTGTTGTTGTCTGTGGTGTGTTTGTACTTTCTAGTCAGATATATAAAACTGATACTGATATAGTTGTAGATTATATATTGAGTTACTTTCCAAGAAGATATTCAAAAGATTTCTAATTCATTTGCCATATATTTTAATTTACCTACAAGCATCATTTAGCAAGGTATTTAAAATTTTAATGAAATTAAAGGGCTGATTGAAACTCTATTCATAATGCATTCAGCACTTGTGTTTTCTGTGTTGCATTTGTGTATTTTATGACGCTGAAATTTGCACATACAGATGCGTGTAAACTTTTTTTATTACAGGGTGAAAGCATGGACAACTTCAACTGGGGTGTTCGTAGGCGTTCTCTTGACAGTATTGACAAAGGAGACACACCATCTCTTCAAGAATGTCAGTACTCTGGTAGCACACCCAGCTTGAACTTGACCAACCAGGAAGATACCGATGAGTCTTCGGAAGAAGAAGCAGCCCTGACTGCAAGTCAGATACTGTCTCGTTCACAAATGGTAAGTTATTTTTCTGTGAAAGGAATCTGGGAACTTGAGCTTTCCCTTGCATTTTTAATGGATATGTATGGCTCACGCTTTCAGCCTAGGTGAACTAAAGAGGAACTAAATTAATGTGGCTAAGCTGCTTTTTTGTAACATCAGTGAAGGAAAGGAGTTACCTTAACTGCTGATGGTACATAAGAGGCTTAGAATTCTAGCACGTTTTTTTCTTAGTGTCTTTATACTTAACTATACCTGTTTAAATATAAGTGCAAATTTGCATGTGTTGCATAAAAAGTGCGTGTCCTTGTGGATTCCTAGCTTCAAAAAGAACCACTCAAAATGCTAAATAAGAACAAGAGCAGTAAATGATCCCATGGAAGACTCAGTTGTTTTAGTGTAATGGTGTTAAAATTGAAATATGTAAATAAATTCAAATAGCTAACCATACTGAAACTGCCTATTTTAAAACTAATGTGTTTTTTCCCTGTAATTTTTGTTTGACAAACTATGAAGAATTTCATGTTTCTTTCCTTTCCATCATAGTTAAACAGTGATTCTGCCATAGATGAAACAATATCAGATCATGCTGGTTTATCACTTCAGTCTCAAGATTCCACTAGCAGTGTGGGAACAGAAGAGGTGCTTCAAATCAGAACTGAGACCCCAAGTTTGGAGGCTTCTCCTCTAGATAACTCTAGCAACCAGCTGCCTGAGGTGGGGAGAAATGTGGGCTGGTGCATGGCTGATTTGGGCTCCTTCTAGTGTTTATTAGCAACTTTGGCTTTCTTTTCAACTGAATTTTTATCTGTTACACTGATTATTTGATTTGCTTTTAATATTTCTAACCTGTTGGAATGTTCTTACCAAATGTTCCCTCAGCATGAAGACTGCTTGGGATGGACTGAGGGGACTTACCACAGGTTAAAAATATTCTTGAAGGGCTGATGATGATCATTTCATGGTGCAGAATGAAGACAGGCTAATATGCAAGATGCTTTCATTTGATATGGTTGAAATCCTTCTTAAGCAACATTTTCTTTCAAATACTTTTTTATTTCCTTCCCCCCCCCTCCCCCTTCTTTCTTTGGGTTAATGTGATTGGTGCTATATGGGAATAAAACCTCAGGCCAGCTGTGTTAGCAGTTGGTTCCATTAAATAATCCTTTAGAAAGGACCACAGATGCTAGTGGTATACTTTTTTGGAAAGGCCTGTGTGGACTGAGACAGATTTCAAGCTAATGGCTGCCTGCAAATCTGTGAGTACTTTAGTTTCTTGTTTTTTTAAAAAATCTTTTGAATAATTTAAAATTAAAAAACACCCTAATTTAAAATAAAACTCTCATCTGCTACAATTCCTATCATATTTAGCAGTTTCAGCTAAAACCTCTGTATGGAGTTTTTTTCTTGAATTTGAAGTGGCTTGGTTTAGGTGAACTTTTTATCTTTTCAGTTAAAATTATTGATGCTACTGGCAATCTTATTTTTGTTCGGATAAGCATTGGTAATCCCATCCTTAACAGAGCATATAATTTTATTGAGTTTTGCAGAAAATTAAGCTATTCCTACTTTTATTTGAATGACCATGGTGCGTGGTTTACACTTAGGAATGAGTCTTCAGCCAACTGAGTTTGAACAGTTGACTGACAAGTGACTGGGGTTTCTGGACAAAGGCCTTAGTCTACCTGTTTGCTACCTAGAAAATCACTCATATTAACAGGTAAACCACTCACCTAGCTAACATTTAATGAAGATGACTATAAGAACAAAAGACATACTTACAGGACAACACAACAAGGCACACATTACAGTACAACGCAGGGAAGGTATGGGTGACTGGTTTCCTGTGACAAAATCCTCACCTTCTGAAAGGGTAATGTTGTGACTTTTATAAAGCAGTGTTCATTTTTCATATTTTTTCATTATGATTTTCTGTATGCTTTTTTTCCAAGTGTTTGGTTCCATTGCAGTTGATAAATTGTCTCAACTTGTGTAGAGCGCCTGTACATAGATTGTCAGACAGATGGTTCTTTTAGCACTTCATCTGTTTGTCTACGACGTGCATTTGTGTTCCAATAGAATTTTGGCTGAGGAATAACACTTAATCTGGATTAATTTTTTTTCACACATAGGATAGATGTTAAGATTTCTTAACAGAGAAGGGATATATAAACAGGGATTTCATAGAATGAAGTTGATCACAATAGAACTTTTGTCTTCTCCGTTGTTAGTTTGTGGTACATTCTCAGCTGTAACTCATTTTCACATTTTTGTAGTTCTTTCTGAGACTGCTGTTATACTTGGATTCATTATTCTTCTCTAGTTCCCTTTATAAAATCACTATACTTTTGATAATCCAGGTGAAAACATGGATTAAAAAAAAGCACCAATATCATTAAAAAATGTGAGAACATTTAAACTGGGCTGTAAAATAATTTCATGATTAAGCAACGTCCAGAAAAAAATTGCTATATTGAAAAAAAAAGACTGCAAATACATGTAAATGCAATTGCTAAATGCAATATGCTCCAGGTTTATTTTGTGCTTGTTAGAATATTGGATTGTCAAATACGTCTGTTTTCAAGCACAGTTCAAACACTCAAAGTTACGTCTCTTCAAGAGTTCGTTATCTAGCTGGATTCTGTTGCTAAAAGGGAGAGCTGGCTTTATGCTTCTTAAAAGAATGAGCTTGAAAATATGCACCATGTCAACTCTGAAAAATTTGTGAAGCCAGTAAAAGTAGTTTTGTTCTGAATTCTTATACTGTACAACTCGCAGCCTAATGCTGTTCTTTTTTTCCTGTGTTCACACAGCAATGCTGTTTCAGCATGGGCATTTCATGCCAAGTGTCAGTTATCAACATTTTTTTAATATAAGTAAATATGTTATCAAAATGTATCTAAAGTAAAAGAAAAAAACCAATTAAGCCATTGTTTAAAACCACGTATGTGTGCTGGTGAGATGTAGTTGAGTTGTTTCTCTTGTAGGGATGTTGAAGAAGTGAGTAAATAATTTCCTTACTTGTGTTTGGCTGATTCCCAGTAATAGCATGTATCTTGGCAAAAAGGGCCAAAAGGACACTTCATGTTCCAGTTGGGAGTTTACAGTCTCATTTAGAAGAATATTTTCAGTTTTGTACAGTATGTTTTACAAGCTGAAGTACATTATAGTTCCTGACTAAAATTGTTCTCTAGTTTACTTACTTCTGCTGTGGATTTATAAGGGAATGGTTTACTACAGGTAAATTTCCTTACATTCTGTGCAGTCAACTACATTAATCACATTTACATGTGTGTTGGTAGTAAAAATATGTCCATGTGTATCCCTCATCTACCAGACACGATCAGTGCAGCTTTGTATTGTATGTTAACATCTGCAATAGAAATGGACCACTGCTTCAAACCAAATGACTTTTCTGTGATACTCTAGAAGTGTCTTGTGTTCTCATGTGCCTTAGCTGGTTTGTTTTTTTTTTTAGCTTATGTAGGTTATTTTTTTAGTTAGGGGTGGTTTTTTTTTTAGCTAGGTTTTAAATTTTTTTAGCTTTTTTTTTTTTTTTTAGTGTGACAAAATGGCTGTTCTGTGCAATAAAATTCCAGATTCAGCTCTTAACAAAAAAGGCATTAGAAGACAAAGTGGGATAAGGTTAGGACCCCTGTGAAAGAAAACTGTATAGTTCTGTTTAAAGCTGAATTGCCTTTTTTAATAAGTGCACGGTTACTTCCCTGTCAAGAGGATCTGTTTGCACTAATGAAAGCCATGAAATGATGTGTACACTTTAGAGACTGTCCGAAACTTTGGTGACCAGTCTCTGGATGTAGCAATAGAGGAAGATCAGCACACTAAGAATGAAAGGGTGTGAAAATTTATGCCTTTGGGAAATAGAAAGTACAAGAAAACGTTGTTTTTATTCCACAGAAAAATCCAGTAAAAGGTTTCAAATGGATTCATCATAAATTAACTAAATCTGAATTTTTCCGTTCAATATAGCAATGCTAATGAATATAATAATGCTAATGGAGGAAGAGGGAAGGGACAAAGGGTCATTCTAATATTACCTGCCTGACTTGAGTCAGCATCTGTTTAATTGCTAGTGATGGAAAGCCTACATTTAGAGATTCCGGATTAAACCCTTAAAGCTCACCATATGAACAGTAATGGCAAAATAACAAAAGTAGTGGAATGTCCTTTTTCCATTGTTCATCTGCTACACTGTTGCTCAGTTATGCTTTAGAAATTTCTTAAAATGGAGTGCAGAAAGGAATGTTCTGTACTTCGGAGTTCCAGAGCCCAAAGGCAAGCATGAGGCAGTCATTTTGATCCTTGCCTAGAGAAGTAAAATACGAAAGTCTTGATTGTGTTTGTTGTGATCTAAATATGATTGAGGCTGTTTGAAGGCATTTTTCTGGGAGTGTTCTCTTAACAGATTTCATTCAGTGTATTTGAGAAATTGTATTTGCTGTAAATAATGTCATACTCTAGGATATTGATATTAACCAAGAAGTTATAAACTTTATGAATAGACTGTCTGTCCTTGCTGAAGTAAAATTGCATGGACAATCTGAAGAATCTGAATGACTCAAGTATAAATTATGTTTTTAAACAATTTTTTTATAACTTGCTCACTTTGTCGTATTCTAAACCAGTAAGAATATATGAGCCCTGACAGTAAAGGTAATGAAAGTGTGTTTGATTCACAGGAAGGCAGTTCAGCAGTAAGGGATGAGCAGGTTAGCACTGCTAGTGAAGACACTGGATCGTATCTACTACAAGAACAACAAGACTGTCTGGTCTGTCATGAATCTCTTGAGTTGGAAGAGACACCCGAACTGGCAGAGGCAGCAGCTCCCGAGAGCTATTCTGAATCGATCTGTGAAGAGGATGTCACTCTTGCTTTGAAAGAGCTAGATGAGAGATGTGAAGAAGAAGAAGCTGACTTCTCTGGTTTGTCTAGGTAAGATTAATATTGCTTAAAAGTAAGAGAAATTACATGTTATCAGTGCATGAATCAAACAAAATAGGCTTTCTTATGGTGTGGGATTTTCCATGAATCCCATAACAGAAGTATCTAAAGTGATGATTTACATATCTGAAATAATGGTTGATTGATTTTGCTTGTTGCCACAAATAAACTCAGTCCTCTGCTCAGCAATTGTTTTTTGGTACAGGGAAAAGACCTATGCAGGAAAACATGAGGACTCTTGAATAAAAGTAATCTAGCACATTTCATCACCATCAGTAGTATAGTGGTGTGAAAAGAAGTCAAAGGGTGTTTTGGAGCATGTTCTTGGCAGCCACCATCTGCCAGCAGTGTAACATGGAAAAACCCTTGAATTGCTCTGAACTATGTCAGAACCTATTTTGGCACCCAAAGACAGGAAAAAAAAAATCTTTTGTTTTTATGCTGGGGTTTTGTTTTTTTTAATCAAAGCACCTGTAGGAGCTAGGCCAGAATGAATTTGCCCAAAGTTTATTTTCAGTCTTAAGTTTAACTAATCTCTTACATATTTCAGTGACATTTTAAAGCAAAATAACATTTTTCCCTTTTTTAATATGGAGAGCAAAAATAACTGTTGAGAGGAAAAGTTATAGTTAGTCCTAGATGGTTGAGTTATATTTAAAGTGAAAGTCTAAGTCCCTTGAAGGGTAACAGTCTAAGAAGGAGGGGAAACAAACAAGAAAACCCACAAACAAATGAATTAGAAACACAAACAAAAAGCCCTAAAACAACAAATGAAAAAACCCCACCAAAACAAACAATAAAAATTCAAACTTTTCACAATTAACATTTGTTCAGAAGTTTAGATTGAATAATACATAGACTCAGTGTGTATAGGAACATAGACTTAGTGTATATTGTGTCAGAGAGATCATTTAAGGAGCCTTTTACAGAAAAGGGCACAACAGGAACTGTAGAAGACCAGATCACTTGAGATGGTTTAATGGGGCAGAGGCAGAGAAATTAAACCTTGTAGTCCCATACACAATATGCCTTGGAAAAAATTAAAGGTATTAATAGCAGTTTATTTCCTATTGTGCAACTGAAAAACCTCTTTATTTACACTAAGCAAACAAATTAAAAACCCCATATTTCTAGTTTGAAGAGCAACAGAGGTGATTATTTATAGGGTTGATACTTGAGTTAGAAATCTGAACATGTTTTTTGAGCTTTGCTTACAGATATTATGGAAAAGAATTGCATCTTAGCTTTTGCTCTTTGTGCTACTAAAATGAATGTGTCTGAAAGCAGCACACACACTTCTCATTTAAGACATACTTAGTGCCACTGTGAATGAGGTGGTTGTTACAGAGAAAAACAGTATGTGTTTAATAAATTATTATAATAAACTGTCTGTCCTTGGAATCCTCCTCCATGTATTTTTGCTGTGTAAGTACAATTATGAAAGGAGAACTGTCAAAATACATCAATCCTTGTAACAGAGAAAACTTTAGCAATTTAGTTAATGACTGTAAGTAGTAGCATTGATTAATTTACAGTTTGATATTTTTATTGGATGTTTGATGCCTAATAGAAAGTACGGCTGCAGAATGCTCTTCAAACAAAGGTCAGTTAAATTGATTGCCTGTAAAAATGGAAGTGTTCCAATCTGTCTGTGTTCACTTATGATGTTACTTAAGGCAGTTATAAAATAGTATTACTCTGCTAAATGACCTCTTGTGTTTCTCCTAAGGAAAGCTAAAGTTTCTTACATTTGTGTTTAGATGAATAAAAATTTGAAGAATTGAATGTTAATTCGGCTACTGGGGACAAGACGAAAGTTGCAGTTTTTGAGTCATGTGCTGTATATAACCTACAGATAACCCTTTGTCTGTAGATATGCATAGAAATAACATTTTAATAAACTTTGGAGGTATTTGAGAGTATAAGCAATGTTTTGATATTGCAGTAGCAAAAGTTTTTGCTTCTTTACCCCGATTCATGTTTTTTTCTTGTTACCAAAAGTAAGGTGGTTTGGTTGGTTTTTTTTCCTAAAAAACATAAATAAATTATTGAGGAGTTAATTTCTGTTGTTTGTTGCTTGTAGCCAAGATGAAGAAGAACAGGACGGTTTCCCAGAAGTACAAACTTCCCCGCCTCCTTCACCATTTCTTTCTGCCATATTGGCAGCTTTCCAGCCAGTGGCCTACGATGACGAAGAGCAAGCCTGGCGCTGTCACGTCAATCAGATGCTGTCAGATACAGATGGATCTTGTGCTGTCTATACATTTCATGTGTTCTCAAGATTGTTTCAGGTCAGTGAATTGCCAGTGCGTGGCCGTTTGTCTGAAATCCTTTCCTCCTGTTTTCAAGACTATTTTTCCCCTCCTAACTGCAGAAGCCACAGGATTATGGTAGCTTTAGAAAGCAAATCAAAAGCAGACAAAAATCCCCACATTGCTAAAGAATGTTATATGGTAATACACTTTTTTTTCCATGGGGTATTTGCTGTATTCATTTTCTAGGAGTGATTCTACTCAGGAAAAAAACAAATAAACAAACAACAGCTCAAAAAAAAAACCCAGCTCAATGTTTCTTTTAAGCTCTTAGTTCAGTTTGTGTCCCTGCTTTTATTTTCTGAACATCAGCCTGTTCTGTGCTCATTACAGAATTAATGTCTTCCTCCTGGGTTTTCTGTGGGATTCTTTATTATGGGATCACAGCATGACAAACATTAATGAATTTGTCTTGCATCTGTCTTGTGAGAAGAAGTTTTTTTCTGCAGAGAAGTAATTGAAACACCAGGAGATCCACTAAAGGTGGAAGCTTCCGGTACTTCTAACTATATTTACCTCATAGATCTGGTATCAAACACAAAATGCCTGTAGCTTAATTTTGCTGTCTCCCTCCTCCCTGTATGTAGGGGATGGTTTCTTTTACGTTTGCAAAGTGGTACCGCTTGGATGTACCTTATTCTTTGCAGCTTCTTATGGTATAGCATATCCATTTTATTTACAGGCAGCTTACAGTGAGGTAAGACCAGATTTAGTGCTGCAAATCAAGACCTTATGACTCCAGTCCTTTCTCATGTCTCCAATATTAATTTTGCCTGCTGTTTGGTATAGCATAATAAATTTCTCAGTGAAAGCCTTGCTTTGTTTTACCACACTAGCATGCATTTTATCCCATATGTGTGGGCAGGTTTAGGGTAAGCACCATGAATCAACTTATGTGTGGAGAATTCATACTCTGCCTTATCCATGGAATAATTTGTTTGTGCATCTATACATTTTTAGTTGAACTAAGTGTTTTGCCACAATGCTGTGACATTCCTGGTTTTAGATTTTTGTCTTTTTACTTAATCTAGACATCAGGAGTTTAGTTTCTCTGTATTATACCACAGCTTAGCTGCAGTTGCCTTTCACACATTCATTCATTTCCTGAAAGGGAGTTCTAATTCTCTTGTGTTCATTAAAGAGGGAGCTAAAAAGATTAAACTTTCAGTGGCTTGACAGGATAACCCTCAGTCAGCTGGAAAGGTGGAGTCTCTGGGAAAAGGGGCAAAAGCAATCCAAGGCTTCAGCCTGGGCAAAGAAGCCCAGGAGGAGTTGTTGTTACTGGGTCCAAGGGAGGGTTACAATGACTAAAGGAGCCCCTGGGGGCCTTGTTTGACTGGAGCTTTCAATTTTACCTTCTGGCTCATACAGTGTGTTTGAGTTTGCATCTGTAAATACCATCTTTGTATAGTTTTATTCTACACATAACTTTATAGGATTTAGGAAAGAATATATAGCAAAGCACAGTGTTGTATTAGGCCAAGCCAGCAGTCTATGTAATCCGACATGATATCCATAGGGCTGATTTTTGAAGAAGGTATAAACCCTGCAGGTGGCAGTTTGGGACATAGATTGCACTACATAGGTCAGATTCTGATTCATAAAACTCTATATAATTTTCTGCAACACAAACTCTTGAAAAGGAATCAAACCACTATCTATACTACATAAAGATGAATAGTCATCTGGGTACGCTGCCTTAATGTGTAAGGAGTAATCATCTCTATATATACAACTGGTTTGATTGATGGATTGCATTTTCTGGAGCTAGTTTTACATAAATATGCAGAGCAAATTATGTATTAGTTTGTCATTTAATGACAAAAACATATGCTGTCATGATGGAAATTTTCCCTGAAATTCCTAATCTAAAAAGCCAGAGGAGGAGGGGTAGTAAAACACTATGTAAAATAAATGTTTTTCTGATTTTATTTCTAGACCATTCAAAGAAAGTTTGTATCTATAACAAATGATTCGGTCAGCTTTCTTGGCGAAAGTCTCCAGCGCATTGGAACGAAGTTTCGAAGTTCTCTGGAAGTGATGATGTTATGTTCAGAATGTCCAACAGTCTTTGTGGATGCAGAAACGGTAATTACACACTCATTACACGCTGAAATATCTGTCTGCTTAAACATTTTCATGTAATGTACAAAACCATGTTGTAGCATTTGGAAAACAGCACTGCTCAGGAAGGTTTTCAAAGATTCGAATCAAATATGTTAATTGTATTTTTGCCTTTTAAAGGATTGCTCTTTAACATCACTAAGTGAAACATCTGAATAATTTTGCGTTGTTAAAAAAAAAAAAAAGTTTTTTATAATGGAAATCAGAAAGGGATTAAAATATCAGGTAGCCACTATCTACTATAAATATTTGAAAACACAAGTGAGAAGCCCGTAGCAGCCCATAAGTTCCAGCTGTACCAATCAACAGTAACAAAACTTACTGATGCTAGATATCACTTAAATTCCCTTGCTATTCTTTACCTCCCCTGCTTTTTCACATTTATTCTATATTATTTGCACAGAGAAGAAAAGGGAAGACTACTTACCTAGCAGCAACTTTGCCTTTTTAAATTGTATCATTTATGTATATATTCAGTGATTCATCAGGAAAACATTGTAGTTACAAGTATTCAATGAAGGCTTTGAATTGTTTGTTGTTTTGCAAGTTGAAATCTTGGGCTGTAATAAGTATTAATGTGAGAAGTCAGCTCAATGTTCAGCAGCAGTCAAAAAAACCTATCTTAGAATATTTAAGAAAAGAGACAGCAAAGCAGAAAACATCATCGAGCTAATGTACCCCAATATACCTACATCCTGAATTTTAGGGCTGTTCTGGTCTCCTGCTCTCAGATAAAATACAGCTGAAGTGGAAAAGGCTTCAAGAAAAATCAAAAGGATTATGAAATATGTGAGATGGCTTCCATATAAGATACAAGTATGCAGGCTAGGATTGTTCAGCCCTTTAGTAGAGAAATCTGTCCGTAGATGTCTTGATTATCATGGAAAAGTCATAGAAATTGTTGTATTGTTGTCTTACTTGATATCAAGGGTGATCAAATTAGGCTACCAGTGACTTAAAAAACATACAGAAGCAAAGATAAGGGATCATGATCAAACTGTGAAACCCTGTCCTTTTTTACAGTGTTTGTTCCTGTTTTCAAAAAACAACTGATTCATAACAGAAATAGGCATGGATAGATTTCTGAATATGCAGAACATGTTGGCAGTGGCCAGGAAAGCATTCTGGAGCAAGTGGATCACCACATGCTCACCCCATTTTCCCTTCCTTAAGCAAATGCTATTAGACATTGTCAGAGAGGGGACTGAGATGGATCTTTGGCCTTGACCCAGTGTGAGACTCATCTCCTGACCTTGTTGTTTCCCTTGGCGCTAAGGGGCAACTCTACTCTTATTCTCTTACTTTAGAATGCAGAGACTAAAAGGGTATGATACAGATAGTTCTTTTCAAGGGAACCATGTCTAATGATTTTTGTTTAACTTATGCCACCTTAAAAAGCAGTAGAAATTGAACAGAAAAAAGAAATTTGCTTGCGGTCACAAGCCACAGGAAGAGTTAGTTCTAGTTAGCTAGAACAGCCTGTGTTTTTGAAATAATAAATAAAAATATACGTAGTAATAAAAAAGGAATAGTAAATATATATGCACACAGGTATATGGATTTGTACGTGTACGTGCAGATGTATGCACATACACACATTAGTGTTGCTACGTTGGCAGATACTGCGTAGATAAATCTTTCCTCTCCAAATAATTTAATGGAAATGAACCTCCTTGTTTATCAGATCACTTCTCAGTGAGAAAGAATGGCTAATCCAAAATAACGTTCATGCTCAAATCTTTGGTTTCATGATGTCTCCTCCTGCATACAAGATTGGCATTTGATTCGAATTTGGCCTTCGATTCATGCAGAAAGTAGTTTTCAGCAGAAAGATGCCCCCGTACGTCCATCAAAGCACAGATTCAGGAGTGATTTGGGACTGCCACGATTTTGTGATCAGGCTTGCACTTCCACTTTCAAGCTGACCAAGAGGTCCCAGGTAATAGGGATTGGAGAAGAGTACGGAGCTCTTAATGGGTGCAAAGGGTGACCAGTATGAGGGAGGAAGCATCATGTTAGAGGCATGATTATTATGGGAAGTGAAAGGACAAGGATTAATAAGAGAAGCTAAGTGGAAGTAAAACTACAGGGAGAAATGGGAAATGGTGTAGAGCAAAGGTGAGGGAGCAGCCCCTGAGGGGGAAAAAAAAAGAGATTTTTAAATTATGTGAAAAAAGGCAAAGTCATTAATGGTAGAAAATTCTTCAAATATTCAACAGTTCCTGCTCTGACAGTTTCTGGCATTGTATAGGCTGAAGCCTTTGCTGGTGATATAGTTTGTATATTGAGAAGGGCAAGTAACATTCACTGGACCCTTCTTAGGTTGCTACGGGAGCAATCTAGCAGTACTTTTTTTTCCTGCTGCAGGCTATTCTATTTACACTAGCTATCCATATGTCAAATACTGTTCTTCTTCCTGAAAGTTCCAAAAACCCTTTTGAAATCTCTTTTTCAGATGTTAACTAGGTACTGCCTTTCTTACTTTGGAATCAAAACTGTTTGCTGATTTAACTGATACAGCTACATGTGTTAGTTTAATAACTCTAGGGTGTCACAAATGATCTGTACTCAACAAAGTCTAATTTGATTGCTTTTCCAAATGTGGGGAAATAATAATAATTTAGACATTAGAC
Source organism: Actenoides hombroni (assembly GCA_024336885.1). Taxonomy (NCBI): domain Eukaryota; kingdom Metazoa; phylum Chordata; class Aves; order Coraciiformes; family Alcedinidae; genus Actenoides; species Actenoides hombroni. The sequence continues at coordinate 599,309 of WUAM01000260.1, read as the reverse complement.
TATATGGATTATAGTCAGATGTTACATGACTACAGAGGTGATTGCTTTTATCTTGCAGCTGATGTCTTGTGGTCTGCTAGAAACATTGAAGTTCAGTGTCCTAGAGCTCCAAGAACACTTGGATACCTATAATGTCAAAAGAGAAGCAGCAGAACAGGTGAGTCTCTTTATATTTCAAAACAAAATGTATTAGAACCCACTCATCAAGAAAACGTTGCAGGTCTTTCTCTCTCAACACAGGTATCTAAAAGTAAACTGTGGGGAAAAAATTCTGAAATAAAATCCTGTTTACCTTTCTTACTACTATTCTATATGTATAATCTGAACCTGAGTTTTTTCTGCTGTGTAATTCGTTTTTGTTGCATGTATTTCTGAAATTTACTTTGGTAGAATCATAAAATGGTTTGGGTTGGAAGGAACCTTTAAAGGCCATCAAGTCCAAACCTGTGCAGGGACATCTTCAACTAGATCAATTTGCTCAGAGTCCCATCCAGCCTGACCCTGAACGTTTCCAGGGATGGGGCTTCTACCACCTGTCTGGACAACCTGTGCCAGTGTTTCACCACCCTCATTGTAAAAAATGTATTCCTTAAACAAATCTAAATGCAGCCCCTTTTTGTTTAAAACCATCACTCCTTGTCCTGTGGCAACAGCTGTTGCTAAAAAGGCTGTCCCCATCTTCCTTATAAGCCCCCTTTAAGTACTGAAAGGTCACAATAAAGTCTCCTGGAGCCTTCTCCAGGCTGAACAACCCCAACTCTCTCAGCCTTTCTTCATAGGAGAGGTGTTCCAGCTCTGGACCTGCTCCAACAGGTTCCTGTCTGTCTTGTGCAGAGCAATGTATTACATTGCACAAATGCACTAGCATCGGGAAAAGCGCATTGCTAATTTTGAAATCCTCTTAAAAATATTAATGCATTTTTAACATGAATATCAATAAATCATGGTGATTTTTTTTTCTTTATGAAACTTCTGGCTTATTTTTCTTAGACTAGATCGGTGGGATTCACCTCCAGACAGTTACAGATAACTATCTATATGTGAATTAAGTGTCTTAACGCTCTTAGTATTTAAGGATCAAGTCAATACAACAAAAGAAATCAAGAAAGCAATGTTATTTTATCCTAATATAGATACTGACTTGCTAAGCTAACAGATCTCCAGACTTCTTTCTGTTGACTGGATCTCCACTGACTGTAATGAAAGATTAAATAGCTGTGGCATAAATAGACGTAAAAATTCAGGTCTCTCATCCTGCAGCTGGATGCCACTGAGCCTGACATTTATGTCAGTTATTTAGAATAATACAGTTTAGTCTTCAAGGTATATGTTAGTGGTTATATCCTTTTTCAAAGAAACACAAAGTTTAAAAGTTGAAAATTTCTGTAGCGAAGGTCTGTATATAAGTTTTTGTGAACGTTTGTGTGGAGTTCAGAAATAAAGATACTAAATTCAGAGAACTGAAACAGGTAAGATTTCTATTTCAAGAGCCAAAAGAAAACAAGCATCTACAATCAGATTGCAGGTACAAGGAGAAATAGAATATATAGGGCTTTTGTTGTAGAGAGAAAATGATTCCAAGTGAAATTAAACATGCATTTGAAGGAACCTTTTACTGATCTCAGCAGCCTGTGAGGCCATGACAACGGCCGTATTGGTGAGTCTCAGTGATGGGAAACAGAAACAGAATTCAAGCCATGACATCTTCTCAGAGCTGTAGTTTGTAGCACAAGTGGCTCCGTGTTCCTTGATCGTGCCGAGTTTATTAGGAAATGATGGCCTCTGCCTTGCAAAGATTGCTGACAGCTCATCTGCTGAATAGAATAGACATCTATTTGTTTGTGGAAAGGATCTCAAAAGAAATGTGATTTCCTCAAAACTGATGCTGAAGTATGTCACGCAGCACTGTTAATGTAGATAAACTGTTTCCAGGATCCAAGCCAGCATTTCTGCTAAAGAGCTGCTGCAATTTATGCCCTGGCTTTGTGGTAATAACAATTTATTTGTAAACTAACTCACGAGGTCTAATATAATGGGCTACGTTTTGTCATTTAGGCTTAATCAGAAACGACGTGCTCATCTAATGAGTAAGATTACCTTACTCGATGTAATATTTAATGTCTGACAATCTCCAGTGTGTAATGCTATGAGAAAATAATGTATTTTGTTCCTCATTTTAGAGAGCTACGCTGAGGCACAGAGAGGTTGATTTGTCCCAGGGTCACATACGTGTGTACTTAGGACAGCGACTATGCAAACATCGAGAAATTTTCAATATGTAAACTCCTCATTTAGCCTACAGTATATCATGGCAATAAAAAATGGTGTTGTTTGGTTGATTTGTCAAAGTATGATGAATTAAAATTGCGTCCCTTTCAGATGGCCATGAATTCACCTAATGTATTTTTAGCTAATTTTGCACTGCCGCTTATCACATCGACATAAATCCGTGGTGGATATTAAGAGGTTGATTTTTGCATTTTATTTTACTTGATAAAGGAATATGGGTATCAGTCTGGTGGCCTCTGTCATTATATCATCGTGAAAGAGTGTTGTTTTTCTGTAGTGCAGCTGTCAGAAGGGTGTCCAGTAACGTGTTTCTGTGGTCAGCCTGTCTTCTGCCACGGGATTTTTGAGTGATGGAAGCAGGAAAAGGTTCACAGCATGAAGGAATTGTTTTTAAAGAACTGAGTGCATTTTGCCACGGTTTTATTTTTATTTAATAATTTATAAATAAAAAGAAGCAGTCCTGAGAAGGAAGAAATACATAGCTTGGACCAGTCATTTCAGACTCTTGATAGCGTGTCATCTTGCTAATTTGGGGCATTATTTAATTTATTTAGCATATTAAATTAGAAGTAGAGACTAATTATATCAGATAATTTATTTTTCTAAAACTATTTTTAAAAAGAGTTGTTCAGCTGTTGGTCCTCAGTTTTTCTTGGTATGTATTATATAGCATATGTAGACCAAGCATCAGTCAAAGCTACTTCTCAGATATATTTTATTGGTTTTCTTACTCTGTCCTATTAAACAGAGTATAGGGAATGATTGAAAGAGATTTCCTCAAGACAAATCTGAATTTCTGTTACTGCAGGTAATTTTCCTAATGTATGCTATTCAATCTGAAAAGTATTAAGGCAAAACTCATAATAAACTTATTGCAGATCCTTGCTTTTTTCGTAGAGCCACACAGAAAAATTACCAAACTAAGCTGGTTGGGCTATTTTATAATAAAGTAAATATGAATTAACAGACATTTAAATAAATGTAATTTGCATGTTAACCTGGTATCCTCTAGAACCAACCACTGAAAAAGCTGTACATTAATTTAATGAAAAATTGTTGTTTACCATTTACCCTAGTAGATGATGTTTGTCACTATCAGTGCTGTGCATTGTACTGGAATTCACATGAATCAGATTTTAAAAGTAAGAGGCTTGGGCTGCAGTTGCTTGAAAGTCTTACCTATGCACTGAGATAAGACAGAGAAAGGTGACTATAGTACCTATAGAGAGTGGCTTGGAATGTCTGTTTTGGGGTTAATCTGGCAAACCAACCTGTGCTATGATCGAGACCAACCACAGACTTCCCTGTGTTAAGCTTTTAGTAATGCTCTTCACCCTGTATTTTTGTAGGAGATATATAGGGAAAACATAAATTATTGTAAAGCAAACAATTCAAGATGATTTTTTTTTTTTTTCACACAATCTACTGCTGTTTCCAAAAAGAAAATTCAGGTCATCCTACCATGCTGAACATATATTCTCTAGAGATTTTTAGGAAATTAATTTTGTCACCTTTTTGGAGCTTCTGTTGTTTCCTTGCAGGGAAACTGCTTTGACTTCATGGGTGTATTAGGGACAAAGATATTAAATCAGATAAATGTAATAGAAAATACAAGGTTGTATGTATATCATAACATTCTGGGCATGCCCTTTATTCAGACTGGTTTTAAGATTTTTAAAAAGATCTTAAAAGGGCAGTGTGTGAAAATGAATACCAACTTCCCAGCTGCTGATGCCGTTTGTTCCAGTACAAACCTATTCCATTGTTACTGATGAAAAATAAGATTTGCTGTGTACGTTGGTATCCATGTCACTAATTGGAACTGACACAGCCGTGTTTAGAGAATTCCATTTCTCCTCTTGATAAGCACACAGGCCTAGTTAATTCACTAAGTAACCTTTATTAAATTGAGCAGATAGGAAATCACATTTTTCTTTTTCTTGCATCAGACAAAGGTCAGAAAAAGGTCACTAAGATTTCCCGTGAGACTCAAGATATCAAGCATGCAGTATGCTAAATTATTCTTCCTTGGATGTATAGATCCTGTTCTTCATTTCAGAGGACAATCTGCACTTTATCTCAACATGATGCATTCTCATTTCAGTAATATCCAAATTACCTCATGCTTGCAGTTGTTTGCACTGTGCAGAAAAATAGGCTGGGCACTGTCTCAATGAGACAATCAGGTCATATTGTCCAGTAAGAGCATATTTGATTCTGCAAATGCTATATATTAACACTTTTAAAGTTGAATAGTTGGTTAAATACAGCCCTATATTCATGCAGATTCCATTCTCCTTCATGTTTGCATTGTGTAATGTGAGAACACGTCATCTTCCTGGCTTGTATGAACTGGAGGTGATGCTAAACTCCCACTGAAGAATTCATATTCTGTTCTTTTCATCCAATAAACCCATCCTTGCATCTAGTTACAAAGCAGAGCTCTATTTTCTTCTTACTGTTTCTAAAGTAGTCCCAAGAAATGTAACACTCTCCAATTCAAAGTAGTGCTATATTTTACATGCTGAGAGACCATGTTGGTGTAACCCTCGTGCAGCAAGTAAAGAGAAAATACCTCATTTAATGAAAGGGACTTTTTTCTGCCTCCACCCTCCCACACATCTCACTGTAACAGCACCCAGATTCAAACACAGATCGGTATTTATGCTAAAGTGTACATCCCATCTGGGGTAATGAAGGCTACGGGAAATGTACAATGGAAGGGACACAATAAATACTACAAAGTGATACAGGAGAGTGGAAATTGTTAGTGGAAACAACGCTGGGAAACAATTGATTTCGTATCACAGTTTCTCATGTAATCTGAGAACGTGCAAGACTTGATAAAGTGTTTTATGAAGTTTTAGCTCAGTCTTCAGTTTGCTCTGTTTCAGATGATGTTTAATCTTGTTAATATTTATTTTGCAGTGGCTAGAAGACTGCAAAAGAACATTTGGTACAGATGATGGTATTCATGGCACTAACGCAGATGCCCAGGTAGGTTTATGTCATTTGTGAGTCTCTGGATATGAGATTAAAAAACACATCTTTTTATCTATTGCACAAAAATTCCAATACTTGCAGAGAGATTAAAAATGTATGAAAAGCTTTTCATTTCAGTTATCATCCTATCTTTTAGAAACCTCGAATTCTTATGAAGTAGGGGTCTAATAAAAAGGGCTCTTTTTAATAAAAGTTGGCAACCCTTCTTGGGTTCTAGACTTAGTGTTATTGAGTAGATAAGCAGACAAGATACTATCTGCGTGCCAGCAAGTCTGCTTTTCTGCAGCTGTTTCTAGAAGAACAAAGATTAGCATTCTGCTTATATGCTCAGATAAACTGTCTAGCCAACAACCTCTATGGAATTTAATATAATTACTACTACACAAATACATAGCACCTTTCACGAGCCAATATTTAAGTGGGAAGGAACAGGGAGTAGCAGTATGGCAAAAATCTCATGAACCACTTACATCAAAATATCATCTAACAACAATAGGTGAAGTAATCTATTAATATTAGTTCAATATTTTGTATGTATTTGCATGGCAGCCACCCGTGTTTAATATTACTAATTGCTATAGGAAGTGATAGCTTTTCCCCAAGTAGATTAGGACTTTTTTCTTTTTTTTTTTTAACAATAGCTGCATAATATTGACACTGTAGATAACAAAGTAAATCCAAAACCTGTCCTTAGGAGGTACAATGAATCTGCCATCTAAAGTCCTGTAATAAGAACAGAGAAATATGTGAGAAAGTATAATTGCAGGTAGCAGATGAACTTACCTTTACACAATGACATTTTGACAAAAATCCCAAATCCAAGGTGAAAAAGGAGGAATTTTATTCCTTTTATTCAAACTCTATTAATTGATGCTCTTGGTCATGTTTCTGCTGCTGAAAATGTCATGTTCAGCAACAAAAACATCTGCTGTGTGCATGGACTTCTTTTATACCATTTTCATTTGCTGTCATACATGTTTGGGGTTTGTTTTTAATGTAATCACAAAATGCACCTGAATTTTTACGGTAGTGAAATGTGATAATACACAGATTTTGATATTGCATCAAAATTGAACATTTGAAAAAACAATTTCACATGGAAAAGCATTAATTGCAAAATAATTTGCTACCATTTGCAAGGATTTTTGCTTTGCCCTATGAATACAACATGTAGTGTATTTTACACTTGGGTTATGTCTTCATATAATGACTGGTATGTGTTTAGAAACATGTAACAACATTTACTATTACAATACACTATATATTAATAAAAGCAACATTTATGCATTTCAGTCCATATTTAGAATGTTGGTTTTATACACCAAGAAACTGTTCTGACATGTAACTGTTGGAACATAACCATTCTTCGCCGTGAACGTAAATGTCCCTGTTTCCACTGTATAGCTAGGGAAACTAAGAAATGGAGGAAAAGACACAAGCAGGCTTTCATTTAGCTTGTACTGAGAGAATCTGGCATTCTGAGTGAGGCAGTTTTGTCTGTTCTCCTTTTCTGCAGGGTTTGAAAATAGCCTCTGAAAAGGAGTTATGCGAGCATTGACACTGATTATTTCTGGGGACCTGTTTTGATTTTGGTTGACAGTCCTTGCCTGCAAGGCATGCTGGCAATTTTTTCTTTATGTCCTCCTTGCACTTGCAGGTTCTGTTAAAATCATTTTAATATACAGTAGCCATTGAGAAGAGAGAGTCCTGTTATCCTGCTCCATAAACATACACAGTTTACAGAAATTCTAAATTTATTCCCAGAATCTTAGAGTGACTTGAAGGAGAGAGAAGTTACCAAGTGTAAGATTGTTGTAGTGCTAAAAACATGTAAGTGTTGTCTTGCTTAGGAAACAGAGCTGCTTCATTCAACAGTTATTTTTCATTCACTAACACAAATAAGATTTTCTTACTAATTTTTAGCACTGTGGTCAGTACAAGTAAGGAATGGTGAGATGAATTCTCTTCTGTCTTGTGCATTGCCAGCAGACTTGCAAGTAAATCTAATTATTGGATTTTTGCTATTAGTACTTACATGCAAGCCTGAAAGTATATATCTGGACTCTGGCTACACTGTACAGGACTGGCACATGGAAAAATCAGATTATTTCTCAAGCAAGCAAGTATGTGAAAGACACTGAAGCAGTACAAAGCCATTTTTTAAAGGAAAACTTCTCTTGAATTTTTAGAATAGCTATCAAGGTGTGATTTTTGCAAGAAGGATTATTTTATGGCTTACAGTAATAATGAGACTTGGCTTAAAGAACACGAACATAATAACTAAAATTAAAATAGTAAACACCCTGCCATTCCTCAAAGTCTTATTCTCTGTGCTTCCTTAAAGTGACTCAGAATTCTTGTCAGCTTTGGCAGTTCAATATCTTCTCTCTTTGCCGTGTTCTGCGCATCAGAAGTTTTTGCTTGTTTAATAATTGTGCTGTGTGTATGATAGCACAGAGTACAGACAAAAGCGTGCAATATTTATAGTCTGTTAAGCACACAGTGTGTAACTTACACACATTGGGTGTAACTATGCACACAGTAAAGCTTCTGCCTGCTGGAATCAGGACACTGGTTGCACCTTCATATGTTTACTATTACCATTGTACCTCCTTAAATGCCCTCGGTACACTTAGCACTGTACAAAGCACAGAAATGAAGTTCCTGTCCCTAGTCTGACAAGTATTTTCTGAAATTTCTCTCCCTCTTTCCCAAACATTTTCTGAAATAGCTTGTAAAAACCAAGTGCAATTAAATTACAGAAATCTCACAGGGACGTGTTGAGAATTCAGTTCAGTAAAACCAAGAATGTTCTAAGCTGAATCAGAATCCAAATGAACAGTAGCTCTCAAATTTTAAAAGGCATTATTTTTGCTTAAACTGTAGTGGTATAGAACAAGTAAGAATCATTGTACAGCCGTTCAGACCTAAGTGTCCTGGGTTTTGATTTCCTTAAATTTGCATACCTTTAAGACTATAAAGACCGGACAGGGTTGTAAGTGAAATATATTACATTGTGGGACAACAAAGACAATGCCATCTATCCATAGTTATAGCAGCAGGTACTTTCACTTCAAATTCAGTCTGTTAATTTTGTCCATTCAGGGTATATTTCAAGCATGTTACATGTATTTCTTCCTCCATTGTACTTGGGACATCTTTTACCCTAATTCAAATTATTTCCTACACTAATTCTTGATCTCTTTTTCTTTCTTTGTATTTTTGTGACCTGCTCATCTTCTTGCTTAGCAAATGGAAATTCTAGCAGTAAGTGACAGTTCTTGATTTATCAAATACTTAACCATGCTAGTCACCAAACTGGTCTTCATCTGTTTTGTCCATTTGTGACATAGTGATGTCTTGTCATAGACTATTACCAAAATGCTGTGTGCTTTTTTTTATGCATCATCTAACCCATTGAACCGTTGGTCCTTTGTAGATAATAGGATCCTGTACTTAGTAGAATGTTATAGAAGATTATTCCATTAGCTCTAGCTTTTATGTCTGAACAGAAAGCAATATTAACAGTCTGCACCTTGACTAGTGTTTTAGATGCATAAAAATGGAAGCAAGACAGTTAATGTTACTGTTTCATTTCCTTAAGAAAATATCACGTGGTATTTTCTAAAATAGAATCAGAATTACCTTTTACAAAGGAAACATTATTCTTGCCTCCAAGATTATATTATTCTCCTCTTACTCCATTGGGCAGTTGTAAGCTAAGGGCCAGGTGCTTATGTCTTTATATTAATGCTTATGAAAGGTTCCATACTTACAGACCGCAACTGCTTCTTTTCGACATTAGATGATGAATTTAAAACAGTAAAATATCAACAATAAAAGTAAGCAACCTATGAAACTCTGTCTTGGGACAGGACATTTTCAAATGCCTTTTGAATCACTTCACATCCCATCCCTCTTTTTGGAAATGTAACTTCTTATTAAAAAGTGAACATTAAATCTATGTGAGAAAGGCTACCTGTAAATCTAGAACTGAATGAAGGTTTCATCTGCTTCTCATTAGCTTCCTGCTACATTAGCTTCTAAACCTTTTTGGCATTTTCTTCAGTAAGCAAAATAACTACTTAAAATTTTGCACGTTCTATACTGAAGAAGTTGTCATTTATTGTCTCTTGTATTGTACAGTAGATGTTTTGTACTTCCTGCATATAATAGTAGTATTTCCATTTGTAGGAGCTGGAGTTGTGTCGGAGGCTCTACAAGTTGCATTTCCAGTTGCTGCTGCTGTTCCAAGCCTATTGCAAACTCATCAGCCAAGTAAAAACAATCAAAAAAGAAGCAGAGGTAATAAAAACCATGCCATTTAGCTACTAATTGTTTACATTTTAAAGCCAGCCCTTTAAAATACAATGTGATAACATTTCATCAGTGGGACATCTTTTTAGAAACCAAAGGAGGGCACCAGCTGTTTTATAGCCAATTAATGAAGGATTTAAGTAGAGCTTGCAAGAATTTTCTGAGATGTTATCTGTTGATTTTTGTACAGTTTGAAAGCTCTTAGGAATGCAGGGAGTCCAGCGGTGAGGATTTGAAATATTTCAGTAGTGCTCCTTGTGTATTCTAATCAAGCTACAATCAAGGCACATCAACTCCAATCAGCAGTTCTGTGATGAAGCCCCATTCCAGCACCCCGCTATTTCCTACTGCAAACACCATCGCTTGCGACCAGCTGATTTATAGAACTCTCTCCCTTCAGCCACCACACAATTACTCCTCAACCTTAGTTGCCATCATAAGTGCAGTTAGTAATGCCTCGTAGACATCTTATGCCTGATTTTCAGTTGAGCTAACTTTAGAAGTAAAACGTAACCTTCAGCTGTGCACGTGGTACATGTGCGTTGTCGAGTTAATCTGAACGCATCGTGCTATTAATAATGTCTTCTCAAAGTTCTCCCCTGGGTCTGTAATGCAATAAATAGAGGTAGCAGGAAAAAAAATAGGCCTGGCCTTGCTTGATATAGTAGGGATGAAAATGAAAAAGCAGGGTGAAAGTCTTTGGGTTTAGAGTAGCTTAGGGAAGAAATATGCGTGTTCCTCACTTAGATGTCCAAATTTTGGTAGAGGCCACAAATAAGTGAGTTCATTTCTGTCTGGAGAGCATTGTGGAAGGTCAGCTTCATGCCAGTCCCACTTCTTGCCTAAATTAATCAGATGAAAATTGTATTCTGAGTGATGGCCTTGTCTTTTACCCATACACCTGACCTAACGCCTAAGATAGTGTTATACAGCCTGGCCACACTACAGTTACTCTGCTGAGTTACCAGTCTTTTTTTGTTCCTATTTAAGTTGCCCCAGTAATAACACAATTGCTGCTGTACTTTTCCAAGGTGTTTTATTCTTGACAGTTTAATTAAGTGATGCGGAAAGGAAATAAAGTTATTTTTTTGAAACAAATTTTCAAAGGACTAAGATGAAACTTCATCAGGGGAAGCCCAAATGCCTGACATGCACTCTTGGGCCATTAAATTAACTGTATACTTAAGCAACTGCAGCAAGTATTCGATGTAATTTTTCTGCCTCTCATTTATGTTTGCAAAGAGGAGGAAAAACCTAAGTACCACCTGCTGAAAGTTAGTATGGCTGAAAATACATTTAAACTAAAAAAAGGTAACTCTTTGTTTTAGGTCATAAACATGTCTGAAGAACTTGCTGTTTTGGAGAGCTGTCTGAAAGAGGCTGAGGCTGCATCTGACAGTGGTATTGAAGAAATTGAAGTTGCAGAGGCTTCCCAAGCCAGCACAGAAACAGCTATTCACTCTCTCATCGAAACCCTGAGAAACAGGGAGTTTGTGTCAGCTGTAGCACAGGTCAAGGCCTTCAGGTAAGTGCTTAAGGATTGCTTTCAGACCTGAGTTTGCTAATGGGCCTTTTTAATTTAAAGATAGGGATAGGCACTATTCCAGGGTTTTTTCAGCTCTTGCTAGATGTCCTTATTGAAAAGGACAAGCACTGTTGCTTCATTACAGCGTGTTCATATGCATTTTGCAGTGTAAAAAACCGGCAATTCTATAGCAGCACATGTTCTTTAGACTTTATCCCTGAGAAAATGATACTGTTAACTACCAGGACTCTACGGAAGAAGCATTTCTCTTGCATTTTCCTGTCCTGTGTTCAAATGTCTGTTTAAAGAACATGCCTATTTAAACATGTAATTATTAATTGTTGCAATGTTTAAATCCAAATTGTGTTTTTACAGATCTATTTGGCCCCACGACATCTTTGGCAGTTCTGAAGATGACCCAGTTCAAACATTGCTGCACATATATTTCCGTCATCAGACGCTTGGTCAAACTGGTAGCTTTGCAGTGGTAGGCTCCAACCAAGATATGTCTGAGGCCAGCTCAAAGCTGATGGAACTTAATCTAGAAATTCGAGAGTCTCTACGCATGGTGCAATCCTACCAGCTTCTAGGGAAAACTAGACCAGGAATAAATCTTGTCAGCACTGGATTCTGAACAGCTGTTATTTTGAAAAGAACTGATGATGAAGACACTTCAGACTATTATTGAGCACCTTTCATAAAAAAATCCAACAACAAAACCCTCCAGCAATCCTGACAACCAACACAGTTTCATCACAGAAAGAAATAGTTTCGTCAAAAGAAAAAAAAAAAAGAAAATCGAAGTGAAAATCTTATTTGACTGCTCCTTTCTACACAGTAGCTGTGTGACAGTAGTATTTTTTTATTAAATTTATGTATAAGAACTACATGAAAGCAAAAGGGCTTAAATGTAATGCATACCATATGCATTATTTTCTGTTGTAACAGAACTATAAATGGCGTTTGCAGTTACAGCCTCCAAAGGGTGAATCGGTATCGCAGGTGGGATGAGGCTAAAATCAAGGCTGGTTTGTTTTGGCTGAAGACCTGCAAGGCTTCCTGGCTTTCCAGCAGTAGTCGATAGAAGCATCCACTAATTCCTAATGAGACACTTTGAAACGTCATGAAGATTGTGCGGTCAAACAGGAGCAGAATGATTTACGACTGCAAAAACCATTGACTTCTCTGTTTTATTTGCTTCTGTTGTCTGTAACAAGGAAATGATGTGTGTGAGGTAGAGTGTATGGCTATGTGACAGTTGTTTTTTGAAGGTATGGATGATTGTTAAATAAGGTCTCAGAGCATGCTTAAAAGAGCTGCAAGATTATTTTTGAAGAAATTTTATTTTATTAGATCTAATCCTTATAGTGTGTAAATGTTAGGACATTTAATAATATTTTAAACTGGGATTTCCCAGTGTTTCTAAAAGAAATAATATATCTGTTAACTTTATTGGAATGCTGCTCAGTTCTCTGATCAGTGCTTATGTTACAAATATTGATAACAACTAACCAAAAAGTAGCTGCCTGCAGAGACTTTAAAATGTATATTAAAGATATATGCTGCCCATCAGCAATTCTCATTAGAAGTTAACTTATTTTATTCTGTATATATTCTAGAAATTGTATAGTGCAAAACCAGTATTTTTCTTGTAAATCTGTGCAATGCACTGTTAAGACAGTAGGTGTATAAAGCTATGAGGGGAAGGGGGGGGGGTTCTCCCCACCAGTAGTCACACACATTACTTGCATTCTGAGTAGTCTGCAGGGTTCTGAGAGTTTGAATGCACATATATGCATCTTCATGACTCAACTTAAGCCTAAGGAATTGGGACTATATAGAAAAATAAAAAGACTGACTACCAAAACATGCAAAGAGGCAATATAGTTCAGTATCAAAGTCTGTAGCATAAAACAAACTGGATTCTGTTGAAACCAATAACATTTTGTAAGAAAAAAAAAAAGATAAAAAAAGATGAAAAAAAAAACAAAACAGAAAAAAGAATGTAGTCCCATGATTCCTGTGATTTGAAAGGAACACCCAGTATTTTTATATACATCTCTTACCCACTGTGATTTTTTTAATGGGCTCTAATTCCAGAGTTTAGAATGTAGAATTGAAATTCTTAGCTCTGCCTTTTACGGGGAAATTGGACCCCACTAGAAATTTATTTATGCTGAAATGCATTAATTGAAGGCACTGTGCACGCTGTTGGACTGCTGACAGTAGTTATGTTATCCTAACAAGCTCTGTAACTGGTCAAGGCACATCCATAATCACTGTACTTTTTTTCCCCTGTCCCTGATAAAACTGAATTATTTTGATGGTTTTGTGGTACTGTAGATGGTGTTCTTAATTATTTAATAAGTATTTACAGGGGATTAGTAGTTTTATTTAGTGGTGCATTACACTTTTATTTACATCATCTTTTATCAGCTTTTTTTTTTGTAAAAATAAAAGACATTGTATCTGTCATTTTGTGCATTTTTACAAGCTAGAGTTTAAATACTTTAGCTGAACAGACTAAACACTGACAATAGAGGCCTGAGTGCCCTGAGAATGTTTTTTCCTTTTAAGTCCTGTCAATGCAACAGCATTTTCCTAGGCATCTTCTGAACCTGTTAAAGGATCTCTCATGGAACTCAAAACTGAATTTATATACATAATTCCTTATGTTATACGTCTTCCTCCATGTACAGTGACCAGCGTAGCCTGCCCTCGGGAGCAGAATCAGGCTAGCTGACCATCTTTGCTACAGCTTTAACTTTGTGAAGCTTTTCCACAATTACTTATTCTCAGCTAGGACAGAAGCTGTCACCCTACAGTATTTACCTGGTGCCCAGTGTATGCCAAATCTGAAGCTATGGCAAAGCTGTCTAGAAGCAAGCAAAACGTCACAGGGCTGCACGATGCAGCAAATGCAGCACTGACTGAGCTAACACGTGCAAAAGAATCTCTTCATAGAAGAGCTGCACAGGGCAAGTTCAAGATATCCCTGCAGAACTGGCAGCATGAAGCCTGTCCCTTTCCACTTTGCATAATCACATGGGTCATGGGTAGCTGTCCTTCTTTCTGCTGCGTCTGGGAACCACTGCCTGTGACACGCAGTCTGTGCTGTCGAGGACGTGACAGAGCAGTGAAGTGGAAAAGGATACAGAGTGGTACTTTTGGCACTGAGCAGTAAAAGCATTGAATATATTTAAGAAGCTACTGCAGAGCTGAGGGATGCGATAGGATGAAGGAAAGCTTGTTTAATATTGCTGCCCACTGCACTCCCCTCCTCCAAGCCTCAAAAACCTTGCAGTCGCTGATGAAAGCATTAGGCGGCTCTTTGCCACTACCTGCCACATGGAGCCTTCATCAACTACTTGCTCAGGCCAGTTGCTTTGAAGCACAGCATGCAGTTCAGCTCAGCCTGTCCCACATCTCCTCAAACTCGAGGAACTGCCGCTTTGACTGTACTTAGCGGGGACCACAACTCTTCAATTGCACTAAATTTCACTCTAGGTTATCACTGATGACGACTGCGTGAAGAGTCCCCATTTTCACAGCAAGTACTCCTCAAAGCCATGCTTGCAAGGACATCTGTATAAACAGGAAGCCCGTGACTGTTCGTATTGCTGTACGTTGCCATGACTTCCTACTGACGTGGCACAGAGCTTAAGTTCTCCACCTCATTACCGAGGCACACAGATTCAGTCTCCCGCACTGCATCTATCGGGAACAGACTCGAGCTGTAGGAATGTGGAAGGCAAACAAGAAAACGTAGTGAAGAACATCCTTAGAGAGAAATATGCATGGAAATAAAGTCATCCCAAATAACAGCTGGAACTGCAAGCTGGGGCAGACTGTAGGTAGATGGCTGCAGAGGGGGGGCCTCAGCTGTGTTCCTCCAAGCTGGAGACTTGTCACTGCTCGTTACTGTAACTACAGGTGAGTGCAAGGCACAGGCATCTACAGCAGATAACTGCCCAGCTGCAGTTGCACTTTTCAAGTTGAACAGGGCAAGCATTGAACCTGTGACAGTCTTTGAGTAAGCTGGTAAAGTGAGGGATACTCCTTTTACTGTGATACAGGAGAAAGTGCTTCAGGTAGAAGTAGGAAATAAATGGTACCATATCCTGGGGGTGGTAGGTCTCCTTCCCAGAGCATCTCATGCTGCTCTAATAATGAATGGAGCAAGACTAAAATGGCTTGGCAATACACTGGCGCTGAAGCTTTAAGCCTTAGTTACTGCAGCAAGTTCAAGGGGCATGTTAAAATAAAGCAGGATTCCATAGCAAGATGAGTCAAACCTACAGCATTTAACTCTCGCTGCCCCTCTAAACATCTGTTGGTACGAAAGGACGTTTGCATATATACACTGCCATATGATAGCTTCCATTTAGACGTGCAGACCACCGAAGCGGTTAACCAGCGTGGGCTCAGACTGGTTCTCCCTTTAGCCTTCCAGAGAGCAGCCCCAAGCAAACCAGGTACAGGTAAGTTTGTTATAGCCAAGACAAATCAGTCTTTCCACAAAGAAGCTTCCTCAAGAGTTGTGCAAAGGCTTTTGTGTGTTACTGTGCTCAGTTTCAAAAGTAACAATTACGTTCTCCACTAAATTTACCCAAATCCTTGGCTACCGTGTAAATTACGGGATGTAGGTTCCTAGCTTGTGAAT
This sequence comes from Actenoides hombroni, assembly GCA_024336885.1. NCBI lineage: Eukaryota > Metazoa > Chordata > Aves > Coraciiformes > Alcedinidae > Actenoides > Actenoides hombroni. The sequence goes on along the minus strand of WUAM01000260.1, from coordinate 583,512 downwards.
CTGCTCAGCTGGTGATGCTGTAGCCGCAGAGTCAGCTCGTAACGCCTTGCTGAATTGTTGGTGTCCCTAGGCAGGCTACTGCCATTGACAGCACCCATAGGCCTCAGAGACCCTCTGGCAGTAACCACGCTGGTTCTGCCATTACTGCTGAACACTGCAAGCACCATTCCTTCCCGCAAACCCAGCCCCACGAAGGGTGTGGGACTTGGATCGTTCCCCCACGGCAGACACCTAAACCCTAACTAGCTCAAACTCTTCAAGTGTAAACCACCCAGCACTGCTGCTCTTCATCAGCTGCAGGTGCAAGAAGCAGCCAGGCAGATGCAGTATCGTACCTTAAGCCTTTGAAGCGTCATCTGTCTCGGCAACCTTGTGGAAGTAAGGGTGGGCAGCTCCTTTACCAAGGGACTTTACCAGCAGTGACTCCCTTCCCCAGCATTTGAGAACTGTCCCTGAAGGATGCATTAACCATAAAGCTTTCTTTGGCTTTAAGTCTACAAGAACAGCAGCTTAGCAAATGCAGACCAGCTGTACCAGAAGGGACCTAATTTTCACACAGCATTTCCCAATCGTTTTCTAGTGAAGAGCAACAGGTGCAGGAAGCTTTTCTACACGAGCTAGAAGGGTGCACTCTGTGAATACCACGAGGTATTTTGTTCATCAGTGATGCTCTACTGCCTACTGTAGACGTCAGCTGATGTTAATTAGCTGATGATAATCAAACACTTCACGTGTTTGAGTAGTTCAAAAGCAGGATCGGTAACAGGCATCCTTTTCCCACCCTAGGTTCTAGAAGGTCCCGAGTCAGTGGCTGCCAAGATCATCACAGATTTTCAAATCATTATTTCACCGCTCAAGTCACAGAAGCTGCCATATGTGCCCTCTGAACCGGGCACAAACCCACCTGACCATTTCAACATGCTGCACAACACTTTTATTTGTATGCTTTCCTAGCTACATCTCACCAAGTACCTTCAGCAACACCACTAACAACAAAAAAAAATAATAATTCTGCTGTACTCGCAGTTTTCTAGAAGAGCCCTAACCAAAACCAATAAACAACAACAAAAAAACCAACCCAAAAAAAACCCCCCTCAGATGATGTATTTGAAACTGAATGTGCTATCGCAGGAGAGGCGTTTCCCCTTGCACCTGCCACAGAGGTCCTGGCGGTGGGGCCTCTTGGGATCCACGTGGCGCATCTTCACGGGGCAGGTGCACCTCGTCCGCTTGCAGCTCTGGGGGGGGGAAGGCGGCGGTCGGCGGGCGCGGGCCGAGGGCGGCCCGGGGCAGGGCAAGGCAGGGGAGCGGGTCGGGTCCCTTACCTGGCAGGTGATATCCTCCACGCGGTAAGGGTTGTAGGACTTCTGGCAGGTCCGGCAGAACTGCCGAAAATAGACCTGGAGAGCAGGCTGGAGTCAGCGCGGGCGGCGAGAGGAGGGGAGCTGGGGGCTGTCGGGCCGGGCTGATCCGAGCTTTCCCTACCCTACCTTGTTGGTGCCCTGGACGCACCAGACGTAAGCGCTCTCCCAGCGGACGTTGCAGTCCTTGCAGTGGTAGTAGCCGTACTTCTGCTCCAGGAACTGCCGGGGACAGCTGTTACTCGACGGGGCAGGCGCCTCGCGGGCCAGACCCGGCCCCGCTCCGCTCCCCACGGCCGCCCCTTACCTGGAAGCGCAGACGGGTCTTGCCCGCCGCCGCCGCCTCCCGCTTCTGGGGGGTGGCTAGCGGCTCTGCCCGCGGTGCCGCCGCCAAGGCCTCCTGCTGCTGACTCTCCTCCGGCCCCGCCGCCGGTGCCTCCGCCTGCCGACTCTCCTCCGGCCCCGCCGCCGCCGGCGGCTCTGAGGCGGAGGCCGGGCGCTGCTCCAGAGGCTCGGCCGGGCGCTGCTCCAGAGGCTCGGCGTCGCCCTCGGGGGGCTTCTCCCAGCTGGCCCGCACGGCGGCCGCCTCTGCCTCCCGCTGCTCCCGCTGCTCGTCCGTCTCTTCCTCGACGGCGGCCGCCACCTCCTCCTGCTGCTGCTGCGGTCGCCACTCCAGCTCCGGGCCCGGCTCCTCCAGTAAGGCGGTGAGTCTGCGGGACGCCACGGGCGAGTAGACGGCGGTGGTGCGGGGGAAGCGGACGGCGCGGGTGCTGATGGTGGCGGGGCTGCCTTGCTCCTGCTCCGCCTCTCGAGGCCGCGGCCCGGCGGAGGGGCCGGGGCGGCGGCGAAGCAGCGTGCGGGGCCCGAGCGAGCACTGCACCGAGGCGTCCTGCCGCGGGTTGACCTGGACGCCCACCTCCTTCGTGTTGGCCTTGCGGAGCCGCAGCGTCAGGTTGGGGTTGACCTGGGAGAGGATGGCCTTCAGCTGCGCCCGCTGGTAGTTGTCGAACTCCTCGGCGGCAGCCGCCGCCTGACCGTAGCCCGAGAAGTAGCCGCTGCCCCGCGGTCGCCAGCCGCCCGCCATCCCCCCTTTGCCCTTGGGCGGCGGATAGCGGTAGGAGTAGGGTTGGTAGGGGGCGTACAGGTAGCTCTCCGCCGCCTCCTCCGACATCGCGCCAGACCCAAGGTAACCTCCCGGGGGGCGCGGCCTTTAATACCCCCTGGGGCGGGGCGGGACCGGGGCCGGGCTGCCCCCGCCCCAACCGGGCGCCGGCCTTGGCGGCTGCTTCCCATTCCCGCCCGGTGCGGGGCCTCGGGCAGGCCATCGCCCGCGGCCCCCAGCACAGGTCCCTGGTGAACTAGGCAGCGCGGGCGGGCCTGAATTGCTCTGGCAGGGTTAATCAGCGGGGAACACGGGTTCGGTTCAGCTTCTCCACGTATTTGTGGCGTGAACAACGAGCGCGACGCTTTTACAGCGGGGTGGGAGCCAGAGAGATAGGCGCGCGCGAGGTGGTTTGCCCGCTCGTCCGCACTTGGTGCCGCATTGGCTTGGCCTCTGCAAAAAGCTCATCTCCTTCCTCCTACCCATGCGTGCCGCACTCGGGTGGGCAGGAGCCTCCTCGCATGAAGACAAAACAAGTTACTGCGTCTGCATCGCAGTGATGCTTTTTCCTTTGTTTTTAATTTTTGTTTCGTATTTATTTTTTGAGGAAATACAACTGTCACGGTAATAAACACACATCACCTTGTACAATGGGAACAGCTGGAGAAACGATGAAGGCCAGGCAGCCTGAGCAGCCACGATCGTGGCCCCAAGCCTGCTGCAAGCACAACACACATCACACGTCCGCGGGTGCCACCTCCTTATCTCTCCTAAAGCGCTGTCTGCGTTGGCTCCATCTGAACGGAGTTGTGCTCCTCCGTGGTCACTGTGCCGTATGAAGTGTCGGCCACCTCCTCTTCCTTCAGTTTCTTGTAGGAAATATCTGTGTCTTCCTCTTCGCCGAGTGTGTCTTGTTTGTAGCCGTCTCTCCCGTACATCTTGTATATCAGCACAAAGAGTCCCGCTTCTGCCGACTGAAAAAGCGCATAAAGCAAGGGAAACATGTACATGCTCCCTATGAGCTCCGGGGGGAACGTGAGTTTTAGGATAGCAGTGCAGAGCTGGACATTTTGGCACCCGGTTTCCAAGGACACTGTTCTCCTGCAGTGTGGGGGCATTTTAAAGACCATGGCTAAGCCGTATCCAAGGGCATACCCCGCTAGAGGCATCATCACTGCAATGGCGTAGACGGATGCAGGAATATGTGCCATCAGATCTGGGCCCAGCATGGTCCCAGTCAGGATGAACAGGATCACCAGAGTCACCAAGAGGGACCACAGGGAGATCTGGCAACAGATACAGATATTGACAAACAACACGGGGGTTATTATTTTAAAAGGATACATTCAGCAGGTAGAGAGGCTCGATAGAGAGTCTAAGCTGCAAAACACGGTTGTGCTGCCCTTTCTGGGTTTGCACCTGGATTGGGACTTTGATCTTGATGTTTGATCATATTCCAGGAAGAAGGGAAGGGGCTGAGATGACCCTCTGTCATTTTGCTATGGGGTGACTTGCTGGGAAACTAGAGAGCCAGTGCTTGGTGCTTCACTTTGCCTTTCGTAATTAAGCTAATTTGTGTGCATGTTTTAAGGAAGCGCTGCTGCGCCTGCGGGTTGGGAGAACAGGCTGAAAATCATCCTCTG
>WUAM01000260.1:568453-578892 GCA_024336885.1 Actenoides hombroni | reverse complement strand
GGCCGCCGCCCTCCCGCCCCCCTCCCCGTCCCCGTCCCTGTCCCTGTCCCCGGGGCCGTGCCTACCTTAACCAGGAGGTCGGCGGCGCGGGGGTGCCGGTATCGGATGAGCACACCCAGACCGATGGGCAGCAGGGTGCTGCCCAGCGTCAGGCTCACCGCCCCCAGGGGCAGCAGCTGCACCACGGCCGTGTTGATCCAGTGGCGGCTGTAGACCCAGAGGCAGAGGGGCATCAGGAAGAGGGCCAGCAGCGTGGAGGAGGCCGTCATGATAATGCTGCACCGGGGCAACCAAAGAGACATCGGATCACCGGACGGCCGACCCGGGGGTAGTCCCTGGAACCCGCGGTCCCCGCGGGCAAGGGGCTCTGCAGCCGGCCTGGGCTCTCCTCACGGCAACAGCCCCCCTTCCCCGTCTCGGCCGAGGTGCCGGCAGGCAGGATTTTTAGGGAAGAGGTCCGGAGGCGCGCGTGGGAGTCCGTTTTAAGACCCACCCGGCTCGGGGAGAGGCAGGAGAGCAGCGCTGGGATTCCGCACCCGCGCCGTGCCCGTCCGTCCGTCCGTCCGTCCGTCCCGGCCCCACCGCCGGCAGATGCCCAGCGAACCCCCCCCCGCGTCCCGGGGCCGCGGCAGTGCCCCGGCCGGCTGGGGCAAGGGCCAGCGGGCCGCCTACCTGAGGTTCATGTCCCCGTCGACGAGCACCGACATGAGGTTGGAGAGGTTGCCCCCGGGGCAGCAGCCGCACAGCAGCACAGCCACGGCTGCCACCTCGTCGAGGGCAAAGATGAGGGCGAGGAGGAAGGCCACCAGAGGCATGGCCACGAACTGGCCCAGAAGCGCCAGCAGCAGCCCCACGGGCCGCCGCAGCTGCTGGCCCAGCTGTCCCAGCTCCACGGCGCAGCCCAGCCCCAGCATGGTCACGCAGAGCGCCAGCCCCACCAGCACGCTCAAGCCCTGGCTGAGGGAGCGGTCCCCGAAAGCTTCGCCGCCCCCTGCCAGCGACCCCTCGTCGGGGCCGCCACCTTCCGCCGCCGCCGGGGGTTGCGCGGACCCGGCCATGGGCTGCGCGGTCCCCCGGGAGCCGCCGGCTCCCCGCCGAGCCCCGAAGAAGGGAGCGAGCCGCGGTGCGGGCGTCAGTGCGGGATGCGGAGGCGGCTGGCTCCGGCGGCCCGCGAAGCCCGCATTTCGTCCCGGCTCAGCCCGGATTTCGTCCCGGCTCAGCCCGGCTGCGCGCTGCTCGTGCGCCGCGGCCGCAGTCGGTCGCTGCGCGCCGGCTGTCTGCCGGGGGGGAGCCGCCCGCCCGTTCGCGGACCCACGGCGGGCCACCCCCGGCGTGGGCGGTGTCTCTCCGCCGCCTCGACGGCCGGAGCTCCCGGCCGCCAGCGCCGCCCGGCCCCGGCGGAGGGAAGCGCAGGCGGCCGGGGGGCTTAAGGCTGGAGCGCCCCCGACTTCCCCATCGGCAAGCCCGCTTCTGGAGCCGGCGCAGCCGCCCGTGTCCTCCCGAAGGCCAGAGCGGGGCCCTGCTTTTCCAGCGGAGAAAGTGTAGCGTCGAGGGGTTTACCTTGGCGTCAGCATCAAAAAGTCATTCAGTGTCGCGATGTCACCTGATGTGCGTGGGCAGCACCAGTGCCCCTCTGCTGAGGGACAGCCAAGCTCATTCCCCGCTTCCAGGCAAATTGCCTGCTGCTGTGAAGGCTGCAACATGGGCAAGGAAGGATGGAAAGCTCTTTTAGGAGGTCAAGGAGATGCCACTTCCTGCTGGTCGGGTCCCAGGAGCTTGTAAGCAGAGGGGTCACTTTCATAGGGCAGTCAGTGCAGGCGGAGGAAGCAGGCTCGCAGGCACACGAGTATTCAAACCAGGGTAAGAAATGTAGTCCATCAACCAAAAATCACATTCAAGTGTGATTATGGTATTGTCAGTCATAAAACTGTGCTTACAACATTTATATTTCTCCTATTTCATACTTTTCATTTAACAATTGTGTGTCGCCCTGTTCCTTAAAAAGCAAAATGCCGTATGTGAGCCAAGCTGGGCTCACAAGGGCAGGAGCTTCTGAGGGAGGAGAGCAGGATGGACATCGGTGACTCTTACTCCGGTGCACTTGGCACTGCTACTGGCCGTGTCTCAGGCGCATAATCGTCTTTTCTTCTGCCATCCAGAGGATTTAGAGGGGTCACAGCCACCACTTCATATCACTGCTCCTGGGTGGGAGTAGTTGGCTCAGCATGTAGCATCCCCAGAAGCCACCCTTTGACTTCTACACTGAGTGTGCCACTCTGCTCTGCGTGGAGCATCTCAGGTTGCAGCTCAAGGGATGTGCACCAAATTTAAGGATAGAGCCTACGGGAGCCACCCGGACCAGCTGCTTGCCTTAACCTCCATCAGACAACAGGTTTCTCAAAAAAAAAATTTTGGTAAAATTTTAGGCTGTCCCAGGATTCAAGTAGAGATTATTGGTGACTCAAGAGAAAAACAGGCTGTTTTCTTGTTAAACCTTTAGTTCTTCCTTGCGGCACACGCGACACAAGAAGTGCGAGTAGTGCCTAGTGACAAAATCCCAGGTAGAGCAACTTTGCCAGAATGATGCCAAGTCCGATATTGTTCTGCCTGTGTTTGTTTCCTTGTCATTAGCTTAAGGAGAGTGCAGGGAAGATGAGTCATCAGAGCTGAACAGCCAACTAGGATCTGGATTGCTTTAGTTCGTATCTGGGGGCTCTGTGTGCTGCTAGAGGAGGGAAACACAGGGTCTGGCTTTCTGAGCCAGCAGCATCCTCTGGACTTAATTTTCGGATCTGCTTATGCAGGAAAGTGCTAGCAGTGTATTTATGGTGCTTCTTAAAGTCTTACTAGTGCTTTATCTTTTCCCATCCTTCACGTAGCCAGTATTTGGCTTCACAACATGCAGGTCATCTGCTTATCATATCCCTCCTGGTTTGTAAGTAGTGCCCATATGGGTTTCTCTGTGGTGGAACCGAGACAGGATCACTGTGGGCAAGCCCAGGATGGGTCAGTTGTGTGGAACACAAAGCGGCTTCTTATCAAGGCCTCTTGTCTTATCTCTGAGTGTCACTCCCCAAACTCCTGCTGGTGAAGGGCTGGGCATGGGAAGAGGGTTTTGTGTCATAATGTATGACATATTTCTTACAGGAGGAGTTCAGTAAACCTAGATACGGCGTGTCCTCTGACGAGCCCACCCAGTCATCATAAACTTCACTTTCAAGGGACACTGAACTATAGCCTATCTAGCGGGAACACGTCATTAACGCATCCTAACAAATCAAGACGGCTTGAGATTTTTCTTGAAATCTAGCAGCTGAAATTCAAACTTAACTCTGGGTTTACACAAAAGCAGTGCTGCTGACTTCAAATGTGAAACCAGCCGCCATGCTGTGCTAATTGTCCTCCCAGCCACCCTGCGTGGCACCCGGCATGTCTTCACATCCAGCGTGGAGAGTGAAAAAATGTGGTACCTGCCGCTGAGCGTGGTTCTGGTTTCTTTGGAGTTGCCGCAGGCTCTCCTGATAGGTCATCATTAAAGCTCGGACTGGAGGCTGGAGTGATGCTAAGTAGTTCTGCAGCTGTGAGGCAGCCGGCTCAGGCATAGTGCACACCACGATGTATCTAAATCGATGGCTAATTCCTCTGTATTCTCTTGTGGAGGGCAGGAGAAAGCGTACAGCCTACCCTGCTGGTACTGGGGGCAACAGACTGACCGAGTACGAAGAGAGTTGGCAAATAAACCTGGTCATATATATATTATTCTCAAATTATTCCTCATCAGCCCTGTTGAAAAATGGGTGAAAGGATAAGAGACAGAGCAAGAAGGAGGAGAGAAAGGACTCATTGAAATATAAGCTTGTTGTACTTTGTGACTTTCATAAATAATATTGCCTTGTATTATTCTCAGGAGGGGGTTGATTTCCATAGAGAGCACCTGTGCTACAAACTAGTCTGGAGCAGCAGGAGTCCTTCAAAAACTAGGAATTTTATTTCTTGTATTATAACAGGATTTTTTGTGCCCTCTCTTTTCTTAACCGGAATCAAAGGTGAAATAGAGAACAGGCTTTTAAGGAATTTTGGCGGTGCGGTAAGAAAGAGAGCTTGCTGTTCACTCAGCTAGCGGCTGCTCCAGTACGTTGTGGGGAGATGTTGTTTGAATCACTTGCTTCTCCTGCCAGAGATTAAAACCATCTGGCAGAGCTCAGGATTATTACATCTTTGCAATCATTGTGTATATTCAACAAGGGCTCCTCGATGCCCCCCCCCAAGGGAAGTCGGTGCGGGTGTTGTGCGCTGTGCTGAATTTGGGGCAGCAAGAGGAGGTTTGGGTTGTGCCCATTGCTCTGCATGCTTAGGAGCTTCAGTCAAGAAGGGTTGGTTTGCGAATCCCAAGCAAGTTACGGACAAATCCCAGTTTTGGACTTGGAAGCCCATATCCCAACCGCGTCGCGCTTCATGCACGCTGTGGTTATGAGCGCTAGAGCAGGAGGATAGGGTGGGGTAAGAAAGCAAAGGAGGGTGCTCCCCTCCTTTTCCTGCTCTTCCCGTTTCAGCTCGGTATCCCTTGCAGCTCCCAGCTCCTCCCGCCCCGGTTCCTCACATGCCGTGCCCAGGTTTGCACTCAGCTGCTGTGGGATGGCATCACCCGCCCATAGGTCATGCTTTGTCTCTTTGCATGTGCATGCCAGGTGATTTGTGGAGCTCTGCCTGGCATTTGAGGAAGAAGAGGGACCTCTGGAGGATAGTCCTGGCAGATGGAAAACTTTCAGTCAGCACCTTCAAGCAGTGGTGCTGCTAAAGAGACCAGGACTAAATACTGCTGTGAAAGTGATGTCCTGGTGAGACTTGTCAGGAGTAGTTTCTGATTTCCAGGGGATGTATGGTCCCTGCATTTCTACTTTCCTTGCTTTGTACCTAGATTATGGATAGAAATAAAAATGAAATTTAAGACTTAATAGGACAGTAATAATTTTCCAGGAAAAATAGTCTTTGCTGTCATTGTCTTGCTCGTCTATTCCTGAAGATGTATTGTGTGATTGATTCCCTACATGCAGTTTAGGGTAAACTTGTGGTAAACCCTGTGAAACACATACATTTGTTCTTATTTATGACTTAGATCCAGGGCAGTTATTTTTGTGACTTGTGTGAGTTAGGAACCGAAGCTTAATTGTGCAGAGGTGCTGGTGATTTTGCTTGTTCTTCCACAGTTATCTTCGTGCTAGGAAGGATGCGCTAGATGGTCCTTTGCTGAAGTAGGTCCCTCTCTGACACATGGCTCCCACTGCCTCTGTCAACAGCAGCGGAACAGAGGGGACTTTGCACCTTTTGTCACCTCTATCCATAACCCACCTTCACTCAGCCAGCGACTGTAACATCTTAGCAGCTGTTTTGTTTTGTTTTGTTTGGGAGCTGGTCTACTAAACAGGCAAGAAAATGGATGTTTGAAGTAAGATGAAGCATTGAGATCTGTGCCATTAAGTTGTTCCTAAGAAGCCTTCCCAGACAGAAACAGCCAGTAACTGCTTTGATGAGGATGCGCTGGTAGATCAACATTGTTCTTTCCCCAGAACGCTTGTGTTTCGCTCGGAGTGCTGTCGCGCCACGGAGGCGGAGAACACACGAGCACCACAGCTTTTCCGTTCGTTCATTGCTACCGCAGTTGTCTGTAGGGTAGAAGGGCTAGGACAGACCTGACATCCCTGCCTCCAAGGATTCTGTGCCACCCTTCAACAAATCTAGCCCCATCGCAGCCCTGTCACGCCTCACCCCAGGCTTGCTTTTCTTAAACTCCCCGCTGTGCTGTCCTTAGCTTGGTGCCGCGGCTCGATCTTGCTCAGTATCTCCACAATAATCAGCATCTTTTAACCCACAGCCAGCGTCCTTGACCAGACCCAAGATTTGAATTTCAGGGTAGGGAAAATTAGATACGTGTCTCTTCCTCCCCTCCTTGGTGGGAGTCATCACTCCATCCTTCTTGTCTCCTCTACAGGCAGGATCCCATGAAATCATCCTTCCCTTCCCCCTTGCCCAGGAGGCAAAGGCATCCATCCAGGGATCCTCCACTGCACTGCATCTGCCTCGCCTCTTCCCGGCTGCCTTTGTGATTTCTCCATTCATGGGAGTCCTGTCCCTTTCTCCCTCTAACTCCTCTTCCGAACGATTCCTCTTTCCGTCCAGCTCTCCTCTGTATTTACGCCTCCCTTGGGAGCAGAGCTCTGCAACTCAGTCTCCTCGGTTTTATTTAATTGAACTGTTGTGAAAGGGAAAACAGCCCAAGCCTCATCACTCGGCTGCACTGACTCCTTTGTGCACCCGCTGTCTCTCCAGCCTTTCTCAGTGGCTGGGCACGGATCCTTTCACTGAGGCTCTGGGTTAGCAGTCAAGGGCAGAAATCATTACAATAAAACCCTCCCGTTGTACTTGGTGTTCCCTCATGTTTATTTTTAGGATGTCTGAAGACCATTAATCAACAAGTGCCTGACAACTCAGGTTGCAATGTTGCAGTAATTCGTAATCAGAGCTAAGTGTTTAAGGCTGCATGATCTGCCTTGTGAAAATGAGATGAAGAGATTTTTGCCAACCAGCCCGTTAGACAAAGGTTTCTGGTCCATGAAAGGAGACAAAATCGGGGGATCACTGAAGAATAATTTTATAAATTGATTGGTGACAGTTGTTTGTTGAGGCAGTTGTACCCCTACAACTGTAAAATAGCAGCAGGTTTTTTTCTTTAAGCAGTTAAATGCCTTTATGTGAGACGCCTTTACCCACATTCAAATAACAAATAATTCTGCTTCAGACACTGTTCCTTTTTCTTGCCATTTGATCTTTTTCCGGCGTTGGAGTATTATCAGGATTAAGATGAAAAGTCATAATAAAATAAATGACCTGATGACTAATGCATGCCTTGCTCCAGGAGAGCCAAAATTAGCATCCTGTGCAGGCAGGCCGGGCCAGGAGGTGAGATGAGGCTGCCTCTGAAGGCACTGGATTCAGCTTTAAAAGTCAAATGGTATTCTGCACCACAGGCCCAGGGCTCGCTTCGCACGGGCTTTTGCAGGCAGATGGTCCTAGTTGTACTTTAGGTACAGGCACGTGTTGGATGTCACAGCCCTGATTCACCTCTCTGCCAGTGCTGCGGGCAGCCCGTTCAGCATCTGTGGGAGTGGGGGGACCCTGATGGCTGTGAGGGGACAGCGGTGTCACTGAGGCCAGACAGCGTGCTAAAAATGGGATGTGCACAACCTGGTAAATGGTGGGGCTTTTGGATGCACGTGCAGTTGTGGGCCCAGACCCAGCTGGGTTTATTGGCTCCCATTGCCCGTTGAAGCTCCCAGCCCCCTCTTCATTTCCCATGTGGGAACCTGGTCAGGGTTAGGGACATAAATCAAGGGAGGTGATATGGAGGTAGATCACACAAATGTGGTTTTGTGCTTATAAAATTTTGCATTTTGCAAAAAAAAAAGCCAGATCAGAGTAAATGAGTCCAAGCATTTATGGTCCCACGGAATAGTTCAAAGTCAAATGTCAAAGACTGCAGAATTTAATTTCATAATACCTACAGCACCACTTGCTTCATAGAGTTTAATTGAAGAAAGACACCCCAAAGATAAATTACATCCCTTGCCCACCAAAGCTTTCTGCGTATTAAAAGCGATGTTAATGATGAGCCCCATGGGAAAGATAAGAGTTAATGGCATCGATATCCCGTGTCAGGTTACACACACAAAAAAAATCCTTGGACTCAGTTGCCATTTGTGTCACTGCTTCGAAGGTGCCTGCATGTGGACTACGACTGTTCTGTGTGAGAAACTGTACACGGAATAAAAATACTTCTCGTCTTGCTGCCAATTTTTTACCAAAGAATAGAAAATTCATACCAGTAACTCTGATCAACAGATAAGCAAGGCCTTCAAACTAGGTGAACTAAATTAAATCTCAAGCTGTCTAGAAGGATTCTCAGGCAAATGGGAAGAAATAAATCTCAAACGTAATAGGAATCTCTTAATACTAGTCTTAGATAATGTTGTCTATTAATCCTATGAAAATAGTATTGACACTGTTACGTGCACTTTTAAAACTGTGCTAAGAGTAGGACATTTTTTAATAACCTCAAGAATCTAATGAATTTTGAACCTAGGGTACCAGTAGAGCTTTCATGTTGCTGTAGCTGAGGAAGGTGTATCCTGAGTTTTGTGTACCTGTTCATTTGCCAGGACGATGAAAGCGTGACTCTTCATCAATCAGATCTCTTGTTTCTGGGGTGTGTTAGCAGAAATGCTGGGTATGAAGCCAGGAGGGTAATTTATATATTGAAAGGAGCCCTGGGGAGAAGGATCTTGGAGTCCCGGTAGACAATAAGTTAACCACAAGACAGCAATATGTCCTTGTGGCCAAGAAGGCCAATGGTATACTGGGATGCATTAAGAAGACTGTGGCCAGTAAGTCAAGGGAGGTTCTCCTCCCCCTCCCTTCTGCCCTAGTGAGACCACATCTGGAGTACTGTGTCCAGTTCTGGGCTCACCAGTTCACAGGAAACAGGGAACTACTGGAGACAGTCCAGTGGAGGGCAGTGAAGGTGACTGGGGCACTGGAGCACTGAGGAAAGGTTGGGAGAGCTGAGACTATTTAGCCTGTAGAAGACTGAGAGGCTTGTCTATTGATATAGACATATCAATGTCTATAAATATCTAAACGGTGGGTGCAAGGAGGATGGAGCTGGACTCTTTTCAGTGGTGCCCAGTGACAGGACAAGGGGTAATGAGCACAAGCTGGAACACAGGAGGTTCCATCTAAATATGAGGAAAAACTTCTATACCGTGATGGTGACAAAGCCCTGGAGCAGGCTGCCCAGGTAGGTTGTGGAGTCTCCTTCTCTGGAGATACTCAAAACCTGCCCGGATGAAATCCTGTGTAATGTGTCCTAGGCGATCCTGCTTTGGCTGGGGGGAGTTGGACTAGGTGCTCTCTAGAGGTCCCTTTCAACTCCAACAGTTCTGTGAGTTCTTCTTGCCTGAGGTGTCCGCTTGACCATTAGTTGCAAGTTGTTCTCTTTATACTTACCTCACCAGTCCACAGAGATGCGATGGGTTTGAGCTGCTGTAAGAGAGATTCAGATTAGATGCTGATGGGGCAAATAAAACCGGTGATGCCAAAGGCTGGACAGCCTGGGGAGGCAGCGTGTATCTCCCAGGAAAGGTCGGGCAGCCATCTCTGCAGCAACGTGAGCTCCAGCTGCTGACATTGCTTTCGGGCAGCGCGGTGGGACCAGGTGACCTGGCAAAGCTCCTCCTGGCTTCTAGTTACCCAGTTCTCTGGTACCTTGTGCAATGCTCTTTGTCCTCTGCTGTGACGCCTGCTGGTATTGATAAATCTTCATGTCTCCTTGTGGTGTAACCGCTTGCGGTCGTAGCTGCACATCGGGGATCTGGCCAAGCTGGGAACCTCAGGCGAGGTTCACAGCCCAGAACTGAAGTCTGCAGCCTGAACTGCTTGTGCATTTTATGAAGCTGGCAGCACCTTGTGTGCTGCCTGCCAAATAATGAGCTTTAGACAGAGCTATTTAAGATTGGATAGTCAGAGGAAGGCATAAAAGGCGTCAAGACACACAAAAGATTGAAGATAAAAAAAGAAGATAAAAACATGTACAGAGCAGCCACCTTAAGAGCTCCTTACCTCTGCTCAGTCTATGATCATATCAGAAAGCAAAATATTAGAAATACTATTAAATTTATTTCATTGTATTAAATGTATAACGCTTATTACATTGTAAACATATAATTTCTAAGTAAAATATTTGAAATATGTATTTTACGCATATATACATGGGTAGCATAAATGCCTAAAAGTGGGAGAGTTTTGCTGCTGAAGAGAATACAAACCGGGACTGTAGGAGTAGCCACCCAAAGAGGTGTGTAAGAGATCGGTGCTCAGCATTTCCACCCGGGTGTGAGCAGTACGGTGCCATAATCCCAGGCCCAGAAGGGAAGGCCACCTAAACAAACCCTCTCCAAACACCTCCAGGCAAGGGAGCCCCGTGCAGGACAGGAGCCAGGGATGGGCAGGGAGATAAGCAAAGTTGCCCCGTCCCATGGCAATACAGAAATTCTTTCTTGTAAAGCAAATTGCTTCGAACTGGCACCAAGAAGCCCAAACAAAACCAGGTCCCAAAATGCTAGGAGTTTGTCAAAACCAGACAGGGAGGGGTTTCTTTCCCTCCACGTTTACCAGAATCTATTACCGAGTGTGAAGATACAGGATCGTTACATTATCACACTCCTGTACAGCCGGAGAAGTTAATACCTTGAGATGAATTCATTCGGTCAAGAGCCCACTGGAAACAGTGACAAGTGCGCTGATCTCCAGCAGGTATCTTTCTCCCAAGTTCTAGGCATGTGCACTGTGATCCCTTCATCACAAAAAAACAAGTCTGTGTCTCTACA
>WUAM01000260.1:524175-550001 GCA_024336885.1 Actenoides hombroni | reverse complement strand
AGTCTACTAAATATGGATTCAGGAGTCTACTAAATATGGATTCAGGAGTCTACTAAATATGGATTCAGGAGTCTACTAAATATGGATTCAGGAGTCTACTTTTCTAATCCAGATTTCCTTAAAAGATACTAGAAGTGAAAAATTCATCTTATCTCAAAATCCTATTTAATATTTTTTTGCTTATATAATGCAGGGTTGTATTTTTATGTTTAAACCGAAAAGTTAACTCTCATACAACAAGGACCACTTGGTTAATCTTGACATGCAACAGCAATTTTAATCTAGAATGTGTGAGATTTAATGCAGGTGAACAATTATCTGAGATTTGCTGGAGCTCGATAAGAGGTTAAGTGAATTACCTCCTTTTGTAGATGGAGTTTGAAGGAACTGTTTGGTTTTGAAGGCAGCGCGAGGCAAATTTTTCTGCCTTTGCAGAGCTGTTGAAAGACAAGAAGTGTTATATTTGTCTACGAAGATAAGTAAGTTTACTGGGAATTTCAGAATTGTATCCACTTGTGAAGCATCAAGGAACAGAGTGAGGAAAACTCAGAAAGCTGTTATGGCTGTGGAAGTGGCGGGGTTTTTTAAATGGTGCTCTTAATGGCAAAGAGTTACAGAGCAGCATGTCAGAAATCCTGCAGTGCAAAATGCGCAACTTCTGTAAGAGTGAAGCTTCTTGGAGGGCAAAAAGCCCAGAAAGGCAAAAAAAAAATAATAATTAAATAAAGCCACCAAAGGGAAAACAAGCCACCTAGCAAACATGCTACAGCAATGAGTGCAAGATTAGATACAAAGATGAAAATTAAACTGTCATATCTGACCTTGCAGGACTAAACTTTTCATTTTAAAGGAGTCTAAAAAAAGTTATGTATTTTACCACTATACAAAAGCATAAATTTTTGTCTATATGTGATCATATAAACAAATAGTATCTTTCAGTTATGCAAACATAACCCATTTTGAGAGATGTCAGTTGTTTTGGGGTTTTTTTTCCCCCCTCTTCAAAAGGATATGCAAGAGGGATGAAACTTCAAATGAAGACATAACACTTAAGAATTATCCACTGCCAGCATGTAGACAGCGTGACAAAAACTGGGGTTTTTACTACTCCTTTGCTTCTATGTCCCACCTTTCTTCTAGTTATGTCCAAGGGCTGATACTGCCTTGAAATGACCTCACTACCTACCAATTACTAGGAGAGAAGCCAACGTTCCAAGAGCTGCAGAATCTTGGCAAGGAGAGAATTGCCTATTGCCAGAAGGAACTCATCAACTCAGCGTATTTTCACCGCAGCGTATTTAAGGGGGGAAGGAGGAAAATAGTCGGTGAAATAAAGCTTTGCCTCCACAAAGGCTCCATAAAATGATCATGTATCAATAAACGTCTCTGCTGAACTCAGTGTTACAGAGTTTTATACCAGCGTAAAACTGACTGCACCAGCAAGGCTAATTTCCATAATGAGAAGGAAGAAAGATGGGGGAACAGCCGTGACTAAAGATCCTGACCCAGAGTACGGAAGCTCAGTAATCCTATCACCCACTAGCGAATAGCCCTATAGAGAAGGTAAGGGAGGAACAGTTAGAATCTAATAATATTAGTTAATCCTCTTCTCAACTTGATAGTGTATAGTAATTGCCATCACCTTTCCTATCCTTCAGTGCAAAATTCACAGTAGTTTGTGAACTGCAAAAGAAGTTCATGTGTTTTATGTTCATTCTGGAAATAACACTAGGTGGGCTATGCATTTTAGTCTAACTAAAACCTGCCGTTGTCAACGAACAGCAAAAAGGAATGGGTTTATGTTGTTTATAAACATATGGGATGCATTTATAAACATGATAAAATGCTGCCTGGGGCTATTAAGAACACAAAACCTATTCTTTCCACCAACTAGAATGCAAAAAAAGCATGTTGTCACATGCAACCCTCATTCAACTTCTGGCACGTGGTCTTGTTAGAAACTTACGGGGTTTTTTAAGGCATATCCATAAACAGCCAATTAAACACAGTAAGATGGTTAGAAATGATCACAATTCCTAGGAATTCAGTGAGGCAGACCACTGGCCAGAGCGTTTCTGTCCACAAGTATTCCATTATATCATTTTTTACTGAATCAGTGTTTTTGTTATACCACACAAAGTGAAGAACAGCTTATTCCTTCATATTTATGGTCTTGAATTTAGTTTGCCCTAATTCCTTCAGTTAGATTTAAATATGTCACTAAGTTTCTTCCCCCCATCATTATTTACACTACTTGCAAGTCAGATGTGGGACGATATGGAAAGGATTTAAAGTACATACATCAAATTCCTTCCTTCTCAATGGAGACTGCAGGAAAGAGAGACTCAATGGCTAAACAATTCTGTGCACTGAATCACTGACAAGAACTCCAGGCAGCACCATTTGAGCAATGCTGAGGAAGCGTGCAGTGTGAGACAAGCACGGAGCACACACTTATCTATGCTATTGGCTACTGCTCCACGTGCTAGGACATTACCTGTCACAAATGGTGCACGTTGAATACACGTAGTTACCTCTACTTCTGATCAACCAAACTGGAATACTCTGTTTCCTCAAAGCATACTTGCTTCTTTTACTCTGAATATGCCGAGCAGCTGGATCTCGGCAGGCAGACCAGTTACTCACAGCTTGAACAATCTACAGCTTAGCTCTCTGAGAAAGTATTACATTTAACTCTGTTTAAAGGTTTAACATCCCCGTGCTAATAGTGCTAGGTAAGTACAAAAGTACTAGAAAGCACGTAGCTCCACCTCAGTTCTACAGCTTTGCACAATCTGTGGTGTAGGACCCCCATGCAGAGGCTTCCCACCGTTCTTACACTTGGAAAGATGCCTATTCCTTGGAGAATACAAGCATTACTGTATATGCCAGTGTTTTAAGGAGAAATATTTAATAACTTTCATATAAAAAAGTACTTTCTGCATAACCATATGGGAGAATCAGATATAAATGAAGATTCCAACATTTACAACTGCTACTTAATTCACTCTCTCAAAAAAAATGGATTTTTCACATTACATCTAAAACTTAAAATACCAAATGTTTTCATCTTTTACAGTTCTGCATCTAAGCATATTATAAGTGTCTTCCCTCTACTCTTTAAGCAAGTGTGTACAATTTGCCTATGTAACCACAACACGAATCATCTTTTCGGAAACTTACTGGATTCCTAACTCATTTTTGAATGCCAGCAACCATAGCAAGTTCAGTATTGCAGCCACAGCAAATGTGCAAGTAAATTACAAACAGCAGGTCTTTGACAAGGAGAAAAGTAGTGACTTCGGGTGGCAAGCCAGCATCCTTGCAAAGGGAAGCTCATGCAAAACTAGCAGGTGTATGAGGAAGCTTCAAATCCCAAGACCCAGAAGTCATTGCCAAGGGAAAACAAAAATTTGCTGCAATTTAACAGTGCTTTGTGCAAGGTGACAAAATAGAAAACCAATAAAACATAAAATATACAATAAAAAGGACACAATTCTGGAAGTTTTTATACAATGTACAGTTTTGCCAAAAAATTTGTAATCCAGACTAAGCAAAGATACTTACTCATTGACTTCACACACAAACCGTTTTACGATTGTCAATAGCAAGACTCTGACAAACATCTGTAAGAGCAGGGAAACTGTAAAAGCTAGAAATCTGGCCTTTAGTAGTGATACTTAACTTACATTTAAATGTAAGTTGTTCTAGAGTGGTTCACATTTGGGGGAGAGACTTCCATAAAAGGCAACCAAAGCTACCTAATAATTTCTCTGATTCTCAATTCATACACAAGCTGAAAAAAATTCTAGATCTATATAAATGTAAGTGACGCTACTTCGGCTCCTGCAATGGACTCTCTAAATATTGAGACTTATGCTGTCTGATCTTCCTATAGTTTCACTGTGAATATACTTTTAATACTGGAAATAGCCTTCTAGCCAATTAAGCATCCCCCTGTGCTCTTCCCTTCCCAGTTCCCTCAGCTTTAAGGCCCCAAATGAAATCTGCACATAGTTTTACAAAACACGTGTTTTCCTTCGCTTTCTTTTCAGTTTATTTTGATTATTCTTCCTATCACAAAGCTAACACAGTCGGAGAGCTGCTTTGCAACTGCTCCAAGTGCCTTTATAGTTTGAAAAGCCTGCCTAGCAGAGAGCAGTCCTGCATTTGAACTACACACATGCCCTTTCAGCTGTAAATCCCACCTTAGGAGTGTTTGAGAATAGCGGTAGAAGGTGGCAAGGTGAGAGGATGCTGGGGTAACCCATGTGAACAACCACAAGGTCACAGGAACGTCTCTGACTACAGCATCACACACGTGGGTCCAACTGCCCCACGACCCTTACATCTGCTCTGAGTCACTCCAAAGACAGAAAAGCAGTCTTTGGCATGGCCTGTATGCCTTATTCTGTACTTGGATGCATTAACACACTGTTTTGAAAGGACCGGTATGCCACCGTGCCCTTACTGTTCAATGGGTAAGAAAAGTTTCATTCACAAATATTACCTTGCATGGCCTGTCAAATATTTAGATTCCTGATGAACTTTTATCATCATAGAATTTTTATAGTTCAAAGCTCTACACACTGTAATATTCATAACCTGTTCTTCCTTTGAAAATGTCACACAGGTTATTAAATTCTGAAACGTTTTAAAATGACATGATCGAGAAACATTTAAACAACAGGAACTGTCAATATTGACATAAAGAAGCACTGAATATTTAAGTTTCATTTGCTTTGGCCTCTTTAAGGTCACCATTTCCAGCAGACTTGTAAGATCAGCAGCACCCTTGTACCAGCAGTTCACTTCTGGACAAACTAGCAGCCACTAGCCCAGCAACGGACTCATTTGTTTTGTGTGACACGGGTTCACCCAAGCCTTTTCTAAAGAAGTAACTGACACTTAAAGTAAGTAAGATCTGCAACTGAATACATAATTTCCAGGTGACAAAAAACCCAAAACTGCAAACAAGGGTTAAACTTGCATGAATGTTTTAAGATCAGGTTTCACTAGTTAAAAAAATGCAATAAACATAATCCAAGTACGTATTTTTGTAGCCTAGTAAGTTTTTGTAGTCTGAAAATAAAATTCAGCAGTACAGAACATTATACCTTCTGTAAATGACAGAAAATAAGCCATTTCTGAAACTTCCAAGTACTGTATTTATACTCTTTATAGTACTTCTACACGTACTTTTAGGAAACTACAAATGATAGCTTAATAAGAGATCAGACAGAGCTGAATACAATCAGTACCTGACTGTGCATAGCAAACCCACCGATTCACACAGGTACCATTAAAAAGATCAAGATTAGCATCTCTTAGCGTGGCGTGCAAGTTCTCTCCTTGCCACCAAACTGGCTTAAGCCTGAAATCTAGACTGAAGTGTCACTAAAGGTACTTACTGGCTGAGGCTTGAGGTTGAATGCGAGGTATTCCTCCATTTGGCACTTGGAAATTTGAGTCGCTTCTGCTGTTTTTCACGGACTCAGCTTGGATGCTGGATGTCCTGGACAGGTTTGGAAGACTGCGCCTTAGTTTTTCTGGGCAAAATAATAGATAGCACAACATGTAATCCGGTGCTGGGCAGAGTTCAGGTTATGAATCCATAGCTGAAATCTAAATCTAACAGACAAAATGTTAGCCATAGAAAATCACACTGCATTTTAAAAGCGTGTTTTGTTACGTTAGAGTTCTTCCATTATACTGAATTCCAGTTCTACGTTGTTCTTAGATCTGTGACATTCAAGATACTTATTTAAAAAAGAAGGTACATTTTTAATGCGTGGTGTAAAAAAAGCAAGTATAGTGTATATTGAAATTGAAACATATCTGTATTATGATTCTCTGGATTTTATTCTACTGTTACAGAAACTGAACAGGCAAACCTAAGTTGCACTTTTGAGCAGTTTATGACCTAGAAATTATTTATAATACAGAATGCTTGCCTGAAGATTAAAACCACATAGTAGCCATTTGAGTCAATTTTTGGGACTACCTGCCCAGTGCCATATCAACACATTAAGCAACAAATAACAGCCACCCACTTCAGAAGAAACTCTTCACACACAGCACTCAAAATTATTCACGTGTCCAGTTACACTTCACCTTTCACATTACTTGACCACCCATTCAGCTAATACTGGTTCAGAGGTCTTCTAAAATTTGTACCATTGCTCACAGAATAGAAAAAGATGCCATTAAATATTTCTCCAATCTAATGACATTCTCTGCATCTCCCACCCCTGCAGGGCTGGATTGCTGACATACTTTGCATAGAAGACTGCAGAAGCCTCGTCAGGATGAGTGGCCAACCTGATTCTGTAGAGGAATGCAGGAAAGAAGTACTCTAACCATGCATAAGGACTAAAGATGAAAACAGAAGTAAGAGTCTTCAAGTATTCCTACAAGTGTACTTTCTGGACTTAGTAGTTCACACTGCTTTGCGCTGCAGCTGGTACGTTGTTCAACTCTGTCACCCAAATTTCCCTCTAACCATTCTAGAGGGAGAAAAAAAGAAAAGAAATCCCAAACATCTTTCTCTCAACTGTGAATATCCAAGCAACACTCAACTGCACAAAAGCCACTGCATGAGTATTCCCTGGAAGTGTTTCAAAGACACATGATTACACGCTCTATTTTGATCCCCCTGGTATGTGGGATACTAGCTTTTGGTACCTTGCCTCTCATGGGATATTTTTGTTGTAGCTTATCTAGCATGGATTAAAACTTTCTGGAAAAGAATGGGAAACTAATCCTCAAAGCCACAGTGGAACTGCTTAGTTTTTGCCTTGTACATTTTCCTATATACATAAAATTTCCCCAAACCATTACTAGTAGATGATACTTAAGCTACTCCTTCCAAAGATATTCCTGACTAGCTAATTCAATTTGCAGGATTATCTTGCCCAAAAGTTCTAGCTTAGCACACTGATTTTCCTGATTAGAATTCTACAATTTCTTAAGACAGTGAAATTCTGCAAGTGGCATAGACAGACCTCTTTGCTATTAGTGGGGAAAAAACCAAACAACCAAATCACCACCACAAAACCCAAACAAAACAAACAAATGAGGAAAAAACCAAACTGTTTAAAAATGCATTTCTACATGATCTCTACACAGATATTTTGCATCCAGCTTACCTGAAAGATAGAAAAAGGTGAATTGTTATTATCTAAACATATATTCTTTCTGAATTAAGATTCTATTTGCCAGGTAACAACTATGTTTGTTAAGATGGGAATATGCTTGTGAAATTTCAACTCAGTTACAGGAATTTCTGCCAGATTGCTACCAGGAAAAAGTACCTTGAAGAAGCAAAAACCTATCAGGTTCTATGCCAATATCACATAATTGTGTCAAATTTACTGCAAGCTTTATTTTTTTATTGCAGAGCTCTGAGATATCTAAAATGTCCAACAAATCCATGACTTAAGTACCAATATTTTAAAGTCTCTATTCACACTCAGTTCAGAGTCCTGAGTTCAGAGTCCTGCAGTGCCAGAAGCAAGCATTCAGCTCTCTTCACAGGGTACAAACATGCATAAATTGCCATGCTGCTCTTATTTGACCGCAGTTACTTTCCCTACATTTTACTCTGTCACCTGCAAGGCTTAACCCTACTGGTGAATGACAGTCTCCCTTGGGCTCTGCTTTACTTCAGTGCATTTGCCTGCCGAACACAGAACTCTGTCACCATGAAACTCAATTACATCCAGAGTGACTGGGTAACACCTACAATAAATACAAGCCTATCAGCTCATCTGGCTACAAGGGTTTCCCAGCAGAACTTAAGCTTTACTTGCTCTGCTTTTCCTTCAACAGCTCTAACATAAAAACCATGATGTTACACGGACACACAGTTTTAGGACCGTATACCGACCAAAATCCTTTACAGGAATTGCACAACTGCTTGCACGATGGATTTGAGACGGAGCTTTTTACCTTCATTTTTGACATTACTGGTCTGCAAATCTGTAGGATGGCCTTGAAGCGAAAGACGAGGTTGCTGTAAGCGGCTGATCATGGGCTGGGGAGACACTCTGCTGTATTCTATGCTTCGAGCAGGCGATCGGGAGCGAGGCGAATTCCTTGGAGACTGTTTTGGTGAAGGCCAGGGAGAGCTGCGAGGTGATGGGGAGAACCTGTTAACAGCAGGGTGCACCGTGTGATGCATGCCATCATCTTCATCTTCTAAGCTCTGTGCGTCGAGCTCCTGATCGCTGAAGGTGCCTCGCCTTGTCGAGTTGCAGGAAGACCCAGAACTACGCCGAGAAGCACTTGCTGCATACTCTTGCCGGAGGCCTGGCAACAATGAGAACATTCTTTACTTGCTTCCAGCACACAGATGGTACCAAGTAGAGACAGCGCATACAAGTATCCACCCAGTGCTCGAGCTCAAATTTGACTCACCTGAACTCCTTTTGAGGCATTAATTCCAGATTAGTACCAACAAAGTAATCTACCATCTGATAATGTCTTGAAATAAGCAGGTAAGCTCATTCCTCTTCCTACTAGAAAAATCATCAGTATAGTTGTGTCACGTACTTGTTCATCTCCTCTCCCAGGCTGGATGCTAGCAACACAGACTACACCTTAATTTCGGTATCATGTAACATCCTGTAACAATTACAGCAGCCACGAAAAAAAAAGTCTCTTGCAATGTATTAGTAAATGTAACAAAAAAGCTATATGATCAGCTACCCCTAGAGGAACTACAGTTGTTAGACCAGGGATCTCTAAAGTGGAGAGCACGCAGCCCAGGGGTGAGCAAAACAATCCACTGGGATGCAGGAAGAAAACTTTGTACTATTACTAAAATAGTATTTTAAAAATAGTATTCATTTCATCTTTTATACTTTAAAAAATTGTATTTGTGTTCACACTTGAGTATTTTTGTGTATGTAATATTAGTAGAGTAGTAAATGTATATAGTTTATTGAAAAAGTATTGGACATTTAGGGTTTTTTCCAATAAACAGCTCCGGAGACCATCTAGTTGGACAACTGAAATTACTGCCACTTTCTGCAGTCTCAAGAGCAACAAAGAGACAGACAAATTCTCAACTAAACCTGTAACAGAGACGTCTATATAGATGCTTTGCTTAGTTATTCTTTGCCGTACTCTTTACATTTTGGCAATTTAAATCATGGTTTAAGCACCAATGTCAACAAGAGTGGACTACATTGGGAAGGCAGATATCCCCTGAGAAGGCTGGTAGCAGGCAGCAGTCCAATCTAATGACCATCCTTTTAGCATGTATTATATGGTACAAATTCATACTCTCTCTAGCATTTCTTTTGCCTACTGTTCCTAAAGAACATTTCAGCACTTCCCTTCCCTGGAAGCAGAAGTCCTTAGCCAGCCTTCTCAGGAGAACTACAGTTGTGCATCCACAGGAGAATCTAACATACCCCTTTTCCATTCCTGCTAAGCAAGTGCTACTGCAGTTAATAATAATAATAATAAAGAAAGAAGAAAAAAAAAAAAGATCAACTGCTCCACCTTGTTTTCAGGATGAAAAATACTTACTTTCTTCCTGCATTCGTGCTAAGATTTGCACATCTGTAACATCATTTAGCTTGTAATTAGACCCAATAGAGTCTTCATCCATTTCTGATGCACTTAATTCACTGTCCAGAGAGGACTGCGGACTTAGTGGAGGATTTCTATCTGCTGAACTTTTAAGATGACCTACAGAAAAAAACATAAATTAATAGGAAATGTTAAAAAAAAAAAAAGGCACAAAAGGCAAGCTGTGTTTCCTTTCCTAGTAAAAAAAAGCAAAAACCAAAACCCCACACCAATTCAAAACCAGATTACGACTACAACACTGAGTCTGACAGACCTTTTGGAACATGTGACTGTGAACCTAGACCAAAAATACAATTGACATAAGCAGAGCTTAGCCATTACCTTCTAAAAATTAGCAACTTTATAAAATCATTATAATGGTGTCAAAAAACATTCATGACACAATCTTGACGACCTGTTCTAAGTTTCTACTGCTATGAAGTCCGCACAGCTCTTACAGAAAGGGTAACTGCGAACCTGTTCCATTTGTGCTTTAATTCTTGTCTCTGCACACTATCTTGTAAGACCTAAGTTTGACTATATCTTCCTTGACAGTAAGGACTTGCTGATACACTGAGTACTGATTCAGCTTGGAATGCTTAAAAAGCAGTTTAACTGCATTTCTATGTACACAACTTTGCTAAACAATAACACATGCCATTTGCTGCCTTATGGCCGAGACCCCATTACCAGCTCCATTTCATCTCTGTCCAGCAGGCAGATACAGCACCACAGCACAAAAGAGAGAGCAAAACTACATAGATTAAAACAAAACCCAGGTAATGGCTCTGGTGAACATACTGCAGCGCAGCCTTCTCTTTACAAATCCTCAGTCAACTACAGATAGCTGGACCGTCAATGCAACGTTTTTTCACCTTCCCTGCAAGCTAACTCGAGTTGAAGTGCAGATAATAAGCCAACATTCTGACTTCTGAGTAGAGATATGTTGCAGGCATCAATTTTACTGATGCAAACAGAGTGTCCATGGTGCAGAACAGAGGCAGAAAACATTGCCAGAAGTTAGTGTTTACATTGATGACTGTGAACCCTTATGGAATGCCTTTAATTAAAACACAGGTTTCTTCCTTAGATTATATTCTTCACATCTCAGAGGCACTGATGGATACACACTGTATACCAAATGTTTCAGTTAGTAAGTAATAGGGTAGTTGCAAAGACTTTACAGCTACCAACACCTAACCTTTGAACACCTACTATACAACTTACTCCCCCAGTCAATTACAGGGCCACTTCTAGAAGCCACTTATGTTGGGACTCCACAGAACCAACTCTGTGTGTTTTGGTCTAACTGCTAATATGCATCACTGATTTTAGGGACATGAACATCCCGAGAAAGCATTAAAAAAAAAGTATCTCATGCCAGAAAGTCTGTAAAAAAGCCTTTCCAAAAAAGCCTAAGTATTGCACGATGCAAACACCCTACAAAAGACTGACAAGTTTTTGGTGTCTTTCTTACCCTAGTTCAATGCAAATGTAACCTATTTCAGCGTGAAGGAAGAAAGGGAGAGAGACCAGACACTCCAACACATGCTTACCTGAGGTACCAGGAGGTATGAGCTGTTTCACTAAAGCAGATTTCACTGGTGTTGAGGAGGGAGAGTTGAAACCACTACTGTAGGGACTACCGGTGTTTGGACTGTAAGAGCTCGCGTAACTGACCGCGCTGAAAGGGCTGCTGTACAAACTCTGTCTCTTGAGAGCTGTATGAACAAGGAGGAAAGTGACAAATTATACTGAAGGAATCAATGAATAGTGAATGCAATACTATATCGTACCTCCAGTCTGATTTAATTACTATTTAATTACCATTCAAGTAGATAGAACTTTTCAGTCACTGGGAACTTTTTCAACTGATTTCTTGTAGATAGAACCATGCTGTGGAAACAGTGGGAGGAAGAGAGCAAGACAAGACAGCAACAAGTGTTTTCCTTGTAAAAAAATCAGATGTAAGATCACTACAGCTGATCTCTCCAAGACGTTCCACACAGGCATTAGGAAGCAGGGAGGAAGCAACTGACAGGACAGCAGTAGGTAAGCTACGCTAACATACATCCTATGCACAGCTGAGCACAAACCCGAGCGCAGGATGAAATCTAGTTCTCCAGAATTCAGCCCTGTCTAGGGCACACAGTATTTCAACAGTAACCCCGAGACTGGCACCACAGAACTAAGCAATACAACCTACAAAACTCCCCAAAGCATATGCTAAAATGAAAAGCCATTACACACGGCAAATGCTTCTCTTTATACTTCTTGGTAGCATAAACCCACTGGGCACAATAAAGCAAACTGACAGCAGGATTATTCCCTTCTACATAGGCTCCTGCTCCAATGCTTTGGGATTTTTATGTCCATGGGCTTCAATCCCATATACAACAGAAAGTCAAAAACTGGGTAATTTTCTCTGCCGCTTACTGCAAATGTTTCAACGCTCAAGTATTTTCAGAGGAATTGTAACCACTGGTGGTATGGTACCAAAATTCAGCCAGTTGCCAGATGTACGATTTGTATAGTTACTTAAATTGACTATTTTGTTCAGAAATTGCCATTTTATTTTGATCCAATAGGATATGGAACTTCAACGGGTGAAGTGGGAATCAAGGGAAACATGGTCACTTCTGGTAAAACCAGTTCCCTCGTTGCCGAAAGCATTTTATGCAAAACAGAACTGTATTTTAACAAAGAACAAGTTAACTTGTAAAACATGAAACTGAAAGCTAGAAACCCAAACTTTATGATATGCAAATTTAGATTAAAGCTGCAGCTCAATTAGCTGCAAGAAACGAAACTCTTTAAGGCATGACAGTTTTGAAAATATATGTAGGTATTCATGTCCATTTATATACATTATAAACAGACAAGAATAGGTCTGGCAAATATATGGCAATACACTCAAGTGGTTCTTAAAAAAAAAGCAGAAATCAATCTATTCAAAGAACACTGTGTGACATTTCTGTTACTGAAAAAGGGTTTCAATTACTGCAGTAATTAAGCTACTGATAGCAATGGAACAAAGAAAAGCAATTTACCTCTGTGTTCACTAAAAATCCTTTTATTCAGTGTAAGTTTGTTTGTTTTGACATCACAAGAATCCAAAAGAGACTACAGCTGTGTGAAATGCTGCTTTAGCTCTTCCTCCCACCCCACTTTGCTCTCCATCACTGCCTCCTCAGTTGTTCACTACAATCAATGGTAGGGTTACGCTATTATCCAGCCTACTAAAGTAGATTTAGATTAAAAACAACTAGTACATTTTTACTGACTGCATCAGTGATTTAGTTTTCAGTACTGCCCAAAAAACCATGTCATCCAACCACCAGACAGTAGAATCCGTGCAGAGGCAACAGATATTAAAGCTGACTTTGCAGCAGATTCCTTAAATTGCACCTCCCTTTCTGGAGGCTAAACCAGTTAATCTTACTAGTGTTTTAATTAGAAAGGAAAGACAGTTACAGACAGGGGCTGGAAAGTTTAAAATCCAGCTTTCACTGGAAGTCTTACATTATATGGATTAATTTCAGCAATTAGTGAATTCAATGAATTCTACCACGTGTTCTGGAGGTGCCTCCCATTTATTGAGAACGGCAAAAGGGAAATCTCCATTTTATTACAAAGCTCAGTTAACAAAACCAGTAATTACACACTGGTTGTACTCTGGACTCCGAGACAACTCCTTTGACAGCAAGTTCTTCTGGCATTCACATACGAACCCCAAAGCATCTACTCCAACTGACTATTTGTTCTCGTGCCCCAAAAGAATTTACTTTTCATCTCTTGCCAAAAATCACAGTAAAAAACCCCAAACCGTAAAATGTGAAGTCTGCACAACAGTTCTTTATTTCATACTCATTACACTAGCAAGTATTTTAAAATAGGAAACAATTTAGGAAACAATTGTATTACTGTACGACCTTCAAAACAGGCTCTTTGTACACATCCAGATACTTTGTATCATTATGGATCACACACAGATTCCTTTAGCTGAAAGCAAGCATAATTTTGTTACACAGAAAAAGCCTGTTCTAGTACATGATGACACTGTACGTGGTACAGCACTTTTCATCCTTCTACCTTTCTCAGCACTATTTTTTTTTCCCTGGGAAAAAAAGCTAGATGGAAAACCACTTTTCTGGCCTAGAATTCCTGAAGTTTCTCCAAGAGGGATTTCTGTAACTTAGGTAGACATTACAATTTTTACAACTAGAGATATGGTCTTTATTAGGAGTGTCAGATACCATTAGTAAGACAGGTAACCCATTTTAACATTAAAATGATGCTATGTTAGATGGAACATTAGCTTACAAAAGATTACACAGCTTTCAAAACACCAGAGGGGAGGGTTAACCATCCACATTTATTTTTACATAATTTATTTTTAACATTCAGAAACAGTATGCAGCATTTAATTTACTTTAGCCAAAATTTGCTTAAATTGGTCTTGAATCTCTCTTTTGAGAACAGAAAAATTTGAGTCCAAAAAAACTCATGTTTACGTGGTTCAGGTCTTCTGCATGAATCAGGTGCTGTTTTCCAAATGGTAGAGACCTGATACTTATTTTTGTCACAATTAAATGACAAATTTCTTCTAGCAGTCCTTGGAGCAATTCAAAACAACCACTAGTGAAGTCTATTCACTGAGACCAAAGTTAGCTAAATAACAGTTGTTTTAAACAACTGTTTAACAAGCTCAACGCGTAACTGCAAAGTCCAACTCAGCATAGAAGACAGGACAGCTTTTACACATATGGTCACACATTTCTCCTACCAGCTGTACTGACCATGCATTCCATTTCAAGTATTGAAATAAAAAATGCAGTCTCAGTAACAACTGCAAGGTGACCAAAGTTACTCTTCTAATTCTGTGCAACTATGTCTTAGAGCAAGTCCTCATTATTGAGAATTTCAGCCTTTGCCTGTAGCAAGCTATGTACCACGTTCACTGTTTAGGAAGATTGTTAATAGACATCCATTCAAGGCATGCTGCCTTGAAAGAAATAGGGGAAGATCAAAGGTGACTCATACTGAAGGCACTTTGACCACTATGCCCACAATTTTTGTAAGAATAAGACATGGACTTTTCATGTGATCTTTCAGCAATGTTTTCAGATTTTATTAAGAATGACTGTAGTACAAATCAGAATACAGACTGAAATTGCTCCACAGAAGAATTCAAGAAAGGGAAAAAAGTTAGTACAAAGTTTATCTATAACCATGTAAAGGAGCTGATAGTTGGGAACACCCTTGGAACTGTGTGTTCACATATTCTAAGCTCAAATCCACCCAATTCTGCTAATTCCTAAAGGTAACAGTTAAAACACCAGATAGATCACACACAGCCCAAGACTGCAATGGACATACAGGCAGAGTACAGATATTAATAGCAAGAAAAAGTTGTCTCAGTGTAACTTTTTTTTTTTAAATAAAACAGACTCTAAAAGAAAGCAAAATAAAGCAAGAAACCAGATGGACAGGGAATTCTCATCAAACCTTCAGCATTTTGCTGCTGGTTTGACATCAGAAAGGCTGAGAATAAAAGAGTAAAGAATATTAGTTTTCATCCTCACAGAGCCAAACGCTTAGTCCTTCTCCAGTTGTGAATCTGACCAACTAATCTGCAGCAAGAAAGAATTATGAACTCTAGATTTTTTTATTTTTAATCTTATTGTGACAAGATCTTAAGTTACCAAGGATGGGAGGAATAGAAATCAATATTATGTCCCCAAAGTATTCAAGAACTTCAGCCTCCATTTCCTTAGATGAAATAAAATAGCTCATCTAGCAAAAATCTAAGTTCTGTGTTAACACACTGACGAGCACCTAACAATTGTGATAGTTTAACACAGGCTTCCATTTCTAAATAAGAAAACCTTCAAGTTAAGGGCATTGTTTCTCCTTGAAACCTTCTGACCAAACTGTAACTACGTCGGTAGTATCAACCTCTGAAATCACAACTCACGGTCTAATGCTTCCTTTAATTTGATTCATACACTCCAGAAAAGGAGTGGAATGAATTGCTGTTTGCAAACGACGACGAAAATTTTCGACAGAAGTGGTGGATCTCACCTCCTCTCACCTCCTCTCCGAATGCATCAGGTACCTGTGACTCTGTTGCAGAATCAGCACGTACAAGCCGGCAGCGTTAGCGTGCAGCAACTCACCCGCCATTGTCTGTTCCAGCCGGTGGATCAGTGACTTCTTAGCACATTCAACGTCAGGACTCGGGTAATCCAACACCTGCCTGCACCAAACTAATGGACTGACACATTTCTGCACTGGAGTCAGTTTCTTCTTTGGGGATGTATATAACCTGAAAAGGAAAGGGGAAAAAAAAAAAATTGTAAAAAAGAAAATAAATCTGTGAAGACAGATAAAATGAGCAAAAGATCAGATATGTAACAAAATACCAAATACAATCCTAAAATATAAAGTACAAGTTTCCCCTTTCAATTAACTCTTTTGGATACAGTGTAATACTGGTAACAAATGGACAGTGGGGGACTTCTGGCAAGAAGTGACACCTATATTGCTACCCAGGGATATACTGACTGATATGCTGGGGGGGGGGGACAGACGGACAGACACGAACACCAAACAAAACAAAGTCTTCACTTTTCACACATTTTAGGTATATGTTAAATAAACATATAAGTCAGGATTCATCCATTCAGATTTAAGTAACATTCATCTGAAAAAAGGATTCATCCATTCAGATTTAAGTAACATCCATCTGAAAAAAGGAAATAAAGCACTATGCAATACACAGCTATTGTTTTCCTAAACACAGAGATATAGCAAGTGTAAACAACTTTATAGCCAAGGAACAGTGCTGAAGTACACAGAACATATCTACTATTTCAGGAGCCTTGAACAATATTTCATTTTTACTTAATTTCTTTCCCAGCACCTGATCCCTTCGTTTTCCTGTGAACATAGAACAAAGGGACTATCTCTGTCCTAAGGCATACACAGTCAAGCATTAAAAACAAGAAACAAGAGATAATGCACATAAAGAGAATAAGATCATATTGTTCTGCAGGACATATTGAGGCCTTTGCCTGTCAGCATCTCCATTTATTTTAACATCAGCATTCTGTGACTGAAGAAGGAAGTTTAAAGGCTCTAGAAATCTAGCTGAAAAATTCTCCTCCCTGAACAAACAGATTAAAGTCATAACCAATCACACACTCAAACCCAGGGATATTTAAGCCTTATCTCTGGACCAGAACCAAGCTTGGAAACATGCTTCAGCACAACAGTGAACTGTAAGATCTACAGCTCTAACTAGAGCTCATGCCTATGCAGAAACAGTTAAATGAATGTTTCTCCTAGGAGTAATGACAGACTTCATGCTCTGGGTGAATATAGTTGTATGCTACACTCTAACTTAGGAACATTTGACAGCCTAATCAGACATGCTTCCATACAGAACAGACAGCAAAAATTCTTGTTTCCTTTATGCCAGTAACATCAGCAACACAGAACTTATTTCCCACAGCTCTATTACTAATTAGCTAATTCTTCCTTCATAATTCTAGACCTTCAACTCAGTTTGGTTTATAAACAGCTTCAAAAGATTCTTATTAATTTTTTTCAATTTACTACCCTTAAGGTCACTTCTTACAACAGCTGCCCAAGAAGCAGACTTATAAAACCACCACAAATACCTCACCCAAAAGACTGATCACTTTTAGAGCATGCTTTGAAACACTCTTCCCTCAAACAGAAAGCTATGTTAGTAAATACAGAAGAGAGGATTTTTATTAGCTACCAGCTTTTCAAACAAAAACGAAGTTTGTAACAATGCAAACAGCCACTGCCACATACTATAGTTCATGCAGCTTATGCCCTGGCCAGGATCACCATAATTAAAAAGGATTTTGTAGAAATCCTTAGTCTCTTCACAGGCACCCTGCCCACAAGAAAAACCGAGAGCTCATCGTGTATTTATAGCCCTGAAGAACCTTACAAAGCACAAGAATAATTCAGTTTTTACAGCTCTATGTAAACAGTTCCACAAATCGCTGTGACTTCGTGACTACCTGCATATAGTTAAAATTAATGTTTAGCATTTACCAGCTCATACTTTAAATTTACTGTCTTTTTAGCATTTATTTGCGTGCACTCTTTCCTGTCCTAAGGTATGTTTACACAATACAAAGTAGTGTCAGAGACAAAGCCAGCTTTCGCACTGCCCAGGCTAGACTCACTCCTAGCTCTCTGGAGAGCTGACATGCCTCGCTGTGTTTGAGAAGTTCCATGCACGTATCAAGTGTTTACAGTAATACTCAGTATAACAGACAAGAAATTAAAGTGCAAGTCCTCTCTGAAAGACACACAAAAGAGGTATCTTCAACAAACCTACAAGACTACCCTAATCAGAATGGCACCTGCTATTTTAAGCTCCAATACATTTTTTTTCTGCAGTTTCCAATTGCTACATCTGCTTCACAAGCAGTTCATTTACTGAAGCAATCCAGGCTCATGCAGCTCCCACTTTTCCACCTTCCTTTCTAACCAAATATATACTGCTCATTCTCCCAGCTCTTGCAGATCTACTGCTTTTCCTTTAACAGCCTTTGCTTCATACCTCACAGTTCAAGAGAAGAGAGAACTTTAAGAATGTATGTATTGCATACAACTCCATGCCTCATGGCAGACATACGTGCATCACTGCAGTAACACAAGGGCATTTTCAGGACAGTTTCTTGCACACCATGCAACTACCAACTCTCACTATTATAAAGGGGTGATCTTAACTTCCCATCAAAGAACTGTCAATCTCAAATTGTAAACTGACTTAATTCTGCTTCCTTCACCTGATTCTTATCAAAATAAGTAAGACTGAGGGCAAGGCTAAGAATCGGAGTGATGCTTCTACTTCTACTCCTCTCTTCCCAACAGCAGGATGAGAAAAAAAAGAACAGAAAGGGTACTGCAATGATTGTACAAATAACTTCATCCAGCTAAGTGATCTTAACTTGTCAAACTACTGTTTAACCCAAAAGAGGGTCCCCTCCTTAGCAGAAGAGCTCGATTCCCATTCGCACCCGTTAATGCATTCTACAGCACTGCAACAGCACGGCCTGGCAGCACAGCCACTTCAAGACTGAAGTTTACCAGTGTGACTTCATACATCTTTAAACACCACTACATCTCTCTCTCACAACAGGAAGCTGAAAACAAGTAAAGAAGCTGACAGCTTACAGTTACCACCCATACTACAAACG
Source organism: Actenoides hombroni (assembly GCA_024336885.1). Classification (NCBI taxonomy): domain Eukaryota; kingdom Metazoa; phylum Chordata; class Aves; order Coraciiformes; family Alcedinidae; genus Actenoides; species Actenoides hombroni. The sequence goes on along the minus strand of WUAM01000260.1, from coordinate 531,174 downwards.
TCAACACACCACAAACCTGCACTCGGATTTCTCCACGAGGGAGTACAGACTCTATAATTCAGTGACACCAGGTCAGGTAAAAGAGAACAGTACAGAAAAAAACAGCTCAGGAGTTTCAATCTATTTTGAAACAGCATTAAGCGGCCCAGACACTGGGATTCTGCTGCACACAGGAATAATCCCTTCCTTCACCTGTCACTAGCCAACTACACCACAGCAGAGTCAATCCAAAGTTTAAACCAGCCAGGGGCTCCCCTGAGTAGTTGCAGGAAGATGAAACACTAAAAGGGCAGGGCTTTTGCAGAAAGACTACTGCTACTACAAGCTCATATGATAATGTCAGGCAAATAGGGGCACAGCTGAGTCAGAAAAGGCTTTGAAGAGGACAACACTGAGGTAGGAGTGGTGTATCTGCATAGGGATTACCTCACCTGAGGAACACCTCCCATTGCATTAAACTACAAGACACTAGTTGCCACAGGCATGAAACCAGAAGCCAAGATTCTAATCAGGAATAAAGGAAGAGTCTTTTTATCAAAAATCCTTCTACTGCACAGTACAGGAGAGAGGGAAAAACAATCAGATGAATATGAAGTCACAGATCTGATTTAGAAAGAAGATGGCACGTGGAAGGAACTTGAGTTAGAGGTCATTTATTTTAGCTACATTAAAAGAAAACTGGCGGGTACAATAGAGGCAATGAAACAAGACAGCAGGGAAAAGCAGGATTCAGAAAGCAACCTGAAGAGACGCAAAGTAAAAAACCCACAAATCCAAGGACAGATGAACAAGAAATTCCCCTAAAATACAGGGGGGGGAATTCCACAATTAAAATCAACTAAAGATAAATAAATCAGGAGAATAATACTGGACAGTCTTGGAAATAGACAAGTTTGAACATGAGTTTAAATCTAAACTCTTTTAGATCAATCTAAAACTTTCAGGAGATCCCATTTAGAGCAATTTAAGTTAAATTTTAAGATGGATTTTGAATAAACAGCTACAGGTGAAGATCTTAAGAATATCTGGTTGTAAAGGAAAAAAAAAAACCAAACCAAAAATCTAAGTGACATCCCTGCACATACCTGGCCCACAGATTGCCTCCTTCCTCTTCCTCCACCCCTGCCAAGTTCCTCTCCTGCAGTTGTAACTGGCTGAGACACATTGTTCAGCCTGTAATTACTAACTTGGTGTACTTCACTGAATGCTTCCAGTGCCAAGAGATGGGTGACTGCAAAACTTCAGGTCTCTCAAAGTAAGGAGATGAATACTACAAAAACGCTTTGACAATCTCATCAAATCCTCATATTAAAGCAGCGCATCTCAACTACCTGATGCAATTTTCAAGTAGAATCAGGAGGATTCAGAGAGGCTGTAAAGGGCAACTAGGAACATAACTACCTTCCTGCCACCAGCAATTAAGAATAGTTAGCCATGCTCTGGCTGGTTGCTGGAAATTACAGCCATTATTCACTTCCTCATCTCAAACGAACATGTTGCTGTCTGAAGGCGATGTTGTAGGATGGGCAGAGGGGCCTTCAAAGGAAAGCTTAGAAGACTCTTGTAACACCATCATGTAGCTTCCTCAGAACTGTCTCTCAAGCTCTCTACAACTGGCCACTGTTTGAGAAGCTTTTCAGGAATTTGGTACAGCACAGAGGCTCTAACTGGTATTGCTGATACTTACACGGAATAGAGGAAAAGTTGAGAAGTCCTGTGTCCTATTAAATGTGTTCCAAAATATAAGTCTGCTTAATTACTAGGCTTGAGAGGTCTACCAACACCTACAAAAAGTAGCAATGTCAATCATGCCTAAATAAGACATGATTACAAGATAAATTTCAGGAATACCATTAAGACAATAACAGAGATTCATATCAAAGCTTTCACGGTATCAAAATATCACATTTAACAAAAATATAAACATAACTTTTAAAAGCCATAAATATAATGCAAGAGGTTAGAAATAGAAACAAGTTCTTCCTACAGTCCTCAAATATCTGTTTCACAACAAACAGATACCTCAAACGGAATATTATTAGATGCTACAAGAGTTTCATTTGACAAATGGGTACTCCTTAGTTCTCTCACCTGCTTCCTTTCAAATGATCTTCCTAGTTTAAGAAGCTATTATCTGGATTTGGTTTTTAAAAAAACCCCAAACTTTAAATCAGACTGACATTTAATCTGCCACAAAATGAAAAGCATCAATTTCTCTTTTACTTAGGTCACAGGGCAGGAATTGATCAGAACCCGTTCAGTTTCCAAGAGACCTAAACCACAGTAATACAATCTCATTTTAGCAGCTGAAGAGGAACTACTGCAATGTAATTTCAGCAATGGGAGTTCATTCAGGTGCAACTCTATCCTAAAACGCTCGCCCTATATTTTACTAGCTCACTATGGCTCCAAAACAAAATCAGTGCTCAAAGGACATTAAGCAATAGGAGCTGAAAGACAACCATTACAGATGACAATCATGTTTTCATTCTCTGCATCTCAAAACAGCCCCTTAGCCAACTAACTGGAATGGATGACTAGAACAGAAACAGACTATTAAAAATAGGTGCCAATTTAATAGAAATGCATGCTGAATGAGAATGTCTGTAATAGTAAAAGTCCTTGCCTGCCATTTTAACTAAACAGGATACCAAGCCAACATGAGGTCTTCAATAACACTAAAAATAATACTTTGAACTATTAATATTAATACAAACAACCCAGCAGGGGCTTCACTTTAAACAGCAAGTAACTGCCTTTTGTTTGTAAATGAAGTCGGTCAGCTGTAAGCTCCTTCAGCCCTACCAAGGAGACTTTAGACCGCAGTGACATGAAAACACTGCTAAGTGCTAGGGTAGCTTTTACAGCACTATCATTTACAAAGAGGACACGACCACTCTGAAGTTTACTGAGCAATTTCTGTACAAAGCCCCGACACACGTTCCAAAGAAAGCTCCTCAGAAAGTTTAAGTGACTGTGGAACAAAATGCCACCCAGCAAGTTCCAGTGAATTCACAGCACATTAACTGCTCCCCAGTAATTGCCCACGTGTGCACACTTAGCCCACAATAAACTCAGGACAGCTCACTTGCAGAAAGAAGCCGAGCAAGCCACCTTTGTGTTGTTACCAAGCTGTCTCCAACGCGCTACAAACCCACACCCAGCTTTACCCAGCAAGTCAGGCAAGGAGCTGGAGACCTTGTCCTGCACCTCGGAAGATTTCTCCACTCTGGTACCTCCTCCTGCCCTTTTGTCTTTTTAATTCATTGACAAAAGAACCCAACCTGTTCAGATTGAATTTTTAAAAAAAAAATTAATTTTGATCCAATCTGGTTCAAGAGGAGCTAATTAAGAGCACCCACAGCACAGATTACCAAAGTCACTGGTAACTTCTTAAGGTAGTAATTAGCAGGCCTAAAGCAAAGTCTCCATGGACCAAGGCACAGCTCAGTACTGTGTGCATACGTGCCTATTTCCAACCTTCAGTACCCTGTTAGGAAAAAAGTTTTAGCATGTTAAACAGGATTCTGAAGCATATGGCCAAGAAACTCAATTTAAACTCATGGAAGTATTTTTAATAATTTACTATATGATTTGAAGATTTTGTCCTGTGCGAAACTGTTTAAAATTTAAACCATACCTGGATTTAACTAACCACAATGAAAAACAAACAAGCAAAAATATAAACAGTCACAAAGTTCACTAATAGCTGCTGTTGTTTTAATAGCTAATGTTGCTACTAAGCCAGTAATACCAAAATTCTTTTCACCTGTAGTAACTTAGGCTAATTCTACCTTCTCCTTTCATTTTTCATTTGATGCTTCTGTCCTGTGGAGACCTATCCAAAAATCATTTAAATAATTAAAACCCAAGAATGAGCTGATCAACTCCAAAACACAGATTCAAAAATGTCCCATTCCAGTATCCATTTCAGTCACAGTATCAACTGTTCCACCTGAAATTCATAGTCAAACTCCACAGGCACTAATCTCATGTGAGCATTAAATGTACACCTATGTACTTTTAGCAGTGAAGACAACTATTTCTTCTGCCATTCCAAGGCTGCAGACGATTTCATAATGGGGTATACAAATACATGGACAGAAAAAAATGCCTGTATTACACACAGCAGAGAGAAGAACAGAGATACCAACACCCTTCACCATCTATTATCTCCCACAGCAAGGTCCTTCTGAACTCAAAAGTGAAGACAAATCTAAGCTTGTCTACACAACCAAAATGGGCAAGAGAAATGGTTTTTTTAACGTGCAAACTGTGATTTAAATTCAGTTTGTTTCCACATGAGGTTTCCTCAGCTAGTAAGTGGTCTTTGATTTCTACAGTGGTATAATCCCATAGTTTAAACAGGATTTTGGGTTAAGCAGTAGTGATCCAAATCCATTCGAACTTAAAAAAGTTCACATGAGGTTTAAATTTCATGGACTACATTCACCCTTTCAGTTGATTCGACTACTTTTTGAGTGACCTTGCATAACCAAGGCCTTAAGAATGAGATCTTTATGAAACAGTTTAAAAGAAATCCACTTACATCATCCCCCCCCCTATTTTCACAGGCTTGTTTCTTTCTGATTGCTCCACTAGGCCTCCAAATATTTCCAGCTTCATTTAGAGCAATAACCTCCATTCATTAAATGCACAAAGTCAATCTACCTTCTTAAGAAAAAAAAAATGTTTGAGTATTGAGTTTCTCAGCTGATGAATTAAATGGTTTCCAGAAATTTCTGGGTTTTATAGAGCAATTTTGAAAAAAAACCCAAATCATCAATCTAGCCAAACCACATTTATCTTTAGGTGCCTATTAAACTAAAGCATGAAAATACAGTTGTCTTAATTACAAGGCAATATTTCTTGATATGCAATAAATACATTTTAACAACTTCTCTAGGTATGTGCTTTTAGATCTCAGTTATTGTCCCATGTCCGAGATTGAAAATTAGCATTCTATTTGCTAAAATCTTAGGAATGAAGACACGTAATTGACTGTATTTAAGTTCTGCTGTCTTTTGAGGACTAGAACTCGCATGGAAACATAACTGAAGCCACAACAACAGGCAGCACCAGTAACGTGCAAAACACCTGACACCAGCAAGAGCAGTGCTCCATGAGCTAGGCCACCTGCCCCACGAGTATCCAGAACTGCATAAACAAAAACATACAGCACTTGTGCCACCGCTGCCATCATATGCTGTGTTGTGACATTAACTTTCTCTCAAGAGATGCATCAGGTTGCCCGTGATTTAGGATTAATATACAAAATTCTATCTCTGGTCACTAGAATTCCTGACAGTCCCAAATTTGGCCGTCCCACTCCAAACTTAGTGTGCAAATTTAGTATATTCTATTTCCCTCATGTGCTATAAACCAGTAGATTACAAGGCATAAACTGAGAAGTAAAAAGAAGCTGCCTTACACAGACTCATCATCTGGAAGATGATGCCTTGTGTTAATTTAGTAAGCTCCTGCTGCATGAGAATAAACCTATGCTCTCATAGTTCCCTGGTAGATCATGCTGGATGTCAGGCAAATGATTCTCCAAGGAAGCGCTCAAGTTGCCTCCTCCCTGTGCACCTAAAACATTGCTCAGGCATGGAACCATTCCAGCACTTCTAAAGGTGTTTCAAACTCCAAAGGACATTTTTGCTTGTTTGTTTTTTAAATTTGTCTGTGGGTTTACTCCCAAAGACCTTTGTAGATGAACCTACAACCAGTTCCGACCCAAGTCAGACTGCTTTTGTTAAGACTTTTCCTCCCTGTGCACGCTTCCCTTGTGTTTCTCTGTTGACATCGAGCTCCTCCCCACTCTAATGGTGCTCCTCAACTCGTGCCACAGGGAACTTCAGAAAGACAGCTGGAGAACAGCAGGATGGTTAGAGAGAGCAAACCTCCCCGATTCACAGTAGCAGCTCAGTCAGGTATAACAAAGACAAGGTAAACGGCCAGTGCAGGCAGTTCTGCTGGAGCAGCAGCGCAAGCAGTTCATTTAAAAGGAGAGGAACCGCCTAACATAAACCGTGCTCCTACATTGTTAGCAATATATGAAAACACCTAAGGACCACGCATTTATGAGATGGAGTCTGTTACATTCGCTGCCTTCACAGCTGAAAGAAGTCAAGGCTTAAACCATGCTTGATACACGCTTGAAGCAGCATAGCCACGGCAGCGGGCTAGTTCTGCACTACCCTACGAATTTTCAACGAGTTTCTCAGTGCCTCCACACCTTCTGAACTTGTGAAAACACTGACAACTGATTTTGCGGCAGAACTGGAGCCTGCTCCGGTCTCCAAGTGACCCGAGGAAACACTCTCACCGCGGCCGAACAAAAGCCCAGAGCTGCAGGCCTCCGGGGAAGGGCGATGCGATGTGTAAACCAAGCCACCCTTCGCCTGACGGCTTCAGGATATCTTGGGGAGCTAATCCCTTCATCCAGCCCTAGAGGGAGGAGCTGCCTCCTTACACAAAGCCCCACGACCACCTCCGACAGCGGGCACACGTCTGGAAACGGCCCCTTCCCGCCGGGGACGGCGTGATAAGGGGAAAGGACGGTGCCACCCCGGGTCGCGGAGAGGGGCGGCCCTAGCCCAGCCCCAGCCCAGCCGCCTTCTCACCAGCCGGTCTCGTCCTCTTCGCAGCCGGCCAACCGCTCCAGCTCCTCCGGCCTGAGCAGCGCCGCGTCGTCCAGGAGGCCGTTGCCCTCCCCGCCGGCCGCGCCGCCGCCGCCGGGCTCCTCCGGGGGGGGCCGCCGGGCAGCGGCCCTGGGGCTGAGGCAGCGGCCGTCGGGCGGGGAGGCGGCGGGGGGCGACGGGGAAGGCCCGCCACCCAGCAGGCGCTTAGGGCTGGCGGGCGCGGCGGGCAGGGCGCCGTGGCGGCTGCGGAGCTGTTCGTTCTGCTTCTCTAGCTTCTTCACCAGCTCCTGCAGCTTCCGCACCTCCGCGTCCGCGTTCACGCCCGAGCCGACGTCCTCCATGGCGCCCGCCGGCA
>WUAM01000260.1:489735-524075 GCA_024336885.1 Actenoides hombroni | reverse complement strand
GTGAGGGGCTCCGCCGGCAGCCTCGCTCCTCGGGGAGCCGCCCGGCCCGGCCTCCCCTCACATGCATAACTTGGGGGCCGCAGGTCCCACGCAGCAGTTGTATGTGAAGCCTCAGGAGACCTGCCCTAAATGCTGGAAGTGCCCTAAAGGGTGCAAGGTGTGCACCGGCACAGGAAAGATAGGAACAATTTGACTACAGCTGTCTTCAGATGTGTTTTGTACTACGAAGCCGGAGCGAGAGCAGTTCTAGGGTACTGCACGTGAAGATTCCTAATGAGGCCGCTATTCGTGGCACGCCCTGTGGCTACAAAATGTGCAAACAAGTATGTACTTCAACCTGTATAGAATCTGTATAGCTAATTTACCGATGACCCTTCCCAGTTACCACAACTGACCGTTGTAATAAACCTCTCATATCACAGAATGGCTTCTGTTGGAAGGGACCTTTGGAGGTCATCTGGTCCGACAGTGCTCAGTCACTGCAGAAAAAAAATTGTTCCTTGATGTTCAGACAGTCTCCTGTGTTCCAGTTTGTGCCCACTGCCTCTGGTCTTATCGCTGGGCACCACTGAAAAGAGTACAGCTCTGTCTTTGCACCCTCCCTTCAGGCTTTTATATGCATTAATAAGCCCCCCCCCTTGAGCCTTCAGTGTTCTAGGATGAACAGTCCCAGCTCTCTCACCCTAGGAGAGGTGCTCCTGTCCCTTCCTCATGGTGCTAAAGATTTAAGATTTTTTTGCTCCGTTCGTTTTTTTTCCATATCTGCATGTACAGCTCAGTAACAAATGCAAATTCAACTTGTCGTGGAGTTAGTTACCGGTATTTCACGTTCATCAATCCACTTGGAAACAACTTAATTGCTCTTCACTGCTGAGCTTGACATCCTTGAAGCGTTGTGGTGAGACTGAGGTAACTCACAGCGCTGGGAAAGGATTTTCTGTTGTCAAGAAGATTCATGATTTATGTTCATTTGCAGACTGCAGTGATCTCAGCCACTTGGGTAACATTGAGTGAAACCTTTTATGTCTCCACCCGTATGAAGCAATCTTCTAACATTCAAAAAAAAAAAAAAAAGTTAATAAATTCACTGAGAACTCTCCTGACATGCCTTTATTAACAAGGAAAAAGATTGCATTGCTCTCAAGAAGTTTTTAAAACAGTTCCCCCCTATGCACTTTTTTTAAGAGGAAAAAGGGCACCAAATCTTCTTCAGAATGCAAAATAATTGAAAAATGAGAAACTTTCAAACGTGTTGGAAGTTTGAAGTGCTGTATTTACACGCCTGCTGGAAAAGCTAGCATGTTTTTAAGTATCTTCTTGGTTAGGTTTTCATGGAAATTTGTAACCAAAGCGGGGCGAGAGGGTGTGGCAGATAGCATAGACCAAACCTGGCAATTAAATGAAGGGTTCGTGAATGACTTGTGTTTAACAAGGCCGTGCTTCTGTCTGAAGACAATATGGTAATACTGTAAAAAAAATTATTAAGGTTTGCAATCAAGAAAGGAAGCTGTGTGACCAATTTTAAAGGTGCTTGTAGCAAGACAAATACTGTATGCAAAGAGAAGTATTACCAGAGAAGCCTGAGATACTACCTCTGTCTGCACGTGAGCCTGGAGAGAAAACAAGAATACATTATTAGAGAAATGGCATATGGCTGTATTATTAAAAACTACAGCGGAGTCAACTTTTGTTGGGTTTGGCTTATTTCCTTCCTTTCCCGCTTTGAGAAAGCATTTGGCTATTCTACAGAGTACAGAAGGTGTCTGTCGCCATCTAGTGACACCACGTTGTGCCCGAGTCAGAATCGGGCAGCTAAACGGAGCCTTCCCAGGGAGAAGGTTGTGCACCAGGGCTCTTGACAGCCTCTTCCAGAGGACTTGAGGTCAACAGACCTCGGTCACCTCTCTGGTGGCTCAGGGCTTATTTCTGAGGCGGTGTCCCAGAGATGGTACAAATGTGTGTGGAGAGTTTGTGGTGGGACAGCTCTTGCCGTACCTGTGCTGTGGGAGGTACCACAGGTATCTGCATGCTCTGGCCTTTGCACTGACGACTCCTTGCCCAGATTTTGAGAGCACTTGGAGAGGAACCCCTGCTCATTCCACGGTGGAAGAAATTCCTTGGTTTTGGAGGATGCCACAAAGTAAGTCTTAACAGTGTAACCAGTCGCAACATTTCACTGATCTCTTCAATATCAGTATTATTATTTATCACAGTGCCACAATTTTTTTTTTTCTTCTGTATTCTTGCATGATTTTTTTTTCATCTATATCAAATCAGGGCTTATTTTACTCAGCAGTGGTAAAACAACAAATAACACATAGGATTGAGCAAAACATTCCTGTTTACATTGCTGCTTTTTCTAGTGCCGTTCATTCTGTGGTCTCCTGCTGCTCAGTTAAAGTAGCTAGCTTCAGGGGAAAGCTGAGTTAGTGACTGCAGACTCTGCCAGCAAGGATGAGCAAAAGGGGAGGCTCTGCAGGGAAATAAAAAGAAAATTAAAATTCATTTGTTTCCCAGAGCATGTTTCTCAATGCCTACTTAAGTGCATGCCTTACTGCTGAAGTCCACGAGAACCATCATCACGTTTCCCACTGCAAGGATATTACTGGGTTTGTGAATGAGGGGCAAACTGGGGAAATGTTTTTTAGAAACCACAATGAATTTAGAGAACAGGCTGTGCAGGGAGGGTGGGCAGGAGACCCCCTGGAAAGGGTTGTGAGGTTGCAGGCAAATGGGCGTCTCATGCTGGCTCTCAGCAAAGACAAAGGAAAAACCTTTGATCTTGAAACATCAGGTCACTCACTGTAAGTCAGTGGGCTTGATACAGGGATTTGCCCCTTCCCATTTGTAGCTGGATCTCTATGAACAAGTTGGTGTAAAGAAAAAAAAAAATCAGGATAAATTTATTCTATTATTTTGCTATGGAATTATTTGCTTCCCTCCCAACATTATCACAACATTCACCAAGCTGCCTGAATAATGGGTGTTTTCAGGAATGATTTATTGACTGCATCAGCAAGATCATCCTCCAGACTAGACAGTACAAATAATCTTGTTTCATTTACCTGCATTGCTACTTGTTTACAGACATTTTAAAGACTATCAAACATTAAAAAAAAATTAAAAACTGCTAAAATCTGTTTCATTAGCCATACTCCTGCTGTGTATTTCCTATTGTGTTTCTTTAATCATCCCTTTTAGATTTTAAGATCCTTGGTTGGACTTTTGTTTACTAAGTGCTTCGTTTGTTAGAAGTACATCGAATAGTACTAAACCATGGGAAGCCAAGCTCTGCTGAATATAAATAGCTGAAATATTACTTCAAAAATATTCCTGCTGCTCAGCTGATTTGAAGTGTGAGCACGTATTGGGATGGAATAGTTCAGTCAGATAACTGTGGAAGGCAACTGGAGTTCGTTTAAACCAGTGCTCCAGAAGATATCTTAAGTATGTATCCCAAAGGGAAAAATTGCAGGAAATATCACCATTCACAATTAACTGAGAAGCCCTTAATATTATGGGTAAAGAGAGACCCTACAAGGAACAGAAAAGGAAAAATATGTCTTGCCAGACAGGGGGCATATAGAAAGGTGAAAATGTCAAAAGTCAAGCTTAGTTAGAGGCTGCAAAAGACATTCAAGTAAATAGTAAAAGGTACCTTGGCTATATAAAGAATAAAAAATACATGGATACTTCATAAAACATAGATGTGGTTGCAATTAAAGGTTATCTAGGTCCCACTTCACACTACCTGAGTATTTGGCTGGGTGTCAGTAACAATAACACCCCAGCACACAGGGGCAAAACCAAGGATGTTCATGAGAATGGGTGTGGGAAGTGAAACTCTCATATGCAAGGTGAAACCAAAGGGTGAAGAACTCAACTCTCAAGGAGGCCCAGGACCTGAGAGTATAAATGCAGTGGTGAGAGTTCTAATGCATTTACTAAAACAGATGGCAATAACATGTGATTAAAAAAATAAAAAATGGAGTGACCTCTAAGGAGAAAAGTGATCAACAAAAGTGCATTAGAATGATCTCAGTTGCCTACAACATTTTATGAAACAAATAGAGATCTAAAAGTACATAAAAATGGGAGAAATAGTAAGCAAAGGTAGATTGTGACAAGTCAACTGGGCATTTTTCTTTGCTAAAGTGCACAATGTTATTACAGAATGGACTTGCAATAAAGCAAATCCATACAGACTTCAGTAAAGTGACTGACATGCTGTTATGAGGAAGTTAGTGTGATGATGCAGCAAAATCAAAGGGAAGAAACCAGCTGAAGAGCAACAGCAGTGGCTGTATTTACAGGAGACTGCTGAGGCTATGGAGAGCTGATTTGTGTAATTGTGGATTTATCATTCTGTTAATGATTCAGTTCAAAGAATAGATACAATTAATGAAATACCCTAGTACATAGAAATACCGTAAAGCAAGAGTTCAATTAACAGAAGTCTAACATGACAAAGGCAAGGGACTTAGAGACTAGGAAGAATTCCTTCAGTAAGTAGGGGTCCATCCACTGCTGATAAAAAGATGAAGAGAAAGGCCTGGCTGGTTTAGTCAATTGCCCATCACAGGATATCTAAAGACCACTACTGTGACATCACCATGAAAAATGAAAACACATCTAAAGATCTGTAGGTGCTGGATTTCAAGTAGGCTAAAGGGAAATATTTATGCATCCATATAAGCTGAGACCTTCTGCAGAGTACTCGGAGTAACTGTCACAGTGAAGAAAGATCACTACATACTGGGAGGAGTTCAGGAAAGAGGACCTTAAAATGGCCAAGGAAATACTGATACCCTCAGTATAGGCCAGAAAGCCACATGTGGTTTCAAAGGGTAACAAGGGTAAACACTGGGAAGGAACAACTACACAAGTCAAAGAACTACCCCAAGAACAAATGAGGGTAAGTGGTATAAACTAGCTACTGCTAAATCTAAACTGATAATAGACTTGTTTCCAGCAGATAATCTAGAATTGGCCATTAATGAGGGGAGTAAAGGCAAACAGCTGTCTTACATCTAGAGTTTGCTACCCTTGTTTGTGACCTGTGCTTGAGGGGTGGCCATAAAAACAGAGACAGGAAGGATCTGAGTTCTGAGTCCCATGTTTTCCAGCTTCCACCCCATGGAAGCTGCTGGTCTACACAGTCTGAACACTCCCAATACAAGCAATACATTAACAAGTGACACATTGCTTAACTTTAAACACGAGATTGGTCCCATCAGGTCTTTAGGTTTCAGGGAAAAACCTGATCCATGAGAACAGAGATTCATGTGTAATGGAACCTCTCTTTTAAGTTCAAGCAAAAACAACTCATTTAAGCTCAACAGAGGAAAGATTTTGCTGCATTTTATACGCCAAATTTAGCTCACTATAGTGTAAATACCTAGGTGCATAAAGATGAAAAATATATACTAGGACAAAAACTGACCTCAATTTACTACCTATGAAATTAGTGCAAATTAAAACCTTGCAGCATCAGGGCTGCTCAGGGCCTTTTGGAAATCAGGTAAGTTGCAAAGTTACAGATTTGGTGTTGGGTTTTGTTAATGCATGTGATAATTACGAGTGTGCCAGTACATATAACATGTTGTAATTGTCTACTGATATATATATTTTTATATCTATTTAATATACATATTTTTATATGTGTATTTGACTTCAATCAAAATGCTAAACTGAGGTATTATAACATGGTAAGTAACACAGCAGTATAATTATTCTACCTTGTTGCCAGGTAGAATATAAATTTTACAATCCATTTAAATAATTCTATTTCTCTACCAAAATGTAAACAAAAAAAAAAATCATATCTGAACATGTAGTTAACATCAGGGAAAAATCCCTTTATTGTGGGCTTGACAATAACAAGCTCAACACAACACATACATTTTATTAGAAGGGACCTTCTGTAAGAATCCTTCTCTGTAAATATTCCTGGCCCCTTGCAGTATTGTCCTTTGTACACACACAGTTTAACTGATTTTATCATTTGTAGCTTGAAACAATCTTTGGAGTGTGCCAGTGAACTGTGACCTTCTAAATGCCTTTGTTGCTTGGTGGAAAAGCTGAGTCACTCATTGTGAGGGATTTGTGGAGGATGCAAAATCAAAAGAACAGGTGGGACAGATTCAGCCAAGGTGTAACTGCAGTCACTGCTGCTCTAGAGCTAAGTATGAATGAAGACTAGGCTTTCTGCAGGAGAAGGAAGCTGCCTTGGGCTGAGGCACCTGCAGTAACACTATCTTGCACCCATGACAACCAAGCCCCCACGTTAGGGCATGGTAGTGCGATGGTATCTGGTGCAATACGACACATTTTGCACTTCCTTTATTAACAGGTCTGAGCCTGTCCTTGTGCTGCACAATTCTTTAAGAAAGCCCTGCATAAAAGCTAAGCTATATTCAGACTTCAAAAGATGTGCCAAAATGACAAAAGTCAACCCTGTGTGGAAAGTTCAGAGCAGAGGGAAAATTCAAAGGCCTCTTATTTTTCACAAAGAACGGAGCAGTTTGTCTCCATTTCCCAGCTCAAACAATGTGTCAGGCTGACGAGAGTGAGATATTTTCTATGGGCTCAGTTCCTGCTATTGTTTACAAGCCAAATGTGAGGCTAGATAGTAATGGATCAGGCCACTTGTAGTCATGGCACAGGCAACTCTTACTAGTGACATGACTGCGTATTAGAATAAAGAAACACGTGAAGGCAAGGGACTCACAGTCTTCTTCCTTTCTCATAAGCAGCTTGGCAAGAAAATTTTCAGAAAAACATTAGAGCTTCTCTAGATAATTTTATTATTAAAAAAAAAAAAAAGAAAATGCTTTTAGTGCTCATCACCATTGATTTTTCCTGCCTCTAAGCAGTGGTAGCTAAACAGTTCTCTGAAAATAATGGATTTATAACAGAACCCCATGAAGCAGCAGGGGCGTACTAATTTGGCAAGAGTATGATTATTGCCTGTTGGTCATGCTGTCAGATTTCTGCAGTTCAAAGTGATGAACCAGATTGCATTAGTTTAACTTGTATCTCAATAGATGTATAACCAATTGTGTGCGTGTGCACGCACGCGTCTGTATCTCTGTGGCCATATATGCACATACATGCACACATACATCTGTTAAGCACAATCTTTGCAGCCCGTGTTGGATCTGAAAAACTGGTAGAAATCTGGACTTCAAACAGAACAAGATCAGGCTTAGTCTTGAATTAAAGGAGGTTGCAAGGAAGCAAGAATGAAGCGTGAAGTGGAAATGCCCTCTTTGTATCACTTGAGGCTCCCTGACTGCCCTTGTACCTAAATTTTGACAAGGAAGATGTAGAATTGTTTTCAGCAAGATCATAGCTGTGGACGTGACATTGAAAAGGATGGAACAGTAATCTCCACTCGCCTTTGCTCATAGCAATGGAAATCTCAGGGGTTGAGTTAGGAAAAAAAAAAAAAAGCTTTATTTCCTGTCCCTACTTTAGTTAACTGGTGAATATTACTTGAAAAGTGAACATTAGTTAAATGAAACCTTTTAACATGAAGTTACTAATTATTTAATAATAAAACAAATACTATTTGCTGCAAGCCTTTTGAAAATATATAGCATTAATGGCTGTCAATGAAGACTGGGAAAATGTTTTTTAGGGTGAGTGCAGGACGTCAAGTTCACTGTAGAATAAATTCAGTTAGGTAATTAACACAGTGGATTGACTCTGAATTGTCATTACTGGGGTGCCAGCTTGATAAGACTATAAATTAAGGCAAAAAGTCTGGACTTAAGACTGCTATCATACTACTGATTGCTTTTGTTGAAGTGAGCTTACAAAGTCAATCAGCTGTATCATATATTTTATTCTCCAGTTTGCAATTGTTTTAGGGAATCCCAAATACACTAAAGCTCCATAAGCAAAGCCATAGTCTGACCTATGTGTAAATTCACAACAATTTCCCTAGGACTGTCTCTACAGTAATGTCACCATCATCAGAATATGAACTTCTCTTGTGGGTTAGGGCTTTGGTGTCACAGCCTTCTAATCAAAGAGGTTCAGCTACTTCTTCCAATGAAATCAGTGTAACATGGCTATGTAACACAATGAAACAAGCCTCTTGTAAATGGAACAATATTCTTGTCTCTTGAGGGAGAAAAGTTATGTTTGTATTTTTGCTTTGTGTTCTAAGCCTACACAGAGTCTCACAGGAGACAAGTTAAAATTACACATTGACTACCTACTTTTCAATAGTAAATTCTAGCTAAACAGACAACATCCTGACAAAAAAAAAAAAAAAAAATCTCCTTTCAGCATTCTTGCAATAAATTTGGTGTAACTCCACTAAAACCAGCCATAAAATTCCAGTTTTTCTGAGCTCAGAATCTGTTCACTGCAGCAGCCATACCCATTGATTAAATTTTGCTCAGTCACCTGTATCTGAAGGCCAAACTTGCTTTTGGATCCTAAGAGTGCCTCTTCAAGGAGGCTTATTCTTCAGCTTCTAAATCACATGTGGTTCTATCACAGCATCTGAGGCTGCCCTGCACTGTCACCTAGACACAATTTTTCCTTGGGGCTTCTGGTAGCTACGTGCTGCAGATAGCCCACACTGCCTCCACACCACTCTTCAGCTGGCAGGACAGTGGTTTTCAGATCTAAGGATCCTTAGGGAGCGGATCCTATTGAATGAAGCGTGACCCTTCTTGGTTACCTCCCGCGGGTCCTCTGAGAAGTGTCTAGAGGCCCAGAGATCACAAGCTGAAAACCACCACAGCTGAGCAACCCCAACACCCTATTCCATACCCTTGCCTTTTTGGGTAGCTATTCTTTTTATCAGTACCAGCAAGGAACTTCACTGTGGTCCCCAGCGCTAGTGTGCTAACCCTGTATGTGAGGTAAAATGTGCAAATAAATGAAGACTCTTTATGTCCTTTTCCATGGTATATGCACACATTACTTCCTGTCATTTTATTACACTAGCACATCAAGCCACCACTCAAATTAGGCTGCACTGTACTGAAGATAGGGACCTATTTTGAGTAACTAACTCCCTGGGTTACAGAAAGCTGCACTACAGTGTAGCAGAGAGAAAGGGAAGAGAAAGATTTGGCAGACGTGTTGTTATGTGATTATACCAATTGTCGTAGTCAAGCAGCTCCAGCTCTTATTAAAGAAGTTTAGCAAAGCCTTTTGCACATTTCTGGATCCAGTAGCTTTAAAGGCGTGTGTGCATGTGTTTGTGAAGACTAAATCATACAGATGAACACTTCTTTTATCTTCTGATTCTTAAATCAGTAACTGTATTAATGTTCCTTACAGATTCTTGTCAACTTTTCTTCTAACATATAGTTATCACCTCAATGTTTGATAAAGTATCTCCCCAGTTTATTTTTCCTACCTGGAGTTAGCATTCATTGCTTTATTACTTGTGTCTAGACTGTAGATACAAAAATCCAAAATCTCTGGTGGCATGACTCCGCATGCCAAAGGAAAATCTGGCATCACCTGACAATGCTGAGAGGATAAAAAGGCATCATGGTAAAAAACATCTGGAATCCACAGGAATGTTAATCCCAGCTGGATCAGTGAGGGTTATCATCATGTCAGGTCACAGCCAGAACCGTTCCCCTTCCCAGCATCCTGGCAGAGGCAGATGGGACCTCCTGTCAAAAGGACTCAGAGGAAAGAAGCAGTAGTGGCAGAGATGTCTGTCCTTCCATGGCTTGGGCCAGACCAATGTTTAACCTAATCTGGCCACAGCAAAGAAAGGATGCATGTCTGGTGATAGCCCAGTTACCATGTTCTTACCACAGTAATAGGGGCTGATGAGACTTAGTAGTGTTTTCTCTTCTTCAGTCTCTCTTTTTTTGGTCTTTCAGTGGGGCATGCTGTCCCCAGAGGGCAGGTAAGTGAGGCTTGTCTTTTAGGATTTCCTCCAGCCAACAATCTATGAATTTGCTTGCTTGCATTTTACAGTGTAGAAAAATTCTTTTGACAACAGGTACTTCTGTATTTAAAGTGTGTGGTCTGTTCTCGGAAGAAAGAGCTCACAGTGCTCTCATGCAGAGAAGTCCAATCCAGTATGTAGCCCATGATGTGCTGGGAGAACCTGGTTTTTGAATCAGTGGGAGAAAGATAGATACACCTGAAGTTGAAAGCAATTTTTTTACTTACTATAACCTGTTGGTAATGAATTCAGAAGAGGAAGTGGTTTTGTTGTTATTGTTTTGTTTTGCTTGTTGTTATTGGTTTTGCTTTTTTGTGTGTGTGTTTCCAGTTTTCACTTCTGGATCAGGCTGGGAATCTTACATCCTGAAGCACAGCTACACTGGGAATGTACTCATGGACTCACTGAGACACAGCAGGCGTGGCTTTTATAATTGGAACTAGTAAATACATCCCTCTCTGTATAGGAAACATCTGTTCCCTCAAAAGACATGCAGTGCCTCTTAAATGTCACAGCTGAGTAGGACCTCAGTGGAACATCCAGATGCCTCTATCTCACTCCATGAATCTCAATCTATTGCAGCAGTAAAGGCTTACAGGGAACAAAGAGGGTTGATTACCCTTTGTGGAAGACTGAGAAATAGGTCATGGGCTGTGCAAGACGCAGATAAGTTGGTAGTGGAGAAAGTGCTAGGATGATCTTGTGTAGTCACTGTGATAGCTTGTAGGACAGGCATTAAATGTTGCTGCAGTAACTCACAGTTCTGTTGTAAAATTATGTTTATTTCTATCTGTGAAGGGTACGATCCATTCAGCCCAGCATCCTGTCTTCTGTGGTGACAACAGAAGGGTGACCAGGTAAAAACAAGAACAAGGCAAGCCTTTATGACACCTTCATATAAGTATTCCTCAAAATTCTGTCTCAGGAGGTTTTCTGGATCTGTTGTGTTGTATCTGTCTAGTGAGTCTCAATAGATCCCTCTTCCAAGTGTCTCTCCTGAAACTCATCTGATCTGCTTCATCTATACCATCATTTGAAAAGCAAGAAGTTCAACATATCTTCTGGCTGCTGCATGGTGACCTGTCTCTGATTTTAATCCAGCTCCTACTAGCTTCAGTGGAGAACTTCTACCTCTTGAATCAGAAGAGACAGTGAGCAGCAGGTTCCTATTTACCCTTTCCATCCTATTCAAGACCTTGCAGATGTTTATTCCTTTATGCCATCTCTCTAAACGGGTGGAGATGATCCTTTCCACTCATTTGTAGTGAAGGATGCCACAAAAATCCCATTAATATATCATGTTTCCTCAGAGTAAGCCTCAAAAACTGCACAGAAAAAGAAAGTGTAGGGGCACCTGTGAGATATTTAAGGAAAAATTCTATCCATCTTGAAGGAGGAAGGAGATGAGTGGAGAAAAAAGAAAACAATGCGTAATGAAATATTGCATCAGGATGCACATGCACAAAGGTCCTGAAGTAAAATTGCAGAAATGGTTTCAAGTTTGTTATTTCTGACTTTGAAACTCCAGCATATGTGGATTTCCTGGGAGAAAGAGGAGAAAGGATTTGAGAGGCCATAGTCTTATTTTCCTCCTCTTTGTCAGGCACTATCAGGTTGTAATGGCCCTGACTGCTCTTCCAGGGCTTCCCATCATCCTGCCCGTGGCCCAGGACCCTGGTCTCTAGCTCCCCAAAGCCCTGCCTGGCCATGGGACCTGACTTCTGGGCTGACATTGTCTTTTGCCTTGGGCCTGCCCCATGACCATGGAGTTGCCTGACAGTCCCTGGACCTGTCCTTGACCAGCGGAGTGACTTCCCAGCTTGACCTTCGACCCACCTCATCCTCATTACCTTGCCTGATGATTTGGACTCTGGTTGAACCTGGCTGCCCCCCAACCTGCCCTGATCCCTGGCTGGGGTGGTGATACAGGTCCTGGGTGAGGGACCCTGTCCTGCTGTCCCCCTGGGGATCCCCCATGGCTCCTAGACTCCAAGGAGCCCCCTCCACTCCCTGTCCTGAAACCCTTCCCATTAGCACAGGCTGGTATATGTGCTCTGTCACCTGATGTAGTAGAAATTCTGTGGATTTATTCATTCCCTCAATATACATTATGGCTGAATTCACTCACCCTTGATTTTTTTCCCCCTAACTTAGCTAGGCATAAAAAAGAACAAAATCCCTATCTTTGTTTCATAGATAGGATCAAATAGAAACAAAATTACATAAAAGGCTGGAAGGGAAATCGTGTTGGTAAAATGCACAATTAGACCATGGAACACATTGACATGGGCATCAGCAAGCTTTACAGGATTAAAAGTTAAAGTTTTTACATGGATAACAATAATACCCAGATATTTAACAGCAAAACTAAACTAAAAATATTCTGCAAGGAAATTAAAACTTACACTTCAGAGCTTAAGGAATTGTCTCACCTTTAGAGAATTGCATGAGAATTTACCTAAAGCTACACCTCTCACTCTTGGAGACTCTTGGCCTGTGCCAGTGTGGAAACACTGGGGGAAATTTGCTATTGGCTTCCCACTAGAAAGCTGTAGATGATACTACTACAGTGGGCTGCAGTAAGGAACTCTATAGGTGTATTTGAACTGGAAGGCATGTGAAAAAGAAATTAATCTCCTTTAGTTTCTAAAGTTAACAATGAAGATACACTAAATACCTGATCTAGTTGTCGTGCTTTTACTGATTAGCTGAGTGTAGAAACCTGTCTAGGGACAATTCATCTCATCCTACAATAGACAGGTCAGATGAATTCTAAATGTGCTGAATTCTCTCTTTGAAGGAATGTAGATGATAATTTTGTGTATGGACATCCATACTAAATGTGTGAAGTTAGATAAGATTAACACATCTCCTTTAGATATATCTGAGTTAGCTGTAAACTGGTTAACCTACGTTAGCTGCAAAAGTTAGCGTCTCTGTCAAGATCTATTCATATATTTATTTTCCCCTTCCTTTTCTAGTAATCTTGTAGTATTTATTTAACCCAGTTATTCCATGTAACTGCAAGCCAGGACATAGCAATGATTTAAAGTGCACAATCTCTCTTCTTTCTTGTTTCCCTCAAAATATTAAGAGCCATTCTCTCTGATCTAATGGTAGGCATAAATGGTGGGTTCAAGTGGTTGTCTTTGTACCATACTGGGCAAAATTTTTAATGCACACCTGTAGATCTGCATCTGTAAGATGTAGTTCTTGCTGTTAAGCAACTGGTGAATTATTCTGGCATGTTCATTATTATCTGGTATCTTAAAAAACCTTTTCAATAAATTCCTTTACATAGTAGTTGCATTGGTTGTGATGTCTCTGTACAAACTTCTTCTGGTGCTCCTTCAAACACCTTCCTATGCTACCCTCATCCATGCCTGGAGTGCTGAGGTTTTTACCTATCTGCTATTGCTCTTTGCTCTCTGATAATGGGATGGCCCAAGTCTTCTTTAACTGTTTGCATATAATCTGGTTTGTTGCTGCACTCTTTGAAAGTCATCATACCTAATCTTTTGTCTATCGTTGACATTAGGCCTTCTGTCCACGTGTGCTATTGGAGTCATGCTGAGATCTTGACGTCTCCACTCTGTGAGGATAACTAAAAATTCAAGAAACTTTGGAGCTCAGAGGTCAAAACACAGTTATTTTTCTTTAAACTCTGAGTGAAAACTTTATTGTTAGTTTAAAGGCACACTGCTTTTAAACTGAGGATTTAGCAGGGAAGCCTGCCTCACAGGGAAGCAGGAAACAAAACATGGACCTCTGTGCAGTTGGGAAGGACTTCAGCAGAGTATTATAGTATTCATCTACATATTACTGTGAATGTGACAGGTGTGCCCGATGGCAACAAGAGCGTCAGGACCAAAAGAACATAGCACAAAGAGGTACCTGACTGAGTTCTGCTCTCCAGCATTCAGTTAAAATCTCCCCAAAACATGCTCAAAGTGCCTGCCATCAATCCATAGCCCACCCTGAAAGCTGGTCTGCCAGAGACCCCATGTCTCCCCTGCTTCCTGTTGTCTGTTCTCCTAACAAGCCTTATTCAAGTACCATTCCTGTGGTTCTCAGCTATTTTTCTGGTCCCTCCATCCACCTTCAAGACAACAATATCAAATGCAAGAAAGAATATTTTATGGTAGGTCTATATTACACTCCACTGTTTAGAGTTACTTTCAGTGCTGTAATGGAATTATCATTCCCCAGATCTCTCATAACTGGGAAAAAGCTCTGGAGAATGCAAAAGCAGCACATTTGCTGATACGGAAACCAGACATTGAAGAATGGCTGTAATTTCTGCTCACAGCAAGTGAAGGAAGAGAAATAAACAGAGGAAATGATTGGTGACTGAATTCCCAGAAGCCTCTGAGAAATGAAGAAGGGCTGAAAAGAGGGTTTGACAGGCACAAAAAGGAAAAAGAGGAAGAGCCTCTCTGTGGCAAAGGGACCAGTAGAGATGCTTCTCTCTGAACAGAAAGATTGAAGAGGAGGGGCTTTTTGGACTCAAGAGCTCACCAAAAAGAACAGCACTGACTCCAAAGAGAGAACGGACATAGACCATGAGATAAGGAAGAATAAACAGGTGAATAACTGCAGGAAAAGATCATCTATTGAAGTTGCTGTCCAACTTGTATATTTTTATTTCTCTTTGGTACTTCATGCTACATGTGGGCCTGAAATTTCATAAGCCTCAGTCTTTCTCAAAGTGGATACTTTCTCCTAGGCAGGGGTGGTTTGCCACGAGAACTCTTCAGTTCCTTTCAGTAGAGCAAAATCAACCACTCTTGGGAGCTAAGCACCTTTAATCCAAAATGGAGCAAGATCACTCTGCCATTTCATTTCCCCAAGTCCCTGGGAGCTTACCAAAGAAAAGGCTTAGTCAACAAGTGCTCTGAACCCTGCAGCCCAGAGGTGGGATTGGTGCTATGCCACCCCAGTCCGCAGGGGTCCTGAACTCCTAAGAGGAAGGAGAGAAAAAAAGGAAACAACAAGTAATATTGAGTTCTTCTGGAAATAGAAACAAAGCCCTGAAATGTCCCTTCCTTTTTGCATTCCCCATATTTGCATAACATTTCTGCATGTGAGATTTTAGGGAAATGAAATAATTTCTGCTTCCAGCTTGCTGCTTTTTCTGCAAAGTGAGGGTTTTTTTAACCCTGAATGCAACGTATACCCCTGAATGGAAAGGTTAGCCCCCTCCAATCTGTAACATTTATACAGATGTATTAAAAAAGCTTAATGTTTGAAAAGTACTTTTTTCCTTTAAATATGCTAGATCAGGATATACTCGTAGCCCTGTTGATGGGCACTTTTAGATACCTATGAAGTACAGAAGGAAAACAAAACCCTCCTTGCAAAACGTAAAACTCTTTTCCCCAGTAACTCTGTAAACCCTGGCAGTGTGCAGGCATTGGTATGTCTCTCAAATTGAAATCACATCACTAGCTCTGTTTAACAAGAGCGAAGGCATACAGGCCATGAGAAACCAGAACTGTGAAGCGGAAATCCAAATTCACAATGCTGCCCTGCTCACCAAGCCATGAGAGGACACAGAACGATAGGCAATGCTTTTCCCCAAGGACTTTGGAAAGTTTTCCCAAAGCTTTCCCAAAGCTTTTGAGCCTTTCCTTAATACATGTGCTCAGTGTGCATTTAGGAGAAAGTTTCCCAGAGGTTGCTAAGCACATCCTCATCCTTTGCCACCTGGCCTTTGCAGAGCTCTCTTCCTTACTCTCACAACTGCTGTCCAGCACAGAGCAGCTAGAATTCAAGGCAAGCACAGGTAGTCAGCAGTGACCAACCCTCTTCAATCTCTCAGAGGTATATCTCTGTCCTCAGAAGCAGTGTCACGCTGTAGTTGCTTTGATTCCTCTGTCCTGCTGATGTGTTTATCTGTCACCACGGTAGAAGAAGGCGGGAGGAGAAAAGAGAGCATTTTTAAGACTGAGAACAGATAAGCTTCGTAAAGCTTGCAAAAAAACTTGTGATCCACATCTCCACCACAGATGCTCTTTGAGTTAACCAATCAACATCAAAATCATTAACTCCTGATCAGTAGTTGGAAGGACACCTTTCAGCATGGCAATAACCACACGATTTAGACCATGTGTGTGTGTGCTCTGCTGTCCCTTTGCTGCTGCAGCTCTGGGGTGAAGGCTCAGGGGTACTGCAGCTGCTGCTAGGCAGTTCATATTATAGCATAACCCCTCTCTACTAGATGACATCTCTTTCTGGAGCTCAGAAAGGGCATGGGGTAAAGCTATTCCAAGTCCCTCCTTAAGTAACTGTTCAGTTTTATTGTCCGTTCCTCCTGCCACAGCAGCAGCAGACAAGGTGGGGAAAGCTGTAGCTGCTGTTGCTTGAAAAATGAAGAAAAAGTTGTCTGCTTTGCAAAACCAAGTTCATCAGTGCAGTGGGTAAGGAGGTCTGCATGGAGACCTGAGTGTGTGCTACTACAAACATGTGGGGACAGAGTGAAGGAAGGGCGGTGAAAGTGGGCTGATGGGACTGGTCACCACATGAAGTGGCCTCACCAGGAGACTGCCCACATGTTTACACCAGAAATACCCCATGCACTAGGGATTCAGCCCCGTGACTCGCTGGGCTCAGCAGCAGTGTCACAGGCCTGGGAGACGCGTCCACGGCACCGAAAGCGCAAGTTGGAGGAAATCCCCCAAGTGAAAACAAAGACTCTGTAAGTCATTTCCTCCAAGCTGAACAGAAAGACATCTGTGTTGACCCAGCTATTACGCACTAGTCACAACAAAACAATTCACTCGCAACCAGCATAGACCCGGCTTACTTTCCTCCACGCTGACGCTTAGAAACATTAGAGGTGTATCTCGACTGAACTTTACGAGCTCTTTTTCTCTCAACGAGGTTTTGCAGACTGACAGTTTCTATAGGTAAGGATGGGATGTGAGAAGAATGTAAAGAAGAGAGCCTGGGTGACATCTCTCTATAGACCCTGAAGTTCAGCACAGACTCCTAGGGGGTGCAAAAAGCCACCTTCAGTTATTCTGTCTGTAGGTGAGCGTCTGGGCTTTGGAGAGGCTGGATGGGACTGTTACACACAGTTAAACATGAAGGAAGACATTGTAACCCCAGAGGCCACCTGGGCTTGAGCAGATCCGTGAAGGGCATTATACCAGAGCAGCCTCAGGGTTGCACAGCTTGCTCGGGGTAGAGGAGTGCTGTGCCCACCCTCAGCCCTGGGAGGCTCTTCATCGCGGTTTGGGTTGAGAAACACCTGAGCTAGAGCACCGGTTACACACACTTACAGCCAGCTGGTGCCGAGCACACGGGTGCACCTCGATTTTGGGCTGGAGTTCGTATTCTGCTCCGCGTTGTAGGATTTGTCTTTTGCTTCACCGACGCGCTCCCGGGCAGCTCTTGCTGGCTCTGTTTGATGCGGGACACCTGCTCGCTTCAGCTTCTCGCCTGTCCCGCACCTGCCCCGCGCGCAGAGGGCGGGCTGGCGACGGGGCTGGCGACGGGGCGGGCTCCGGCACAGGGCCGCCCCCGCCGCTTCCTTCGCCGCTGCCCCGCGGGCAGCCGCGCTTGGAGGGAGCAGGAGGAGGAGGCGTCGCGGCCGCCGCCACCCCGTTCCCGGGCCAGGGCAGGGCAGCGCGGTGCGGTGCGGTGCTTCCCCCCCGCTCCCTCTCTCCTTCCACCTCCTTTCGTGGCGCCGGGATTCCTTCCGCAGCGGCGGCCGGGACAGCCAGGTAAGGCAGCGCCGGGGCTGGCGAGCAGCGGCACCTTCCCCGTAAGGAGACCGGGGGCAGTTGATTTCACCGGGGTGCCGGCTTGGGGCTGCCCCGAGCGCAGGGAGCCGCGGAACCCTGTCCCCGTAGGGGTGGTGGTGGGGGGGTTGCTGCGGCTGCCGGAGAGCACCCAGCGCACCCAGCCACGGCCGCTGCTCGCAGCTCGGCGCGGCAGGAGCAGGGCTGTTCCTGCCCCCGACGTCCCAACGCTGCACGGATCTCTAAGCGGCGGCTATGTGACAAAAGCTGCGTTTTAAACTTTTGCTTAAACGCGCTATAATTTGTGCGGTGAGAGGGGTTGTAGTCCAGGCTGCCGAAGGCGGTGTGGAGCTAACAAGCTGCTGTTTCCTTGTTGATGTGACTTTGAGTCTTCCATCTGTGCAAGCCGCGGTGCTTTACCGAGACTGTCCCACCTCCTCTCAAGGCACAGTTGGCCTTGTGCGCGAGTTTGGTCATCTTAATAATTCCCCCCCCCCCGCTTTTTGACCCACTTTGGGGTCATCTTTCTTGGCAGTGAATGCTTTTATGTGGCCTGGTGCTGGGATACATTGTACCTGCAGCTCATGCAGTAGGTGACTAGATTTGCATGGGGCTTTTCCCCAGGCTTCCTCTCTGCATCCCGAAGAGTTAGAACCGATAATTATTTGAACTGTAAACTGAGCATTTAGTGTAGACATGGCTGTGTGCTCTCTACGTGGAAAGACAGATGTCTTCCTTACCGTGGCAAATGCTGATCTGAAATACTTAGTATTGTTTTATGAGTCAAGTAAGTGAGATTGATTTCCATATTTTATAGATGGAAAAACTGACCTTATCAGAAAGACAGATAAAAAAGGTGTCTTGCAAATACTTGTTTCTGGAACATTTGTTCTCGGAGTAAATGTTGCCGATGCGCTATCTGACCATCTCCCCTTTGCTATAGCGTGGCTAAAGGGTATAATGTCACTGTTTAAGTTCTCAGAACTCTGCAGTGACTGGAAGATGACTTCTTACTCACAGCTGCTGCATAAATGTGTAGGGTATTTTGGGCTATCGGAAAACAGCATCCACACAAACAGGCTCCCAGTTACGCTGGAGGGAGTACCCAGAGTGATTTTGCACATGCTCCTCTTTCCTTTCAGCACAGCAGCTGTGTTGCTCGGATCACACCCCCTGTGCAGAAGAGAGAGGCCCTTTAGGTGTCCTTGTCTTGTTTCATGGGTGCTCCTTTTGTAGGTGGGGAGATAGCTCCCTGGCACAGTGCTAGTCATAGCCTTTTGGGTGTTACGGTTTATAAGAGGGCTACAGCAGGAAAGAGCCCATTTGCTACCAGACTCTCCTCTGATTATCTTCATAATTCTCTAGGGTTTATTTTACATGTTTTATTTATTGAGCAATTACATCTCGCGGTGAAATAATCATATGTATTTCTGCATTGAGTCCTCAATGAAAGGATGCTCTCTATGTGTTCTGGTAAATTGCTAAATGAATATTGTGAGCATTTGGAACCAAATGATTCCTATGTGAGCTTACCTTCTGAAACCACTGAAAACACAGCAATGTGGTTGTTTTTTGCACCTGGTTACCCTCCCCCCCCTTTCTTTTTTTTAATGAGATAATCTCTCAGATACAAAAATCAAAACTAACTATTTGGAGCTCACATAGTTAAAATATACTGCCAATTAGACCGCTGTTGTGAAGTAACTCTAGTTCTTAGCTGCCAGATCTGATTTTATTAGCCCTTCAAAATTTACAGTACCACTCTTTTTTCTTTTTTTTTTTGAAATTATATTAATGTAGTATTTCACAAGTCTTTTATATCTTTTAAAACCATTGATTGTGAGGTGGCTAGAATTATGTCTGAAGTTAAGTCACATTTTAACCTTCAGCTGTGGGCTCAGTTCTGTGAATTTGGCATGGCAATGTATCCAGTAACCGGGCTGAATGCCTACAATGGCTAAAAAGGCAGAAAAATAAAATAGAGCTGATAAAACAGTAGCAGCTCCATATTGTTTCATCTTGCCCTGAAACAACTTTGTGTTCAGAAATGCTGGGATGGTGTGGTATCCTGTAATTAAAGTTAAAATAACTAGGAAGTGGCTACTTTCAAAGAATTACTTGGAAGCATCAAGAAAAGTCTCCCCCTCCACCAAATGTAGGTGTAACTTTTAGATGTAGATACCTCTGTGTTGTGTTAGGTTATAAACTGGATACACAAGATAAGGTGCAGCATGGTGTAAGTTTCAAACAAATATTTATATCTCAAATATGGAAACCTTTTTCTGATGATTAGACAATGGAAGTCTGTTCTTCCTGCTGTCAATGCAAAGATTGTGGAAAAAGTGCCTGTTAACCATTGACCTCCAAGATGGTTTTGTACTTCTGCTTGTTTTAACTTTTCACGGTGACCTATTACCTTTTCACTGCTGAACTTGGAACTGTACTTGGAAAAAAAAGGCAAGATTGTGTACGCCAAAGAATCAGTTAGCAGTCTACAATGGCTCCCCTGCAGAAAAAGAATAAAAAAATACCAGTATAAAAACCAAAAGATATGGAAAGTAGTACTTGGACAGAGTGGAGTAAGGGTTAGTGTGGAGAAGAAGGCCTTAGGTGGTGACTCTTTTTATTTCAAAGAACATACATATTTCTGAAAGACGTCTGTCATATATTTTTGGATTTGTGCTGCAGATGTTTTTATTATTCTGTGGGTGCATTTGTTTGTACAGAATTACTAGAGTACCTTGGCTAAAAAGTGACAGCAGTGGTCAGTCAGTTGTTGCACTGTGGAAGTTTGTGATGGTGTCCATTAAATGACCTGCTGATACACATAGATTCTTCTGTTAGTTCATTATATGACCTGCTGATACACGTAGATTCTTCTGTTACACAAAACATAACAGAAGGACTCTCTTTAAACTGATTTCATCCGGACAAACCTTGTCCTCACTGTAGAGAGATTGGCCCAATTTATCCTAATTCTCCTGGCCCCTCATGCTAGCACTAGACATTAGAGATATTACGGATAGAATGGGGCACAACTCTCCAGAAACAGTGAAATTGCACCTGCAATTTACCAAATGGACAATCTGGTCTCAAGAAACAGTTTTTTTAATGGAGGGTGTTACTTCTAAAGGCAAATCCCCGGTTTGCTCTTCTGGCCCTCAGGCAGAGAACCATTCTTCTCTCCTGCTTCTAGTCTGGTTTTCTGAGTGTATTTTCTAAAGGAAAAAGGATTAGGTAAGAAAGCATTGTGTAGATGAGGGAAGCTGGTGTTTGGGTGGACACTTATGCTCGTTGTCCGGCATGGTAGAAGAGGAACTGGGGAGCAGAGGCTTGTGATTGACCACTGCCCCGTGGCCGTTACAGCTCTGGCAGTTCTCAGTCATCTCCTGCCCTGGCTCAGCCACACGGGCTGTGATTCAGAGTCAGGGAAAATACCATGAGGGATAAAACCTTGAAAAATAAAAAGACTTATTTTTACACATAGGGAGACAAGTATCATCATAGGAGATGCGTTGCTGGGGGGCGGGGAGCAGGTTTTTACCATTTCCTAGATAAAGAAGTGGGATGGAGTAAGAAGTCTGTTCCTTCTAAGTGGTATGAAGTGGCTGTTGTGTTCAAATGGGATCATTAAATCTGTAGAAGAGTAGTAAAAGCCTGCTGAGAGTAGGTCTGTTCTTGTTTTTGACAATACACAAACATTTGGGAGGAAAATTACATTGCTGAAAAGATGCGTCTCGGTTGGACGATTCTGTCCTATATTCTGGGTGGTTCAGTAAAGCTCATACCTAGCTTGGCGTGGTCCAGCAGAGATGAGTTTTGGAGCCTGCTGCAGAGAGTCAAGTTGCTCTGGGAGAGCCCAAGCCTCGCTGGCAGCTGATGTACAAGAGCTGTTCCCCATCTGCTGAGGGCAGCTGTTGGACTCAGCTCTTGGTGACGGGAAGGAGAAATGTTCAGCCACACTTGCAGTCACAGCCCCTCTTCCAAGGCAAAGCAGCAGGCTGCCAACTGGGACACCCCCTTTCAGCTCTTAAGGTAAAAATCTGATGTGACAAAACAAATGCAGGAAAAAAACCAAACAAAACCCCCCAAAATTGTAGTGTGCTGAGGTACATGGGACCTGTGTGAATGCTTTCTTGGCACTCCTGCTTTTCCTCATTCATATTTCTCTTATCAGCAGATGTATGAATGGGTACCACTTTGTCACATGTAGGGTAGAACTTCATGTATGCTCAAGTAGGTCACAGCTGAGTTTCCTGTCAGGAGGGGTTTTGTTCAGCCCTGTGCCTATTATGAGCTGCAACCTGATTAAATCATAAGAAGGCTTTTGATCTAGGCCTTGTTTCTACTTGAATGTGGGGCAGGAGAAAATGGCTTTGTGGAGTACTGAAAGTGGAGTTCTTCCTTCTGAACCAGGGTCTGGGACCTTGCCCTGCTGGAGAGCACATGGTCCTTTGTCGTGTTAGACAGGGACCAATTCCTGACTGTTTATGCTTATTAAACCAAAAAGACTTCCCCCCTGCCTCTACAGGATAGCCACATAACTCACCATCAGACCCAGATGATAACTGCCTTTCGGTTTCATCTGAACATAGTATGTGTTGTAACTCTGTCCTAGGCAGCCCCATGCACGAATCGTCTTGTCAGGTTCCCAGTGCTAGTCTACAGAGTGGACAAGAGAACCACAATCCATCAGATTTTCAATGTATACAGAGTTGCTGCTTGTCCTAGTGCTTGGGTGTTGAGAGTGGCTGGCTCAAAACCGCCAGTGCAGCTGCAATTCAGCTCACTAATGCGTAAAGTGTTACGAGGTATGTTTAATTATATAGCCACATGTGGTTTTCTTTTCCCATCAGGTCACTGTTTCATTCAGACCATGGATGGTTGGGTTGTTTCAACTTGCTTTGTCATGGTAGGGTGTGGGGACCAGCTTGTCTTCAGGGCCAAATGCTGACACAAGGCTTGCAGCTTAGGTGACCTCTTTCATCCTCAGTGCTGCTTGAATGGAGCAGCCTTGGTTGTTGGGAGGAGGCATATTTACAATTCCAGTGTGTCCGATGAGCTGTGAGGGTCTGTTTTATAGGAGGGGAGCTTGAGAGAATGACATGGGGAAAGGCTACGTGGTGTCAGGAGCTGCAGATGGTTCCTCTGCTGTCACCGTGGCTCTCTCTTCCCAACAAGACACTCTCTCAAAACATGAAGGGGTTTACAGCTCTCTGATTAAAATATAGTCATGGGCAAGCAGCAAAATTCCCTCAATTTTGTTTAGTTATTTTTGTGGATTTCTTGAATTGAAACTAACTCCCTTTGAAAACCTGAGACCTAGCCATAAAGGACTGTCTTCTCTTACCTTTGCAGTGTTTTAAGCTTACTCCTTGTACTTTTTACCTCAGTGGGACCGGATTGTGGCAGCCCAACTTCTGGTGGTGTCCCTTCTGTAATGTCCTTATGCCTTACTGTAAATAATCAGAGTGGAGTAAGATACTCTGAAGCATTAATGACTGTATGGCGTGATGTCTTAAAGAGAGTTTAAGATGAATGCTGTTCCTTAAGACAAATGTCTTGTGACACCTGGCAACTACTCTCAACAGCTGAAACACCCTGACATCTGAGAACTGACATCAAGGGAAGCAGAGATAACAAGCCACTTCGCTAGAGATGCTCACCACCTTGCAGGGCTAAGAGGAAAGAGAGAACACGAGACCACAGCATTGCCTCATTTGTGTTTATTTTCAGGTTCAGTGAGAAATTTTTCCCCTGAATTAATACTTATGTCTTGACATGAGTGAAACCAAAGTCCTTTGGTATTCCTTGGTGCTTAGTCTGCACTGTATATAAAGAAGAAATACTTCAAGGTCACAGCCTGTATTTTCATTCCTTTATGTGGAGACTTTATTAGTAGGTGGCTGGTAACTATTTAACAGACCTTTATAAATAATTTTAAGGTAGAACTCGGTGGGATCTGCCTCAATAACTTCAGGAAAATAGGTCTCTCACTTACATGTATCTCTCCAGAAAGTACCCAGCAGTGGGGATTCTACTTGAAGAGGTCTTTGTTTCTTAATTTTTAACCTCTGTCACAACATACAAGTGGTTTCAGCACAGAGCAACACAGAAACTGAAAGGCTTTGTTAACAGCTTTCATTTTCTTTAATCAGCTGTAATTACAATCCTTCAACTAGTATGTCAGCTAGATGCGCACAAAGCCTGAGAACACGAAATTTGGTCTGGTAGCATTGCTTCCACAATTTTGAGTGCAATTAGATAGTAATTCTCACACCAAGAGTTGTGTTGTCCCATCTCAGTGAAGTGAGGGTGTGGTATGATCGGGAGGAAGTTTTCGTGTTTATTTGTGTGAAATTTTCCTTGTAACCTATCCAACATAACAGAGTAAGAGAGTCTGGAGTCAGAAGATAAGAGCGCTGACCTTGCTAATGCCACTGCTTTGGTATGCATAGCCCTGCATTGCCAGATGTGGGAACAGTAGTACGAGATACTGGCCGAAATGCAAAAGGGTGTTCGTTTCAGGATAACCCTCTTGTGCTTGTTTCGTAGTTGGAGGGAAAGTATCCTGGTGAAAATGATGCAGGGGAAACTTGACAAACAGGAACTTGCAGTATTTCCTGTCCCCCACTTGCTGCCTAGGGTTTTTTTCCTTGTTTACAGAAGGCTGTTCTGACCTGGTGCTGTAGATACATCAGCGCTGTCTGAGAGATTTGGAGCTAGTCACTCACTCTGCAGGTGCAGAAAAGCAACACCCATCAAGCACCCTTATAATACTACCTCAAAATAAAGACTTTGAGGGGAAATATACCTACCAGTCAATGTGGATGTCAGCACATGAGTTGTGGCCAGCAGTTAGTTCATCATCAGAGTCAACTTCACAGCTTTGTCTTCAGCTGAAATTCCCCTGTTTTTTACTGCAATATTCCTTACAGTGTAGCTTCCATGTAGTCTAGTGGGTGTTTGATTCTATCTTTATCTAAAATGAGTTATTAATGTGTGTATCTTTCTTCTTAACGGCCCTATTAATGTGAATTAAAGAGTCATAATGGGGGGGGGGGGGAAGCACGTTATGCAAATTTTTATTATATATTGCTAGCATCTTACCACATAGCATATGGTTACCTGGGCTATGTCATTTGCGTGTCTAATTTTGTCAAAAGCAAAATACTGGTATATTGGGTGTTGGAAATGCTGCTTGTGGAGGGTGCAGGGCACACAGGAGCTGTGCTTTGATCTCTTGCTCACAAACCCCTTTAGCCCTTGCCTCAGATACCCTAACTAGTCAGTGGAACTTCAGTATTGAACTTCAGTATTACAGCTGCTGCTCACATGTTCTTCATGGGCCACTGGAAAAGCAGCTAAAAGGCTAACTAAAAAGAGGACATTATTTTATTAAGCTTATTCTCTTTTTAGAGAGAGAATAGTTGGTTTTGTCCCTATAATGGGACTGTTAACAGCTATTCCTATGGAGTAGACATAAACTTGGCTTACATCTGCTCTACATGAATGACCTAAAAGGGTGAATGGTTGATAAAAGGTGTAATGAAGTGATTTTTGGTAATATGGAATGTAAACTGCAGTCTTCCACAAGCCAGGAAGAAGTAACATCACATCCTGGAGCTTGTTCAGGACCTTCTCATCTGGTTCGGTTAAACTGGTGTTAATATGAAAGAACACCACATCAGCCATCTCTTCTCTCTAACCTAGTGCTCATCCAGCAGAAGATTTCTCTTCTGCAAGCCACAGGACTAACAGTCCCCCCAAATTGCCGGAAAACCAACTACTTTTTTGCAAATTTTCCCTGACCTTAGGACTTCCTTGCAGCTTTTACCAGCCATATGCTGCTTTTATGATCATGTGGTCCTTAGCTGGGAGGTAGCAGACTTATTACAAATGGGTCAGGACTAGTTTTCCCCCAGGCCATCTCTTTGCACTGAGGCTCAAGGGTGCATGTACAGCTATCGTTCTGTAGATACTACAGCACTCAGCTGACTTTTATGTTGCAGGTGCTACAAGTTTTTATTCACCTTGGGAAGTGATATAGTTTCTGTATAGCTTCAAAAGGAGAGAGGGAGGAGGTGAAAGAATATCTTCAGGAGCACAGCAGAAGTGGCAAAAGGATTTATACCTGAATTCTCACGAGATAGTTTCATCAGACTAAAGGAAATCTCATGTTTGAAATGCTAGAAATAATCTTAGAAGATAAACAGATAAGGAGCTACAACCTGCTATCAGCTTGGGAAATGGTAGTTTGCCTTAAGAAGTAAAAAGTTTCTTTACATTTCTTGTGAATAAAATGTAAGTGCAAAAAGCAGGTGACAGGTTGTAAGTAGCTTGCTTCGCTAGCAATAAACAGCAAATATACAGTTGATGTTTACAGAGTGTCTTAAAACCATATCAGGTCATTTAAGGGTATCCTGGGACAGAGAGTGGTTGAGGTGCAGCCGTAATTGATGCCTGCTTCTACTTCATATGGGATGTACCTACAGAACATTTCTACATATCTCTTGCGAGACATTGCAGATATATTTTTAATTCATAAAACCTTTATAAGATTTATAACCCAATACAGTTCATGGCATTCTTTGGAAATTGTAGGTCAGCCCAGGAATGAGCGACTGAAAATGTTCATCCTTGGGCTCATCTGTGGTGTTATCATGGAATTCAGGTGAGAGAAGCTAGCAACAAGCTGACTAGGATCCCAGGCAGATACACCTGAATGAGTGATTCCAGAGTAGCATTTAGGAGTGCAAGTGCAGGGTAGTGCTGCTTACTGCTTTTCTGCCATCAGGAGCCAAGCCAGGATTTCTGTGGCTGCAGCTGTGCCATGTAGATGTACTGGTAGCTCTTCGCCATGGCAGTCCTCTGATGCAGAGAAGAGCCAGCCTCCTTAGAAGTGTTTTAGGTTTGCTTATTGCTGGCAGAGTATGTTCAAGCCAGAAAAGCTTTCTTTCAGCCACTGAATGCCTTTTCTTAGTAACTTTTAAGATGATCACATGTAATGATCGAGAAGGCTGGGTGTTGCTTTTATGTGCTGAAATATTGTTGTAGGACATTGGTTCTAGCTCCAGAATGAATGGGCTTGAGAACAGAGAAGAGGTGGTGCTAGATGGTTAATAGGTGGCTTATTTCTGCCATTCTCCACTTTAAGAGGTATGTCAGCCCAAAGGTACAAAACAGAACTATAGTCACGTTCAAGTTAGTGCAAAGTGAGTTTCATTGTGTTGGTATCAGTTCCTCATCAATGTATGCTTGCAGAGCAGAAAGAGTTAACTTCAGTAGCTGGAGAACAAGTACTTCTCTGACTTCAGTAGCTGGAGAACAAGTAGTTGTTTTGGGGAAAAAGCTCACCCTAGTGTGTTTGGAAAGAAAAATAACTGAGGAAGTATTAGTCATTCCTTGCTCATAAAGCAAGTTGTAGTTTGTATGTATTGCAGTTTTTCAGTTAGACCAAGTCAAAATACAATGTCTTGAATACTGAAATAAGTTGAGCTGATTTTTGGTGTAATACCTCATGCACTCACCTAAGATTGTATAACAGTTGGAAAAACAAATTCAAATCGTGGAGAAGGTGAATTAAATGGATTCCTTCACTGTAATTAAAAAGAAAGATAGCCTCAGGCACTGCTGACCTCTGGTTTTTTTTTCTTCTTCCTTTCCCCATAGATTTGGTTTGCTTTTCTTAGATTTGCAGTATTCTATATAATAACAATTGACCTTCTACTTACTGGTGAGCTTTAGGATTCGTAAACGGCGTTAGGTTCAGCCTTTGATTTAACAGAACATTTATTTTTCAACCCTCTAAATCTGTGACTTCCTGGAGAAGCAGGGAAAGCTTTTGCACAAGCATCGCCCATTTCCTTTGCCAATCTCATCTTTGCCTGTTTCTTTAACAAGTGGGTGTTACTGTTTCTCTTCCCTTCGTACTGGCAGGGGATTTTTAGGCAAGCGGCTGAGGTAGTAGCTCTGCTTTACTGAATGTCCACACAGCACTGCAGGTCCAATGGGGGACTGTTGGGAGTAGCCCTTGTCTATTTAGAAGTGAAGTAAATACTCTGTTCCCTCTGAGCTTCTGCTCCTCCAAACCAGTGCCGTGTTGGTTTGGAGGTACTTTTTCCATTTTTCATATCTAACCTTCCTTTGAAAACACTTGCCAGAACCGAGAGAGGCGTTTCCTTTTGAAGGTACACACATGTCTAAGAAGGGCCAGTATACTGCATACGTCCTCCAGTTCAGACCCTGACCTTCCTTTACTGTTCATGCTTTATCTTTTACCTCTTCTCTGTCAGCTGAAGGCCAGTTATATTTGTGCAAGTAAACGAAACTAATATTCTTCACCAGACCTTTCCGCTGCTGAAGTGAGGAAGCAAATCTCTTTATGCTCTGCCTCATCTGGCCAGCTGCAGTCAAACTCCTCACAATATCTTGAAGTTCTGATGATGGCACTACAGTGGGTAAGAGCTGCTGTATGTCAGCAGAAAGTTGTTTACCATTTGCATTGCACGTTATACATGGTATTTAGAAATAAAAATAAACCTGAGCAGCAAAGTTCAGACCCTGGAAAATCTGCTATCTCCCTTCTAAGGGTTAGTATCAAATATCAGTGCACAAAAATATTAGTTAGGCT
This sequence comes from Actenoides hombroni, assembly GCA_024336885.1. Lineage (NCBI taxonomy): Eukaryota > Metazoa > Chordata > Aves > Coraciiformes > Alcedinidae > Actenoides > Actenoides hombroni. The sequence continues at coordinate 495,763 of WUAM01000260.1, read as the reverse complement.
TGGATTTGATCCCTGTCTAAACAGTGTGGATTAGGCATCATGGAGATGGCTACAAGTGCCACACTTGGCATGTAAGGTTATGTATGGTTAGTGGCAGTGTCCTCAGTCAGCTGTTTAGGTTCCTCACAGTGATAGCAATGCTTCTCTCATTCAAAAAGCAGAAATCTATCTTAGAAAAAAGTCTTTAAAAAAGAAAATGAAGTTGCTTTTTTATTCTTTAATTGCCTTCTCTGATTTTAATCTTCCTTTGTTTGAATCAGATGTGTGATAATTAAAATACAGCTGATTTTGTCGCATCCGGTTTTGCTGGTTGTTGCAGGAGGCTTTGTCAGAAAGCCCAGCTGGGGAGAAGTTTTATCTTGTAAAAGTTTGGTCTACCTGTGCACTAAGGCCACCAAATATGCAAGGCTCTTGCCTGGAAGCTGTGTGAATGCAGTAAATGCTGCTGACAGACAGGATATTTTAGTTTGTCAGGCTGCATATGGCTTCTGGTCAGCTCAAAACCACAGGCTCTCAGTAGAAGAGGTCAGTTCTGCCTGCAGAAGACATGAAATTGGGTTTCTTCTGTGGGAAGCACTATTCACTCATGGTGAGATGCCTCGAAAGATTTCATCATCTAGAGTGGAAAATAAGGTAGCAACTTTGGATACCGGAGTGGAATTTAACACTAGTATCTAATGCTAATAGCATAACTATGGAAATAATAGCAACTATTAACTGCTGTGTATGGGCCGAGCAGAGGGAGATGCAAAGCCATGTTATGTATGTGGTCACAGAACTATCTAATATTCAAGTCTCAAAAAACTAGACTAGCGGAGTATTGGAGATTCTCTTACTGTTAAAGGTTTTCTTTCTATGGCTTTGCATACATTTTAATTACCTTTCCTATGAACATGATGAAATACAACTACCCTCTCTATATGAATTTACATATAAAGACCTCTTCCTCCACCATCAACGTAAACCAGCAGCTTTCCATGTCATATTATTACTGTGTGTGAGAAAAAGAAGGTGGATGAACGTAGGGGCTAAACTTTAATCTATACAGATGGTGATGAAGAACAACAAAGACTTTTCACAAGCATTGAAAGAGCAGCAAAAGCACAGTCTTGGAGATGTTACGGCCGAACCAACATCACTTTGCAGTCGATAAACAGAGGAAAGAAACAAGTTCATGTTCAGAAACATTTGCCACTCTTGGCCGGAGAGTTTTGCTTATCTTCAGTACACAAATGAAAGTGGCTTTCTAGTCTTTCGTGATCACAAGATAATCTCAGAATAACTTTTGACTAACAAAACAAACATGGATAGTTGGGAATGGCATACAACGCAAGAGCTGAACACCTGCTCTTTTGCCAGTACTGTTTCTTGAGGCAGTGACACATTCAAAAGCTTTTTATCTTAGGACAGGTGGCTGAATGTGCAGAAGGGTCAGTAGGCTGAGAAAACTTTGGGATTTTGCAACTTTAAAGTTTCAAAGTTGGTTTGTTTTTGTTGGGGTGTTTTGTGCCTTGCTTCCCTGTGTCCCAAACTGAGTTTTAACTGTTTTCTTCCAGCAAAGAACTCTTCAAAGGCTAAAGAGCTTTTTGATCTGAATAAATTCAAGGCAAAATAGTGCAAGTTTATAGGTATCGCAGAGCTTTTATGTGAAAGAAATAAGAAAAGCTACAAATATACAGGTGTAGAGGAACAAATTATAATACAAGAAGTTGTTGAGGATAGTGAGAACTGATCAGTCCCTCTGTTGTATGGTAGCCCACAGTGTTGCTAAGTCAAAGTTAGCAGTAAATTATTTAAATTAAAACATGCCCTTGTCAACACATTTCCTATATTGTGGGTGGTAATAATGTAGTTTTTGTTTCATAAAACAGAGGTTCCTTTCCTAAACAATTTATTCATGAGGGAATTGAGGAAGGTGCACTGTAAAGCTGTGAAAGGATACTGGAATGTACTGCTTACAGGAGGTCACAATAAAGAGCAATAGCTGAGTTTACGAATGGTTTGGAGACATGTACATGTCATTCTAAATCTGAACTCAACATTATGAGGGCAAAGAAAATCTCTTGCTGCTTTTACCATTTTCCCTGAGCTGTTCTGTGCGCTTTGGCTCTAATTCCCTTCTGTGATGGTTGAGGAGTTGATGGTCCAGTTTGGTGTGATGAACCACCTCAATGCCAGCTGACCCTGTCCAAGAGGGACCATCACTTTTTTTGACATTGTTTTCTTCATTTACCCCAGCTACCTAAGTTACATTGCTTAAAGGGAAACAAACACTTGTATTTTGTAAAATGTAGTGAACCTGTTTCTCAGGAATTTTGGAAAGCCTGTGCTGGTTGCAATGAAATATTCCTCCCGTGTGTGTAAGTGAGTAGCTTTCAGTTGGACAGATGTTATTTTGCAACGTTGCACGGTTATCTCGGAATCTCCAGTCAAAGAGTTGTCACTGAGTTATCCCTTGGCCCCTTTACTTTTTAACCTAAATTTAGTGCAAGCAAATATGAATTATATCTAATCAAGCCCTGTGAAAATAAAAAAAATTACTCAGTTATTCTTTTTCTGACTTTGATTAATCAGAGACTAGGGTTTTGCAGACCTTTGGGTATAATTTTGAAAGCTATTTGAAAGTTGCACCCCAAAATTGCATTTCTCTTTGTTTGTTTTTGTGGTTTTTGGTTTTTTTTAACTAACAGCTTGCATGTGATAGAAATGGTTTCTGAGAGTTTGCTGTTAAGAGAGGAGGAGGAAAAAACCAAATCCAAGTATATTTTACTTCTCCTTTTTCTGTCATATGATACATTTCAGATATTATGACAATATTTTCCCCCTCCATTCCGATTTTAAAATGATGACAGATAATGCTAAAGTATACTTTTACATATTTGTATGTCTGTGAAATTTAGCATTTGAATAGGGATTAATAGCATTTGTCTTTTATTCAGTTGGCTTATTTTTTGGCATTCGAATCTGCAACCTTAGGTGCAGGGCGAAAAGACTTTTCTAGCATATGAAGCACAAGAGCAGGTTTTGCAATCCTTGCTTACACTGAGTAGTAATTATTCAAATAAGCCTGTGCTGGATACTAATGTCAGTAACTATTCGCATGTAACTCGGTTTGTAGTTTCATGATAGAGCAACAGCAACTTCAGCAGAAAAAACACGGTAAGGAGTTCTCCTTTTCTTCTTCTTCCTTCTGCACTGTTTGTGCTCTCTACCCAGAGCTGCAGCGTGCTGCCTGTTCACTTACCCCACTGCAGCTGTTTGCAGGGACACATTATGAACTTTGTCAGAAAATTCATCTGAATTCATTAAAAATAAAAATCATTCTAGAAGAGTTACAGATTTGAGTCAGAATTATAAGGTACTACTTGAATACTTAAAATTGGTATTTTTATTATATATATGTATATTTAAATGTAACTAGAACTTCCACAAAACTTTCATCCATTTATTCAACTGTTTGAATGTTACATGTGCTTACTGACTGGTTTATGGTGATTAATTGTCTCAATAAACATGGGTAGTGTTGTAACTGCTGGGGTTACCTCATCAGTTCGTGCCTCATTTTTCCTCAGTGGAAACTGGGAGAGGCGGCACGCAAAAGAAGCTTGGTCTACAACTAAAAACCTACTTTGTACATCTTGACTGATACCGACTTAGCAGATTTATCCTAACAGTTGTTTTAATTTGCTTTGAGGAAGGTATATGATGACTTCGTGGCCACGCAGGTGGATGTTTGTATAATGTGAGGACGGATCAGAGAAAGCTGATTCAGACTGTTTTGAGAATGTTTTCCCACCCTAAAAAAGAACCTGAGAATCTGTAACTCTTTTGGATTTCAGTCAAAATTCTGAGTACTCAGCACCTTTGCAAATTAGATCCTATTTGTTATCCTGTAACTAAGGTTGACAGGGAACAGGGCAAGTCCTTGGCAGGAGATACTGGGTAAAGTTTAGATGGGTGGCAGCATGAAACTCCCACAGCTGTTGGGAACAAGATAACAACGTGTCATGTAAACATCTTTGTGTCCTGAGGAATGTTCTGGGAGCAATGGAATATCTGGGGGGGAGAGTGTAGAAGTGTACTGAAGAAAAAGAAATGATGTATAGGTTTTATAAGAGGAGAGCATGGCTGTTACAGGTGCTTCTCAGTGGAGTATTGCAGTTTTGTAAAGGAACTTTTAGAATAGGTGAGGGTTCAGTTGTCCTGAGCCTTATTTATGGAAACAGAGATGTGGCTAGAGCCATTGGCTTGGGAAAAAAACCCCAAACAAAACAGGTTTTTGTGACCAAATGCAGATTCGAATGCTGATCTTTGACCTGGGAAACTGGTTCTAATCTGCAGAGATCTCCATAGCAGAAATAATTCAGTGTGACAACCGTGTGTAGGTATTGACCAATGACATTATCGGTGGTTTTATTTTTTAATGCTGCTTTTGTCAGAAGGTTTTTTTTTTTGTTTTATTTCTTGTATAATGTTAATATGACCGAAGACGGCAGGTAGAGAAATGAAATTTCAGCATTATCAGTATTGAGGTTTGAAATCAGAGTTAATTTTGAATCTTCCTTGTGCTCTCTAGTGTAGCTCTCTGGCGATCTCCAAGATGACAATTTTTAAGATGGGCAATAGTGATATTTTGTCTTAAGTACCAATGGAGACTTTGTACAGTAGAGATCAGAAGGGATTGTTTTGTGTTGGAGAACCCGTGATGGGAACCCTTACTGTTTCACGTGCGTTAAGCTGGTCTGAAAATTAATACTGACTTCTAACTCTTTGAACAATGTTTGTATTTTCAGTTCATGGTAGCATTCTTCCTTCTGCTATTACCTTTAAGATTGCCAAATTATTTTTAGAAGGGCAATAAGCTAGAACTGGGCAGGTTTAGTAATGAAAGAATGCACTGAATACAATTGCTAACTGAAAAAGATCTGTCGTCTTCCCAGGAGTGCAGTGTGACAGATGACCAACAAAATATGTGTATGATCACTGGAGGAAGAGGAAAAACAGATTATTCATAAGAATGACCATTTCCAATCCTACTATGGTCTGTACTGATGCATCCTAGCCTGGTCTTATTTTCTAATTGCATGCAAACCACAGATTAATTTTTTTAGCATATGCAGAGATATACCTTGAAAAGGATATTTTAAAGCAGAAAACATCTACATCTAGCTGTGTGAAATGGAAGGAGTGTGGGATATGAGAGCTTAATTGACCAGAACAGGGAGTGAAAAGTGGTATCAGGACTTGGTTGGAAGAGAAAAGCTGTCATTTCGTGTGCTGTCACAACAAATAGTGACTTGCTTGGCCACAAAGCAGAAGGAGAGACAGTAAAGTGATTTTGTTTACATTTAATTTTATTTAAAGTTTAGTGAGGTAATGTGAGGAGGGCTGTGGCTTTTCAAGCTTCTGTGCATAATGCTGTGAAATGCACTCTTTTGTCTGTGCTGGAGTTAACGTTGCTCGCAGAGAAAAATGTAAATCCATTTCCCAAGTGAATTTTGAAATACATCGAGTCATAAATAGCTGCATAAATTAAGCCCTGTGAGAAATGAAAAAAGTGGTGCTTTTTTTTATTTTGTTTGGTTTTTCGTTTGTTTTGTTTTTTCTTTTAGGTTGATGGGAAATTTCCTACTGGTACAGAGAACTGTAGTGATTATCTAGGGCTTTGGCTGCGTTGTACCCCCCCTGCCTCCTCCATACATACACACGCTTGAGAAGATACCCATAGTCACTGGTGCTTCAGCAGATGCTGCTTGTCCCTTCTTCAAGCCCTGGCTTCAGGCTGCAGCAGCGCTGCTCTGGCCTGAACTGTGGTCAAGGTCTGGGTCTGTGGTGTGACCCAACTTTGGAGCGTGGCTTGAGACGGGGGCCAGGCAGGGTGTGTTTGGCAGAAAGCTAGTAAAGGGAAAGGTAATGGGGGGGGGGGGGGGGGGGGGGTTTTTGGGAACTGTTCCCCCAAACCCCCCCCACACCTTTCATTCCCCCCCCCTGCCCCCCCCTTTGGTTAGATTGGGGGGGGGAAGCGCGC
>WUAM01000260.1:472729-483732 GCA_024336885.1 Actenoides hombroni | reverse complement strand
AGATATTCAAGGTGAGGTTGGACGAGGCTCTGAGCAGCCTGGTCTAGTTGAGGGTATCCCTGCTCACTGCAGGGGGGTTGGACTAGATGACCTTCAGACATCCCTTCCAGCCCTAGCCATTCTGTGATTCTATATGACTTGCTTAGTCATTGCATAGGTGATTTAATTCTTTGTAGAAATGAAAGAACAATTCAGTATTAAATGCTTCTGATTGCTTCACTGATTACTCTTGTTTTCTAATGTAAGATAAATAGCTTCTGAAGTGAGTCAATTGGCACAGCCTTTTTTTTGTTTTTCCTCCAAGTCATAGCTAGTGATAATTGAACTTTCTTAAAATCCTTGCAAGTTTGTACAATAACTTTATTCCAGCTAGACTTGGAAGGGGGCTGCAAGGTGGCTGCTGTTTCCCCTCTGAAACAGCAGTGTGTGTACACTTCCTACATGAATCACGTAAGAGTACTGAGCTGCACTTAATGGGGACATGCCTTCACAACTGTGTCTAAGAGAGGCTAGCTTTAGATCAGTTCAGCTCTGTTTAGCAATTTTCAATGCAATTAAACATAGCTTTTTCCCAGCATTGTCAGAAAAAGAATGAATGAAAAATTTTAAAGTGCATTCCGGATAGGTAGAATGTTTAAAACACACACGTATGCTTTCATATATATATTTTACATATGTATATATATAAAATTAAAGATGTAATTTTTAACTTGTAACACTGATTCTCAGCATAAATTATATTGCTGAGCAAGTACAATGATGTATTTACAAGTCTTCCCAACTAGAATGATGCCTGTCACATCCATCTGGGTAGACAATGTTGTGTTTGTACTTCTTATGAAAAACCAAAGAGTAAAAGTATATGATGGAATTAGAGGGCTTTTCACACTTCTTCACAAGATCTATGTTTGAATGCTGACTCTGAATATGAGAAGCCTTTTTTTTTTTAATTGATAATACCTCTATAATGACTACAACCATTGCTCCTACAGATTAGCAGCATTGGGAAAATAGTTAATTTTATCTTCCTTTCTTTGCACTTGATTACATAGGAATCAAGACAGAGAATTAATTAACAAGTGAACAAGTGACTTGGTAATCTGTAGATGTCTGACCCATGCACAGTCTTCAGGTTGTTGTTTGTCAAGCAGACTTCTAGACATCTTGGACATCTAAACACCTACAGCAATAACTGCATTATTATTCCTGTATACAGATCTCTTTGCTCATCTAGAGTAATGGACTTGTTGCATATCTGTCTCTGAGAAAGAGTTATGTAGCGAGCTGATATTCAAGGAAATACACAAATGTAAAAATTATATAAGCCATTTTATATTCATACTGTGATAGCTTCTAGTCCCTCACAACAGCAGAGAATACCTAGAATGAAATCCCAGTCCTCCTGAGGAACTGCTTATGAAAGGCGCACCAACAAGTGAGTAGAGGCACAGTGTAAGCATTGATGAGATGTTACAGTAACCAGAAAAAGTTTTAACTGCAGCTTAATTGCCTTACACCTCTTTTGTATGGTAAACTGGGGAGGAGGAGGGTTGGTCTAGGTCTGTAGCTAGCCACTGCTCAGAGCAAATAGTTTTCTTTTAGTTATCTGAAGCAGTAGGAATTAAGTGTCCAAAATACAGCTGCACATAAAGATGGTCAGCATTTTGAGTTATTTAGGTGATTGAAAGAGATGACCCTATTCTGCTGCAAAGGTCCCAGAAACCTCGTGGAAGGGGCTAACATAGGAGGAAAGCAGTTGGGAGAATCTGAGAAGAAAAATCTCAAAAGAGAGGGTCCGGATGGAAGTTCTACTGGAAAGCAGTAGTTGTTGGCATAGGGAACCACGAAGCTCCATCCTTCCTGGTTTGTTCCTGTTTCCCTCCCTCCCCACAGATTCAAGAAAACAATTTTTGAAATAAAGTTTCTGCTCATAGGTTGAACTACTGTATTGATGACAGTCTAGAAGAACCCAAATATTGTATAAATCCTAAGAAGAGGCACAGCTGGGAAAATTGTAAGAATGTGCAAGAGGAATCTGTTCAAATCAGAGAAATAACTTAAAGCTATTCATGTGAACAGAGGCAGCCTGACAGATCTCTGGGAATGCCCACTTGAAAAGAGGAAGGCATAAAGAAACTGAAGTTGTAAAAGAAATTGATTATGTTGCACTAATTAGTCTCTATAACATCTATAAAAGTGATATAAAATGAGGATCTGCAGTAATTATATTTCTAGAAGAATTTTGATGTTTATGAGATGAAAAGAAATCATAGTTGAAGTTGAAAAATGTGGGTTGTAGTTGTTGAGACACTGACAAGGCATGGATGAGAATATTTATGTACTGACTAGATAAACAGTTTTTTGACACTGCTGTATGACACATTTTCAGATGACCTGTATAAACCACTTGTAAATCTGATTGCAGAACACATGGGAGATTGGTGCAGTGTTCAGTATGCACCGCTGTCTTGTTTTCACATTGAAAGACCGTCTTGAATGGGGTGTCCTGTTCTGCATTTTAGTGTTTTCACTAGTGATATTGCTGAAATTGTTCCTGAAATAGAAGCTTTTTGAGTTCTCAGGTGACATAAAATTTGAAGGAGCTGCAAGCATTTGGAAAACAAGTCTAGAAATCAAAGCGGCATATTGGGGTTAGATGTGTGGTGGGTTTGGCTGTTTCTTGGGGTGGTTTTATTTATTTTGTAGAATGTGATTCAGTGTGGAGAAGTGCAGAAGGTAAAAGTTTAGGCAGGAATGCTGAAATGTTCAGACATGGAATGGGAATAAGTAGCCAAGTGTCAGGCTTACACCAGCAGGACCTGGGTGACAGGATAGTGAATCATAAACTGGATATGCATCAATGATACCCTGTCACTGTGAAAAAGGAAAATGTTACATTAGAATGAAGAAATAGGACCCTGAATCTTTACAATCTGGTAAGTCATCGGCTGCAGTGCTGCATCTAGACTGGGGCAATAAATGTCAAGGAAGATGTGGACCTGCCAGTGGGATTCAGGGCAGGAACAGTGGGAATCATGAGGTTCCTGAAAGCCTGGACTGTGATGAAGGCTTGGTGGAGCAGCAAATGTTTGTGGAGAGATGGACTGGTGATGGATAGGAATCTTCAAACCTAAAAAAACCCACCTCTCAGCTCTGTAGTCGTGGGTTCCATTGTCTGATTTTTGAAAGAATAGGTAAAGCAGCTGGTGTCTTGGCTAGGTGACTTCTTGGGTCTTGCCCTGGAGCTCTGGTCAGTTGCCTGTGGATTTGTTGGCTCAAGTTGTCCGAGTCTAGTGTTCAGACAGCTTGAAGGCTGTGTTAGAGGGATGGCTGAAAGAACAATGTTACTCGCCCTACAGACAGAGCAACAGCCCTGAGTGGGGAGAAAAACAGGGCAGAAATGCTGCAGCTGTGCTGGCCAAACTCAGAACTCGGTGAGAACTTCACAGAAAAGCAGGAAGAGAAGATGTGTCTGAAAGAACTTGAAGCTAAGTGCGAGTTACTTTGAAAGCTGAAACGTGGTAGGTGATTTAGGGCCTGATGCAGGTGGAGGACCTGGCTGATTTATTTTGTCCTTTACGTGTTTATATTGCTGCTTTATGTGATGGCAGCAATGTATCGTAACTGTAACTGTGTACATTTGACTGCCTCTGAATTGCAGAAGTGTAAATTACAGATAATGAGTTGTAATCATTGTTTGGAAGTTATATTAGTGCTACTATGGAGAATTCTTTTTTGTACTTTTCAGTCTCTCCAGTGCTGGTGGTTGGCATCTGCTGAGTATCCGGGCCATGGTAAAGGATTCTTGGTTTCCTGTCTTGCAGGACAGGGTTTAAGATGCTCTGTTTCTCATGTATGTTTGTATTTTTTTCCACTTTGAAGTTCTTTCCAAGAGTCAGATGTTGCATCAAGTCAGATTAGGTGAGGATAGTAATCACCTTTCACTTCTTACCTTGATTCTAGCTGTTTTTGGAAGGTGTATAAAAGATACTTTCTTTTTAATCATTAAAAAAAATAATTGAAAGGCAGGGCATTCTTCAGTGTATCTGACATACTGGAAAATAAGGGGGTAGAAAGTGTGACCATCTAATAGCCACAGGAATTATATTTGCCTGATCATTAATTGCTTGGGTGAAAAGGCCTCTCAACAGGGAACTGCAGCAGTATCCAATGTTTCTTATCACTAAATGGCAATGTTACTTAGAATTAAATAAATCAATTTTAGAAAACCAAAAGAACAAAAAACAGAAGTAGCACAAAAACACCCTTACATTTGCTTTGAAGCATATTCTACCAGAGAAGTTCTCTACAAAACCTCAGAAAAGACTGGCTAACTCAATACTCCCTGTAAAGTTGCAGAGCAGCTCCATAAAAGGAGATGTCGGTGATGCTCAGACCTTCTACACTTATGAGAACATAAGTTCCATGGGTCACATGCTGATGACCTCAGGATTTCCTACATGAAGATAAGCATAGGAGAAAGAAACGGTATCAACAACAAAGAGAGAGAGACGGCAAGGGCGAGACAAAATCTAGCTCTTTCTTGACAGGTGGATTAAATTCTTCATGTTTTCAGTGTTTGCCTTTTTTTTTTCTTTTTTTCCTCCCTATGGAATGTCCTTTGCATTGTTTAACGCCCAGAAGTTAACCCCCCAGTATTGTTCTGTAAGAAGAACAATATCAGCAAAGAGGAAATACTCTTAAGAAACATTTTTTTTCTGATAGTGGGAACGAGAGGGGTAATTCCAAGTGTACAGAGGATGAGCTGTTTGATTTTATACTTACCTAACACTTAGCTATTTCTTGTCTTCCTGTGTTCTAAGATGATTTTTTTTTTAAGGAATTTTGTAATCGTATTTTTTCCATGTGTGACAACGTAGGTCTATTGTTATAATTTTGTGATATTCTGTCTTATATGTTAAGGAATAGCAGTAGCTTATTCTTCTTGCATTACATGGAAGCAAGAATTTACTGCCTGGACTGGCCGTCTTCACTCTGAGCAAGGAGCAGGGCTTCTAAAAGTGTAAATCAGATTTTTGAAGCGTAGGCATGTATGAAGTATATATGGCATTTTTCATTTTGACAAGCTTGGTGTATGGTTTCTGTATAGTCACTTCCCTTTTGTTATTTTCAGCAAATAGATACATGTTTAAAAAGCAAGCAAACAAACAAAAAAAACCAACACAAACTTCAGTGTGGCTTTGAAGCTTGTATTTGAATCTATTTGCTATCCTTATTGGAAAATAGTATTTTTATACCTTCATTACTGTTCTAACCATGTTTCCTTCTATAGGCCTCCCTCTAGAGGCATGTATCTATGAAAAGGGATGGACCAGCTTTGATAGGTCACACGTTCACTGGCCTGTGAATGTACCAAATCCTCTGTGAATATTAGTGTCCAATTTTGACAGCATTCATGAATGTGTGCATTAAATGCTACTCTTTCTACAGTGAATCTAGCCATCTTCCACCTCCAAAAACAATGTCAGAAACGTCCCTCTGCCTCCTATGGTTTGACATTGAATAATTGGCCTTTGTACGAATTTTGTCCCTTTGTAGCAAAGATCGCTTGTTGGGAAGAGTGGTTGTGGGCAGATATCTCATGTCTGGCTCATGCCTGCACCTCTCCTTCCCACCTACTTCAGTGCATGAGCTCTCCCTTGATTCTGCATTTCATGTCTGCCGTACGCCTGGGTCTAGAGCAAGCTGTTTGGCATACAGAATAAAAATGGGACACGGTGATGGTGTGCAAAATGTCCCATTGTAAAGGGAAAATCACTGAAGCAGGGAGGAGAAAGAAATTGCAGTGGTCTTGATTTATTTTTCTTGAGTCATTCCTTCCTGCTGCTGTGCTCCTTGGTTTAATAGTGAGAAATGCTGAGCTAACATGCAGCTGCACACCCAACAATTTGAAGGCTGCTGGCCATTAATAACTTGCTTCTGATGCAATCTGGAACATGTCTGGAGCAGTACTTTTGAATTTAATTTCAACATGTAAGGTTGTTTTTTTTTTAAATCTGAAGTATGCAAAGACAGAAAAATCTTCTCTGATGTTAGACTTAATTTACTGGATTGAATTTCAAGGCAGGTCAATTTTGAGTTGAATTAACATCTCCTGGTGAAGCAAACTGAGCCCACCTTAAACTGTGAAAGGGGACAACTTAAGAAATAGGATTACTGGACTGATGTGCTATCAGAAGATTTGCTTTATTTTTTTCCCAAATGTTAGGTGATTATCTTGTTGGATTCCTGTCCTTCATCCTCCTAGCACTGTCCTTTTGAGCACTCTCTGAATGCCAGAATCGGCATGAAAATCTCCAGGTCTTGGTGAGGGGGATCCAGAGGAAGTAATAAAGCCCATTCTGCTATGCAATTTATGTCATTCCTGGCGAAAAGAAACCAATGCATATCGTCTCTCTCTGTCCCGCAGCCTCAGTTAATCAGCAGATGGGAACCAAGAAGTATATGAGTACCCCACTGAAAACAGAAAGATGAGTAGATTCTTTACAGGCGTGCCGAGTGGTTTTTTTCTTTGTATGTTTTTGTGCAAGAAAAAAAAGACATGGAGAGGGGTCTTCAACACAATTACGTGGAGCTTTGTGAAAAAGCACGTCTTGTTTGGATCCTCCTGTTCTACAGTGGCTTATCTGGCATCCCTGAAGCTTCTAGGCCTGCCATGCAGTTACAAAGAGAGGGAGAAGCAATACTTGGCTGCTGTACCAAGTGTTGTAGACACCAGTAACTCAATTTTTTGGCATTTGCATTAACGTATGTTTTAGTTTAGGCAATCAAAGTAGGGGGATACCATGAAATAAACAGAAGACTTTAAGAAAGACTTTTTTTTATTAAAATTCCAAGGTTGCATATTTGGTGCAAATTCTTTTTCAGCATAACAATACACCTTTGTAGTACAGCTTATGGTAATATTATGATTTGATGGTTTTTGATGGTTCACTAATTTGTGGAGGGGGTTTGGTTTGGTTTATTTTTCTCCTAGCGTTTAATAAGTTACAGCTTTATCTGAACTTAGTTCCTGTCATGCTTCCTGATGCTGACCATGAAGCGCATGTATAGTTCATGCATGTGGTCTGTGCCTGCTTTCTTCGTAACAATATACATAGGAGAATGAGTACTACATATGTTTTAAATGCTGATGAAACTTCCAGATTTTCCATGGGTAGTAACTATTGTGTTTTCTAGTGTGGTAGAATTGTGACAGCTGTATTTGAAGTTGCTCATTGCTTCTGTTTACAAGACTGTTTTCAGTTGCTTATGACTGTACCACACTTGTGCTGTTTGGGCCAAAATTTCCATCCTTAGTAGAGAAGAGGGTAGCTGAGTAAGGACTGGAGTATCTTGAATAATTCAGTAATTGCTAACCATTTCCACGATGTGTGAACAGTGTCCGTCTTTCATAAGCGTACCCTGGACTGGATGTGTTGGATGTTCTTGGCAAGTCAGAATTTTTCATGTGGATTAATCCACGACCAGCCATGATCTGCTGCTATTTCTGTTTTGTACCTGATTCCAGTAGAAACTTCATTCTCCCAAAAGTGAGAGGTAGCCCTAAACAGTCCCTGTAACAGTCCTTGTAGATTTATCATCGTTTTGCTTTCAGAAATGTATCGTTCCTGTGTTTTCTTTTGCCAGGTAGTAGAGCACACTGTAAATTTCTGTGCTGGCCTTTCATTTTTAACTTTTTCTGTCTCAGGCAAAGGAAAATGGTTTTGAACAGTTCTTTCAGAAACAGCCACCTTAAAGGTCTGCCTGTATGCAGACTTCACTGTTATTACCTACTGCTTTTACATGTAGACTAAAGCCCGGTATACAGCACCCCCAGTTAGGGGCTGTTCTTCCGTGCAACTTCCTCTTTGGAGTGTTGAACTACAACGTATTTCCATGCATTGTTACGTTGGGCAGCACCCGCTGACCGCTGTGGGCACTCCTTTCCTTCTTTAAAATCTTTATCAATTTAGGTGAGCCAGATCTTCTTAGATGTCTGTCCTTTTGACCTTGCTTGTTCAGGGCTTCTGCTAGCCTTGGTCAAAGAAGTTCTTTCAACAAAGACCTCAGCTTGGCCCAGGGATGAGTTTCAGCTCTATCTTCTGCTTCTCACCTCAGTGTGAACTTGTGTTGCCTCTGCAGTATCCCAGTTTCTCTGGAAACTTGGTGGAATATGATGGTAGCCACAAAATGGTGGGAGCACTTCAGCAACAGAGTGAAGGAGCAGTTAAAATGCATTGGCACTTACTTCCTTTTCCAGATGTAATCATAATTTAAAATCAGCAAGGGGGAAGCCTTCCTTCATCTGTACTCGGGTTATTTTAATTATTATTTTTTTCGTCAAGAAGAGTAGATTGAACCTATGATTACAACTGATTGGAAACTTTATGTAGAAAGATGAAGAGAAGTGATACTTTTTACTAAGCAATTTGAGCAATTTTACTGTACTCTGCACTTTCACCAGTGTAGAGCTTTATGCCCCCTGCCCTTTCATTTTTGAAATGACTTCTGCAGTTAAAGCATCGTCAGTATCATAAATGGAAAAGAAAGCAAGAAGTCTCTGCTGAAAAGAAAAGTTAGATTAATCAATTATAATTAACATAATGGTTTTTGTCTTTCTCTTCTAGAAAAAGTACAGAAAAGGATCTGTGGACATTTCAAGGATTAAATGTGTAGAAGTTGTAAAAAGTGATGGTATTATTCCCTGTCAAAATAAATACCCATTTCAGGTATGTTCCCTTTATATGCTCTTTTCAACAGTGCCAGGCCATTTGGATCTAACTTGCTTGAAATTGCTTAAACACTGAGCCCATTCTCTGTCTCTGTGTGACTGTGTGTGGGAGGTGGTTCAGGATTTGTTAGTAAAACCTGTCCTCGGCAAGCTCTGCTTCCCCTGCAGTCCCTTCCCTTTGGAGCTGTGCCTCGTACACTTGGTCTTTTTCTTTTCTTCACCTTCTCTGCTTGGGTTTTGACTGGGAAGTGCCTTGTCCTGGTCTTCCTCCAAAATGGCTTAGCTGGCAGACCGTTTTCCCTGTCTTCGTTTTTTCACATTAAATCAAATTTAATTACCATTAAATTGTATCATAGAATCATTTAGGTTGGAAAAGACCTTTAAGATCATTGAGTCCAACCATTAACCCTGCTCTACCAGGTCCACCACTAAGCCATATCCCCAAGCACCACATCTATACAGCTTTTAAACACTTCCAGGGATGGTGACTCAACCCCCTCCCTGGGCAGCCTGTTCCAATGCCTGGCAACCCTTTTAGTGAAATAAGTTTTCTTAGTGTCCAGTCTAAACCTCCCCTGGTGCAGTTTGAGGCCATTTCCTCTTGTTCT
Source organism: Actenoides hombroni (assembly GCA_024336885.1). Classification (NCBI taxonomy): domain Eukaryota; kingdom Metazoa; phylum Chordata; class Aves; order Coraciiformes; family Alcedinidae; genus Actenoides; species Actenoides hombroni. The sequence goes on along the minus strand of WUAM01000260.1, from coordinate 474,390 downwards.
GTCACTAGCTACTTGTGAGAAGAGACCAGCACCTACCTCTCTACAATGTCCTTTCAGGCAGTTGTAGAGAGTGATAAGGTCTCCCCTCAGCCTTTTCTTTCAGACTAAATAGCCCCAGTTCCCTCAGATGCTCCTCATAAGACTTGTTCTCCAGGCCCTTCACCAGCTTAGTTGCTTTTCTCTGGACCTGCTCCATCCAGCACCTCAATGTCTTTTTTGTTTTGAGGTACCCAAAACTGAACACAGTACTCAAGGTGAAGCCTTGCCAATGCCAAGTACGAAGGGACAATCATCTCCCTGGTCCTTACATGTTATATAGGAGCAAGCAAATTGAGATAAAGCTTGTGGCATTTTTTTTTCTATTTGTGAGCTGAGTGGAAATAAACACTGGCAATAAAGTGCTTAGAGGGGAAAAAGAAAAAATGTGAGGGATTGGGTGCTGTGACTGCTTACAATAAAGGGAATGGTCAGAGTGAGGATGAATTCCACTGCCAGAGAGGGGATTCTGGCCCCTTTCTCCCAGGGCAATACTCACTTTCCACCAATATAAGCAATGAAGACAAAGAAGGCAAGAACCACCTCAGAGCAGTACAGAATCACAAGGATTTATGAAATGACTGGGAACAAAGGATGTCTGATTATGAAATAGCTTTAGCAATTAAATTGAGCTGTGTTTGGAAAACACACAGTGAAGAATGAACAAAGCAAAGCATAAACTAAACATGGTTTAGGGGTTATGATAATGTTAGGTAGATGATTTGACTTGATGACCTTAATGATTCTATGATTTTAAGGAATGCTCTCAAGATATAATATACCATTACAATATCCTTCCTTATTCTACTGAAAGCATCATATATGAATAGTAAAACCTAATAACTTTTTTCTAGTTTCTGCATTTTGTGTCTGATTACAGTAACTTTGCCAAAAATATGAGTCTTTTTTTTCTTGTTCTGTTTCCTGAGAATTAAGTAAATTAATATTACGAGGTGAATGTATTTTGATTATTTCTTTTCCCTGCCTCCAGGTTGTATATGATGCTAGTACACTTTATATATTTGCACCAAGTGCACAAAGCCGGGATCAGTGGGTGAGGAATCTGAAAGAAGGTAATGGACGTTGTTCATGCTTAACATCTGACATACATAGCTACCTGTACTTGAGCTGTTTGCCTGCAATAGGGTTAACTTGGTGCTATGCTTGGGATCTGTGGCCAAAACAGTATTGAAAACACACCAGCATTTTAATTGCTGCTTAGCAGTGCTTGCACAGTGTGAAAGCTTTGCCTTTTTCCCCCTCTTCTCCTGCAGTGGGGGGGGGGGGGGGGGGGGGGGGTGTGGGCAAGAAAAGAAAACTAAGAAAAATAAGACAAAAACCAACTCCTGAGGTTGTGTGTTGGGCCGGGGTCCAGCTCACCCGACGCCAGGCCAGGCAAGGAGGGCGTGGGGAGAGGTCACTCAACCAATCCTATCTCTGCCCAGGGATGTCCAGCACTTCCTCCCCACACAGCCGATGAGGAGTTGGAGCCAGGAAGTCCCCAGCACCCTGTGTCCCATCCCCACATCCCTGGGACAGCAGGGTGAAAGGAGGCAGGGGGTTTGTGTGTCCATCCCCCCCTGCATTTTTGCACCCAGGTGGTTTTGGATGCTTTGCACGCTGCT
>WUAM01000260.1:447877-472629 GCA_024336885.1 Actenoides hombroni | reverse complement strand
GAATCAACTTATTTTTCTTTTTTTTTTTTTTTTTTTTTTTTTTAATTACTAATTTTGCATACACTAGACAGGTTCATAAGGACTATATAATCCAATATTCTGGGACTCTTGGACCACTGCTCTTCCTCCAGCCAGCCCCCCCACCAAAGCCCTGTGCATTCTGATAGAAAAGCAGCCCAGCTGGTTTGGCCCAACACTGCACCCAGGAGCCGGTGCCTGAGGGGGCCAAAAGCTGGGAGAGGTGGCAGCAGCGTTCCCTCGGAACTGTCTCCTGCCTCCCTCTGTCCCTGTCCGCAACTCTGCACACCGATCCAAAGTGATGTTTGCGTGACCCTCCATAGTGTTGAGGCAGTCGGTGGGCACAAAACACCTCCGTGGTGTAGGTGTGGGAAGGGAAGGCTCTGCTCACAGCCTTGCTGGGTGCTTTTACTACTGACATGTTAGCCAGAGGCAGGAGTCTGCTGACGAGTTATGGTGAAGCTGACACCAGTGAAGGTAGGGACCTGCCTGTTACATAGAAGGAATAGGGGACCTCAGGAACCAGAGCAATAAAAAGTAGAATAAATTTAATAGTAGGAGGTTACTCATCAGTTCATGCTCTGAACTGGGGCTCAGCAATTGGAAATAAAAGCAGGTGAGCAAGAGATGTGTGAGCCTGCCACTTGCTACCAACAAACCCTTGGGTTGATGTAGGCACACCGTGATGATAGGTAAGTCATTGTCTCTAAAGCAGCAGCAGCGGGAAATTTTGTTCCACTGCAGGAGGGACAGTGAGTTCTGGAGAGCTGCAGATGATGCTCTCCCTGTTCCAACAAGCTTAGGCTGGATTAGTCATGGAGCTACGTGGCTACGGTACAGCTGGAGGAGCTGTGCAGAGAAATGACCCTAATTTTTCACTGTGGTTTGGAGTAATGTCCACTGCTCTCAGTGGACACTGCCACATGACAAGAAATGACAGATTTAACCCCTTTGTCCTCAGGCATCCCAAACACAATGAAGTCCCTTGTTGGTCAGGTTTGGGTCACCTGTCCCATCCAATCCTCCCCTCAGGTGCAACTTCTTACTTTACAACACCCCACTGTGGTGCTCAGGATTGAGCAGTGACCTTGGCTGCTGTAGGAGCAGGTACCAGCCAGAGCCTTTCTGCACACCCCGACCCTTGGCAGTGACTCTAAACACGGAGCGTTGTCACTGCTGGAAGCAGAGACTGCAGAAATCTGCCCTCAGCTTCAGACAGGGAGGCTGCTGAGAAAAGACTGACCTGAGAAGTGAAATCCCTGAGCAGAATTAGTTCTGTTCTCACTCAAACCAGGATGGCATGGCAGGAAAGTCTCCCCTTTCTCCCTTGAACTGCACAGGAATGAGCCTTAAAACAGTCTCCGCATTTCCTCAGCTCCTTTCCTCTCTCACTTGTGCGGAAGGTGATTTCTCAGGGTAACTAGTAACTTACCAAATATCTCCCAGTGCATTTCCCAAGCGTGACTTACCAAGTGTTTCCCAGTATTTCCTTTGCCCACCGCTGACCAGTCTGGAAAAGCTGGCTGGAGGAGCAGAGAGGGAGCACTGATCCTGTCAGTGCTGGGGAGGCAGGTGGTGTCTGCCACTCCCCTGCGGTGAGGAAGGTACCCCTGGCCGGTGCGATGGTGATGCATGAGTCTGAGCCCCAGCTCAGCTCTGGTGTGGTCCCTGAAATGCCCCGTGTCACCACTGTGTATTTCTGCATAGCTCCAGCATTTTTGGGGTGCATCACGTCACTCTGCCTTCTGCAGAGACCCAGATGTGCTCCCTGTCCACCCTGGGAAGCCAGCTGCTCTGGCAGGAGGATGTGGTTTTTCTCGACAAGCCACCACGTCCCATTTGCACTCAGGTGAGCAGAACAGATAGCCTGGAGCATGTAGCCATGGGAGGCAGGGTCCTGAGCCTTGGGTATGGTCCCATCCCAGGTTGAGGTGATGGCTGGGGTGTGGGAGCCAGCAACAACACAGGATTAATTTCTCCTGAAAAGGGCTGGGTTGGTTTCTTTGAGGCATCACCAGCAGCCACAGCCTGCCTGCACACCCAGACAACCCAGGAGCCCTGCGTGCCCATACTGGTTCTGTCCCAAGTAGTGTGTCCATAAGGACCCTGTGAGGGTCCCACCATGAGTGAGGCCCTGCCACGGGCAGCAGACCTGCCTTCCCAGCCCTCCCTTACCTCCATGTCCAAGAGCAAGCGGCGGACAGCATCCAGCTTGGTAAGAGGCAACAACCAGTGATGTCACCGAGAAGAGGAGAGGCTTTTAACACTGAGAGCGCCCTGTGGGAGAGGCTTTCAGAGGTAGCTCTTGTTCAGTGCTGGGAGCAAGGAGCAGAGGGAGCCTTCTGCCAATCAGCCTTCACTAGTGGGATCTGAGCCCACAGGAAAAAGCCCTCCTGGCACAGGACTCACCTCAATCTCCTGTTCTGCTCTGGGCTGTGCCAAGTGCAGAGCAGCCCTGGCCTCCTAATCCAGCCCTGTGACAGCTCTTGGGGTGCCTGGGCTGTAGCACAGCTGACCATGCTGGGCACCCTGGGCCATAGGAGTGCGGCCGGCTGGGGCAGCTGAGACCTGCAGTCCCTGTGTCTTAAGTCCTTTTTTATGACCCCATAATATCTGTTGCGGGACTATGAGGTGCCTACGGTGGCCAGTGCCAGCAGAGAGGCAGCAGTGAGGAGGGCTGGCCATTGGCCACGCTTGCGGCAACACAGGCAAAAGGTGACTGCCTGGCACCTGCAGCGCATCCATGCCCCCACCATCTACAACAACCGTGCCCAGGCTGTGCAGGTCTCTCCAGAGTGGAGAGCATGGTCCAGGGGACTAGGAGAAAACACAGCCATAGTGGAACTGTGATCTGGAAGCAGCAGCTCTGGTCATACTTAGTTAAGGCACCAAGTGGAGTTTTGGTTTCTTGAAGAGTTGGGCAGCAGGACTACATGGACTTACACAGAGCGAATGCTGCCTGCTCAGCCTGGAGCTCTCGATAGAAACAGCAGCTTTCTCTGGAGTTTACCACATGGAAGTGTGAGGTGGGAATCCCAGGAAATGTGGAGACTGCAACAGGGAGTGAATCTGGAGATCAAGACTGAGACACGGCTATCTCTGCAGCAGGAATACAGCGCTTTATTGCAACTCAGCGCTTTATTGCAATCTTTTTGCACCCTCTGTTCCCTGATGATTGGGCCACAGGAGCTGATCCTATGATAAGCTCTTTGCCTGGAATTTCAAGAACATTGGAAAGGAGGGAAAGCACCACCAACCACCCTACCTGGGATGGAATACCCTGCGTGGACATTCACCATAGACATGAGAGGGAGCTGCTACCTCAAGGGGAAAATCCTTGTTGGAGGGGATGTCTGGGGCTGTAAAAGCTCAATAGCGGTAGTGATGAGCCCGGCATGCTCAAGGGCTTTCCCAGGGAAGCTGGGCTGGCAGGGTAGAAGGGCCATGATAACAGGACCTTATGACACAGCCATTTTATTTGAGTTTACAAAATTACACCTTTCTCTTGTGGCAATAATGAACATTTCCTTGTTTCATACAGAAGCTCAGCGGCACAACATTCCAGTACAACCTGGCTGCTCTCCCAGGGTTTTAGATGAAGGCACTGGCAGCACTCAGAGAAACCCCCTCCCGCACTGATATTTGAAACAGGGCTTTGCTGAGACCATCAGGACTTGGCACAAATATTAAAATATTCTGAACTCTTGACAGATGCCAGAAACTTGGTGTTCAGTTCTGGTAACCCATGTCCATTTTCTGTGGTAATGTCTTCAGGACAGCCTTTATGAGAAGAATTAGCAATGCTTCTGGTCTACTGAGGCATCTCAAATCTAGCCTTGGGGTCCAGTGAGAAATCAACTCTCCATGAATTTGTGAAGTGTTAAGGAAGTTGTTTTTTTAAAGCAAATGCCTAAACTTGGGTCTATAACCACAAGGATCAGGCCCAGCTCCTGTAAGTACTCAGCACTTGTGGAAATCAGACTCTTAACTGGGTGCAGGGCCCTTACCTTCTCCAGACGTAAGTGTTGCACTTTCCATAAAACAAGCGCACTGCTGTGAAACTGGGAACTTTTCCAAATCACATTTCCCTTTGTATTTGGAGAGAGGCATTCTTCCAGCTCAAGGATTCTTCCTCAAGCAAAACCCACCATCACCTGAACCGCAGCTCACAGCAGCAGATGCTTCCATTGGACACAGAGACAGGGAAAGCAGCACCATTTGTGATGGTGAGTGTCGGGAATCTGCTTGCTGGATCAAACCCTACCCAAAGCACAGCCAGCTCCACGGGTGGACAAAGCTGCACTGGAAAGGATCCAGTCAGGTTTGGAAAACCTCTAAGGCCAGAGATCCCACAGCTTCTCTGAGACCCTGCTCCACTACTTAATGATCCGCAGTGCGACTGTTGTTCCTTACATTCAGGTGGAAGGAAACCTTTGGAACCTCCAACCTTGAAACCTCTGGGGGTTTGGCTTGAAGGTAAGCTCAAGATGAGTCAACAATGTGTTGTGGTGGCCAAAAGGGCCAAACGTATCCTGGAGGGCATTAGGCACAGTATATCTAAGAAGTGATTGTACCACTGCATTTAACTGTACCTTCAGCATTGTGTGCATTTTTGAGCTCGAGGGTGTAAGAAGGATATAGAAATATTAGAACGAGTCCAAAGGAATGCAACAAAGATGGTGAAAGGACTAGAGGGTGTCACCTATGAGGAGCAGGTGAGGTACTAGGTTTGTTTCACTTAGAGGAAACTGAGGTGACCTTATTGCTGTCTACAACTTCCTCACAAGGGGGAGTGGAGAGGGAAGACCCTGATTCAGCTCTGAGGTCCAGTGATAAAGCACGAGGGAATGGCGTAAACCTGTGTTGGGGAAGTTCAGATCAGATATTAGGGAAAAGTTCTTCACAGAGAGTATGGTCAAGCACTGGAACAGGCTCCCCAGGGAAACGGTCATGGCTCCATTTGGCCCATCAGTGTTCAAAAAGCGTTCGGACAATATTTTTATATATGGTTTAACTTTTAGGTTGCCTTGTCAAGAGTTGGCCTTAGTGATCCTTGTGAGTCCCTTCCAACTGACAATATTCTATGAAACCTCCTGTCTGAGTTTTGCCTGCTGCTTCTTGTCCTCCCTCCATGCCCCACTGTGATGAGCCTGGCATTGTTTTCCTGCTAGGCTTCCCACAGGCACCAGAAGGCAGCTCTTAGGTTCCCCCAGAGCCATTGCTTCTGCAGGCTGATCAGCCCAGCTCCCTCAGCCTCTGCTCACAGTGCAAGTGCTCCAGCCCTGACCATCTTAGTGGCTCTCCACTGAACTCTGCTGAGCTTATTGGTGTATTTCTTGTTTGGAGGAACCCAGCAGGGGACTCAGTACCCGGATATGATCTCAGAAGTCCTAGTAGATAGCCATAACCACTTCCCTCATTCTCCTGTCTTTGGTTATGTTCACGAAATTCAGGATGCTGTTGGCCACCTTTGCTGACAGAGCACGTCTGGCTTGCTGCCCACCAAGGGCCCCTAGAACCTTTTCTGCAGAGCTGCTGCCTGGCCAGGCATCCCCAGACTGTCTGTTGCCAGGGGTTCTTTCTTCCCAGGTTCAGGACTTGGCATCTGTCCTTGTTGAATTTCATGTGGTTCCTTCTGACTCATTCTTCCAGTCTGTCCCAGTCCCTCTGGATGGCAGTCCTGTGCTTGAGCATATTGACTGGTCCCTTTGATTTGATGTCACCCACAAATTTGACAAGAGTGTGCTCTGTCTTCTCTTTCATACCACAAATGAAGATGTCAAGCAGGCCAGCTACCTGTGATGCTCTGCTTGTCACTGGCCTCCAGGTAGAGCATGCCCTGTTCACCACCACTCTCTAAACCTGCTGATTCGTTACAGTTTTACACCACTGCTGTTGCTGTTGCTTTGACATGTGCAAGCTGAATGCACGTTCCATCCTGCATTTTCTGCACACACTTCTACTGGTTGGGCAACCTCATTTGCCCTGGCTTTCTGTGTCCATGTCTGGCTCAGGAGCTTGGCGGGTTGTTAACGGCAGTGTCTGTCCTGGCTGGCTGCAGTGGGCCTGTGCACTGGATATTCTCTCAGTGGGTTTTGGTGGTACTAAAACCATACTGTCCACTGCAGATGTCATCCAACAGTACTTCAAACACATTTAGTACAAACTGTATCTCAGGCTTGTGTGTTCTGTTTTTCCTCTGAACACACCTTTTTAAAAGTCTCCATGGGCAACATTCTGTATGATATTCTTACAAATACCACAGTTGAAACACTCAGAATTATTTATCAGAGATTATATAAAAATGACCCTGGTTTACTCTGGCATCAATACAGCCAAGTGTCCTGATCTTCCAAGGCCCTTGTACCAGCTAGATATAGCCCTGCTGGCTTAGGTCCTGTGGAGATCACAAGGGTGGTTGGGGTTGGAGCAGAGTACGTGCAAGGAGCGGTTGGGACTGCTTTGTTCCCCCCAGAAAGAAGGTGAACGGGAGACCATACTGTGGTCTGCAGATGCCTAAAGGGGGTGGGGAGAGATGATGGACACAGGCTCTTCTCACAGTTGCAGGGTGGCAAGAAGAGGCAACAGGCACAAGCTGTACTAGGAGACATCCTCACTGGACGTCAGGGAAAAATCCTTTGGCCACTGGATCAAAATCCTGAGAGGCCACAGACTGTGCTTGGAGACACTCAGCACTCACCTGGCCACAGCCCTGAGAAATCAGTGCTAATGGGTCCTGCTCTGAGCAGGGCTTGGACCAGGGGCTCCTTTCCACCAGCACAAGTCTGATTTCTGGAATTAAATTCTCCTCAGGTCTTTTAAGAACAATATTTCAGGGTGTTTTTGTCTCCATGGATTTCCTTAGGGAAAGAGTTTCCTTTGGGAATTATTTTTTGCAGTTAAGTTGCCAAATTTGTCTGTTGTCCACACCAGGCAAGAAACAAGAATAAGCAAAATTTGGCATTTCTAGCTTGGCCAACCCAAGATATGACAAAAACCTCACACTGTGTCATGTGACAGTGGTCATGGATTACTGACCGACTTCTCCTAATGCTTGACAAGAAGACTTTTTGGCTGAAGAGAATGGTATTGACTCAAGCCTTTATTAGGTTTAATTGACACTTGTGTTCATATTTTAGACAAAAAGTCAATGAGAGTGGCACCCATACATGATCCAACTATAAAACTGGCCAAGGCTGTCCTGTTTCACTGGTGTTTGTCATGGGCTAAGAGCATGCACAACTCAAACACCATGACCATGCAACATAGACCTGTGACCCTGCACAATCATCCGTGCGCTGTGGGGCTCGGGGGCAGGTCTAATACCTACACAGAAACCCAAAAATGGAAAGCTGTGTCCTGGTACCAGTCCCAGCGTCACTGCTTCTTCCAGGCCAACTTGTACTCAGAAAGTAACAAGGAAAGTCTTTCCTGTCACCACTGACCAGCATTTCTGCCTCTTGATTGTACATGGACGGTTCTGGCACCTGCTGCCCCGTGATGGTCCCTTCGCTCTCCTTATGGCAGCTCCATGCTCCTACTGCATGGAGCCAGCCCTCCAGGGCTTCTCCCCAAGGCCTTGCCCAGGCTGGGGCACCAATCCTGCCCCAGGGGCCAATTAGTGCACTTTAAATAAGGTGCTTTAAATAGAAGGGTGTCATTTGAGAGAGAAGTTTTCTTGTTTCCAGTTTGTCCACTGGGTACCCATTCCCCAGGGGCTTCTCTCCACAGGGAAAATGCCATAAGGGCTTCAGTGCCAATTACTAAAATCCTGGGGCACTTTGCTCCCTCACCCCATGTGTGTTTGTGAGACTTGTAAACAAGGCACAAAGTGGGCTATTAAAAGTTTGAGGCAGTCTCTTGTTCAATAACTTTGAAGCTGTTTACATCTGCTGAAAGCAATTGCATCATAATTTACAGACACAGAATCATTTAGGTTGGAAAAGACCCTTGGGATCATCGTGTCCAACCATAGCCATTTAGAAGAGGCAGAATGAGGTGGAGAAAGAATGCCTTTGTGTGTATTTTGTGTCTACAGTGACCCCTCCAAAGCTGGGAATTCTATACGGAACAAAGTTGTCAAGGTACTAAGAGGCAAAAAAAGGTAAATAATTGAGCAGTGCTTTAGGGATCAACATGTAATACCTGAATGACAGTGAACTTTATGGAAAACATAAGTTACTGCAACAGGAAATGCACAGTGAAGTTCTACTGCCAGTTGGAATCCTGTTGTGTCTTCCCACCCAAATTCCTGCTCTACTCCGAGGCAGTAGATCTAGACCACACATGTACACTGCAGATGTGCCAGACAGGCACGACAGGTTGGTGCACATATGGCAGCCTGTTACAGCTGTGCTACAGATGTATGAAGGGTAGTTTGATACCCCTGGCAAAGGTGACACAGCTGGGACAGTGGACCTGGACTGAGCAGAGGGATGTTCCAGGCCATATAACATTGTGCTTAGCGATAAAAACAGACAGAGGAAGATGGAGGGTGAAGTTTTTTAGCTTCTATATTCACTGCTGCTCAGAGACTGGCTGGGCATTGGTCTGCTTCTGGAAGATGGTGATGCCTTTACATCACTTTGGGTTTTTTCTTTCGGTTATTAGACTGTCTTTATCTCAAGCCACAAGTTTTCTTCTTTTGCTCTTTCTATTGTCTCCCTAGTCCTGTTGGCTGAGGGAAGTGGGTGAGTGGCTGCGTGGGTGCTTAGCTGCTGGTTGGTGTCAACCCACAACAAGCTAAAAAAATAAAATGGTACAGCTTCTGTTGCACATATCCACTGACTTTTATTTTTTTTATTGGGCCAGCTTGTTGTTTGCACACACAGCATGTGCTAACAGGTACTGGGAGTATCAAACACCCAGACTGATTTAATTTGGTTTGTGACGTCCAGCTGCCATCAGAATTTGACTCTCTGCTTTTGCACAATGTGTAAATCATCAAACACCTTATTCAGGCTAGTTAGTGGTATCACTCAAAAGGTAGGAGGCATCTCCACTGAGATGAGATCTGATTAATGCTATCATAGTGAGTAAAGGATATTTTTTATTTTATTTTTTTTCAAGAGCCTTTTAATGCTTTCTGCCACCATCAAGTGCTTACATGACTTCAGAGAGCACCTGCAATTAATAAGAAATAATTTCTGGGCTGGGGACCATGGGGCAAGGAATAACCTGTGAAAGCCAACAAGCTCTTAAGATGGGGGGTAAGGAGCCATTCAGACCAAACAAAGGCCATGTGCTATGGAATAGTGATAAATGTCAGATATATCTCCCTCCAGAAGACTAATTGTAGAGGAATTGAGTCACTTGCAGCAGTAATAAAAAGAAAAGGGGCAGGCAGAGCCTGTAGGGCCTTCACAGCTGCCTGACTGATTTGTAGGGTGCAACCGGGTGCCGGGGTCTTATTTCGTGGATGCACCAAACCCCTGCTGAGGTGTCTGGTTTAGGCAGGGAGTATAGCACTCTTTTCTGGAATAAAGTCATGCAGTATTCTAAAAATGACCTCTACTAACACTGTATCATCTCCAAGAAGGTCCTTAAGAGAAGCAATGCTAAGGTAAGGACAAATGGAGATTACGATTCATGTCAAAGATATTGTAATATTTATGAGAACTGGCCCTCTTGCAGATTTTATTTTTGTATCTCTCAATATATGCTCTTTTTCCTCTTGTAGAGATAAAGAACAACAGTAATATAATGATAAAATATCATCCCAAATTCTGGACAGAGGGGATTTACCAGTGCTGTAGACAGACAGAAAAATTAGCACCCGGCTGTGAAAAATATAATCTCTTTGAAAACAGTAAGTACATATCTTTTCATATCAAGTTGTTTTGACATTTTTCTGCTTTTTTTTATATGATCCTGCCATCACACCTGAATGCCCTCGACATTAGGCAAATTTATAGAGCAGAAAGAATCATTGATACTGGGTCTAAAGTAAATAAAAATATTTCATTTCCAAGCATTTTGTAAAAAATATAAAAGCCAGTAAATTGTCCTTGCAAAACAAAGTTTAGAGAAAGCTGAAAGGAATCACTGAGGTTGCTGAATTTCTGAATTATTTAGCCTTTGATTTAAGGAAAATTCTGTAGTAGGAAAAGAAATTGAGCCATTGCTTACCTCCCAGTGAAATCAGCAGTGTCTGGATGATTTCCTATGTTAGCAACGTAAATGCCAATGGTGGGGACCTATAAACTTAATTGCATTAGAAGACTTGAAGAATAAACAGTGGCTCATGGCCAGCCTTATTCGGCAAGATGCAATATATGAGATGTAGCTCAAACTTTTAAGTGCAGAAAAAAGCCATGCAGAAGAGAAAAAAGTAAATTTGGATCTCATAGTAATAATAATATGTACAACTTTTATGCCTTATTTAGCAAAGCAACAGACAGGGAAAGTATAGACATATATATTTTATTTATTTTTTTTTTGGAAGAGCAGATGTTAATAGGAACAGACCTTCAGGTTATCATGGTGACAAAAACACTGCTTCCTTTTTATATACCCTTTTTTATATTTATCCCTTTTTTTTAAATGTATTTCTGCATCTGAGGACTGGTTGAGGCATCTCTACATGGCACATTCTGGTGTGGCACAGACATCGCCAACTTTGTGGTGAATGTAGCCTGCTGACTGATGTAGCATGTTTTTGCAAGAACATTTCATCAGTATTTTCCTAATGCTTAATTGGAACTGTCTTTGCTTTTTTAAGACTAGCTAAGATATTAAAGCCTTATCTGAAATTTAAACCTGTTACTTAGTTTTTAAATTCATAGCTAAATGGACAGACACAAATCCTTTCTTGTGCTTTGTTTCCAGATGTAATGGAATTTCCCTCTCCAATGCCAGAAACAACTGTGGTAGGTATTCATTAAAATACTGAATAGGTAATTGCTGCTTTTTGAGATGGCATTTAAATTTCCTGAGATTCTTTCTGTATCTTGGAGCAAAGGTCTATATCTGTATGCGGGGCCACCGCATCTCCCTCTTGGGGCAACCCAGAACTAGCCCAGCTTTTGCCTGTGGGATGCTCAGCTGGTTTGCACTGGTGTGATGGTAATGGTGGGTGAGATGGAATAATGGAGGAGAGGGGAATGATAGTAATGCTGAGTTGTTTTCAGCGAAGGCCTCCGCCACCCATTCCTCCAGTTGAAGAAAATGGAAAGGAAGAGGAGGAAATAGTGGTGGCAATGTATGACTTTGAGCCTACGGAACATCATGATTTAAAATTAGAGAAAGGTGAAGAATATACAGTGATTGAGAAGAACGACATTCACTGGTGGAAGGCAAGAGACAAATATGGGTAAACTCGAGTTCTTTATTTTTTGTTGCCAAGTTCATAAGGCTGTTTCCACATTGTAGTAGTTTATATTGACTGTGTGTGAACACAGTAACCCCAACCCTGAAATCACATCCATGTCTTTATTCCAATGTAGAACCCAATTTTTAACAGTGTGGTTCTCAAGAGGTTGTGGGGCCTGAGTGCAAAGGTGGTTGCAAAACTGGAAGCTTTTCCAATTATAGTTCCTGTTAGGCTTTAGGGTTTCCCAATTAAAGCATCAGCCAGCCTTGCTAGACTGGTACAGTACTCCTGCTTCCCTGGGGAACGGCTTATTAGGGATCAATATGGTTAACAAGCTGTTCAGCAGGATTTGACTTCCAGATTTAAATAATCATCATCTTATTTAATAGCTGGATCATTAGGGGTAATGAGTTGAGAGAGAGTTGCAGTGAGATGCCATAATGACTACAACTTTACATTCCCTGGATTAAATTTTTTCCCTGTGGTTTTAAATGGGAAAGTTTCCATACCTCAATACTTATCAGATCCCTGGTGCAGTATGTTAGTGGTAATTGTGAGTCATTAGGTTGGAGCAGGCTTCAAACCTATTTTCAGTGAATGACTGGGATGGCTGAGCACAGAAGTGACAGAGCAGCAGAGGGTTACTCTTCTTCACCCTTTCTGCTGCTTTTCTTGGACACTTTTGCTGCATGTGTTACTTCTCTAGGAGCAGTGAAAATTAATGCGAAAAATTAGTTTCTGTATAATTAGCAGTCGAGTGGGTGAGGTGGTAATAAATAAGTAACAACAAGGGATCTCTGGTAATTAGCAGAATGAAGTGCTGTCTTCTAGGCATGCAATTTTACATGTTTTCACTCAGATTCTTTTTTTTGCATTATTAATTTTTTTTAATTTTTTTTTTTTTTAGAAAACAAGGATATATTCCAAGCAACTATGTGACAGGAAAGAAGTCAAACAACCTTGATCAATATGAGTAAGTGAATATTTTAATTGAAATCTGGAAGATCATAAAATGAAACCTATGCTTTAAGAATGACCATGTACTTTTAAAGTTTTGAAAGCAATTATTTACATACGGTAGCAATGATCTCAGAGATGAAACTTAAAATTTGAAATAGGCATGTAATTTTTCTGATTCTCCACATTGATTTTGCTGTGATCTATAATGTAGAGTCAGGTCTTTGACATAGCCATCAAGCATGCACTTTTTAGCAAAAAAACCCAACCCTCCCAATTCTGATAGACAAAGGGAAACTTTAAAGGAAGTCTACCCATTATAAGTGTGATAAATGTTGGGTTTTTTTAATACTTAAGTGACATGTCTATCCAAACTGTGTGGCAGTAAAATAGTAGTGTAGAAAATAGTGGAAATCTTTCAGAGTAAACAACAGATCAGAAGAAGATAATGTATTTGAAGAAAATGTCACTTTGTTCATTTTAAGGCTCAGTGTGTGCATCTAACTTGGCAACTATAAGAGTAAAACTTTTTCCAGTTGATGTTTAGTTATGGAGTACTTATTTAAGAACATCAGGATAAAATTTCACACTGTAGTCTCCAAGCCTCTGTTCAAATTTCAGTACAGCATAAACTGTTGAACGCAACCTGAGAACTTCAGATATATTTCATGACTTTTGGATCAAATGGAGCTGTAAGAAAGTAATAATTAAAACCAGTTTACAAAACCACATTAGTTGCTCCAAACCCTACTTGCAGTCGTGTATGGCTCCTACTGCTGTGTTTTGACAGAAGGTAAAATTTCTTCTGGGATTTTGCTCTCAGCTTTACTAGAGGGAAATACTTGTTCTTTGTTGCTTTCTCATCTTTGAGGCTTTTGCTAAGAGTCCTGCTGTGCTGTGGGGCTGGCAGAAAGAAACGGAAGGAACTGGGCTGCCTTATCTGGTCCAGGCACCTTGTGCCTTCAATCTTGGGGCTGTAATTCTGAGTCACTGCGCGGTCCAGGGAGGATTACTCCATGTCATCTACCAACTGCAAAAAACCACTATCTCCAGAAGAGCAGAACTTGACTAGAGGCTGCTGTGCCACTTCCCTGCTTGGTTACCACTATGACAGCATAGCTCAAAATGATTGCACCATGCCATTTGTGAGCTGTCTGTTTTTTCCTTTTTATATTCTTCTCTACGGCTGGCTGAAATGTCAGTGCTTCTGTGACTGCTTTAACCTCCGTGAGCAGCACAGAGCTTGGGGATGTATAACCGTGACATTCAATTAACTTTCAACCTCCCCTTTGGTAGGTGGGCTCTCCCTGGAAAGGCAGAACCAGGAAGTTACTGAATGAGACAGCAGCCTAGCTGCAGCTGGCTTGACTGGTGTGCCAGCAGCTGCTTCCCGGGGGCTGCCAGCCTGCCCTCGGGCTGACATTAAGAGCAACTACAGCCATCAGCATGCGTGCATTTGAGAAGCATTTTTGCTGCAAAATTAGTTTAATTACCTGAACTTTACTGGTTTCTGTGGAGTCTCGCCCTGTATTTGTTTCAAGGAATTGTTATGGGATAACTGCACAGTGTCATAGAGACTGATTTTTATTTTTTTTTTGGTACGTGAAGAAAGGTTCAACTCTTGACCTTCACTTATCGTGACATTATTGAATCTGTAGCTTTGTAATACTTTGTGTTAAGCATTTTGTGTAAATTCTGCACCTTGGAGAAGTTTTGGTTACTGACATTGTGTTGCAGGTGGTACAGCAGAAACCTGAACAGAAGCAAGGCAGAGCAGCTCCTCAGAAACGAGGTGAGTGCAGCAGCCTTGCAGTAATAAGTACAACAGTTGTGTAAAGTAGCTTCTTTAATAAAAGACAATGCTTATTTTGGCACGTGCAAATCACTGAACGAGTAGAAGACACATACATGCTTAAAACTTTGTATGAAACTGTCAATGTGCTTGCATTTTAGGATAAAGAAGGTGGTTTTGTGGTGAGAGACTCGAGTCAGCCTGGCCTGTATACAGTTTCCCTTTATACAAAATTTGGAGGGTGAGTTTCTGTGTCTGCTCTAAATACCTGGCCTCATCCAAATCCCTTTGCATCTGTGTCCAAACCCATCTGCTGGGTGAAAGCCCAGGAGAGAGCTCATTAAAGAAATGAGAGCTGCGGTGATAGAAAAGACAGGTGACTAAAATGAGTTTCTTGACTCCATGGTTAGGTCATATTTGGTTTAATCCACTGTAGACCTGAACCTCCACCCAAAGGAGGAGGTCTTGCTCTTCCACCTGGCTCAGTTTCTTTGTTCCTGGTAGTCCAAGTGTTTGTGTCAGTGTGTGGTGAACTAGGCTGAAAATTAACTTTTTATGTGTTAATCTTCAACTCGTTCCAAGCACTGAGATAAAGCCAGGTCACCAGCACTTGGAATCTTTGATATTCAAACTGTTCCTGAAGTGTGTGATGTTGGGCACCCACACCGAGCATTTTGGTTTCTTTTTCCTAGTCAATGCACTCCTCTTACAATGTCACTTGTTGTGATATATTTTTTAAAATTATTATTATTACTAATTGTTGTTATTGTCATTTTTTCAGAGAAGGTTCATCAGGAATAAGACACTACCATATAAAGGAAACAGTGACATCACCAAAGCAGTACTACCTCGCAGAAAAACATCTCTTTAACTCCATTCCAGAAATAATTGAATATCATAAACATAATGCAGCAGGTAGATGAATTGGATGTTTCCTGTCACTTAGAGTTAATTTGAAAAGAAGTGTGAGATGTGTTTTTGTTTTTTTGGGTGAAGGTTTTCAGGTTTTTATATATCCTTCTTTCTTATGGAAGTCATGAGACACTGCATTTTGTATTTTTTTCAATATAGCCAATAATTTAAAAAGTTTTATGTAAAAACAGACAAAAAAACCATAAAAACAAATAAACACAAACAAACACATGCATAAATGTGTGTATATACATAAATTTAAAAAAATATTACTGTCCTCAGAGTAATAGAAGACCAGCTGTATAAAATCAGGAAAAAATCATTCCTTCAGCTCCCCATCATGTCTTCCAACAGCTGCCTGTAACCCACAGCAAATGGACAGGAATGGTACTTCCCCAGAGTATTCTCCAGGCACTGGCTTATTTTACCTGCAGGTCACCACCACTAAAATGATCTTACCTTTCCATATAGCAAACATGAGGAGAATAGTTATGTGGTGTTCAGGAAATCCCTAAAGATGAGCCTTTCTAAAGGTTAGACACTTTGCATGTATAGCTGATGCTGATGTCTTTCAACTGTATGATAGTATGAGGACAATTTAAGAATCAGCTTCGAGGCACAGGTATTAATATAATATACTTTTTTTCAAGTCCAGTCTGTGCGATAATTTTCCTCATGAGCTGTATTTTCCAGATGTTTATAACAAACTCAGATGACCCAGCATTTCCTACTGATACTCTGGAAAATGCCTTTCTGGAAAATACGCTTCAAAAACACAACCCTGCTCTTCATTTATTATAACTGATCTTACTACTTATTTTTAATTGTTTCATCCCTTTTGTCATCTCAAATTCTGACAAGACTTGAGAAGAATATTCATGTAGCATGCAGCATTTATTTTTTTTTAATATATGAAAGGTGGGATTTATGCATGCAAAATAATGTGAGTTTTAGATAATCTTTCTGATCTGGTTTATGAAAGAGATCCTCAGCCTTTATTGATGGCAGCATAACTTTAAGGCCCAAATATGTATGCTTATATCTATATCCATCTTTCACGATTAAAGGAGATGCAGCAAGTCCTCCTGTGTACCTCTTGTAGTCACTTTGAATAATCGGTGCAAGGCAGTACTAGAAAATATGATCAAAGCTGTGTATAACAAAAAGCTTATTGTTAATCGCTGTTGAAGTTTGCAGTGAACAAGCAGCTGATTTGCTGCCTGGCACTACTGCAGAAGTTAACTGTGTCTCTTGAATTATCATTGCACCTCAGGTCTCGTTACCAGGCTGCGTTACCCGGTGACCCCAAAGAAGACAACAGCACCAACAACAGCAGGATTCAGCTATGGTAATAACATGTTATGTTCATTTACGTGTATCTTTTCTAATGATTTTATGTATGTTCTTTTCTAAAAAATTTGGAAAACACCTAAGTTTGTACTGTGATTGGCTATGCTAATTTACATGAGTCCAAGCTGTACCGTGGAGATCCTTGCCAGAGGATTGGCATGCAAAGGCATCACGGCTGGTGGTAGGCATGTGGTGCCAAGGGCAGAAGTGAGGTCAGGCTGAACATGTCACTGGTGCTCCAGGGGAATTTGGAATCTTCCTCCACGCTTTTGTGCACACTTTGAGCCTCTGCCCTATTAAAGAGCTGTGCCTTTGGCTCCTTCATAAGCCTCCAGACTTCTGACTCAACCTTGGCCCTTTGATCTTTGTGGAGGGGTTACTTTTTGTTTATATAAATTTGGAATAACCTGTTTTAAGCATGGCACATCAGATGTGAGCAGCTTCTATGTAATGGCACAACTTTCTAAGATGGCAGCTTGTTGAAATCAAGTCTGATGATATCAGTCCGTAATTACTGGCCCCAGGAAACTTTGCATTTTGCCTTCTGTGTTGGTCAGGAGCTGCTTAAAGGCCATGTCTACCTAAAAGTTTGTTTAGTGAGGTATAGACATTTCAGTTTTCAAGTTTATTCTAAGGTATTTTCTCCCTGAATTTCCCAGTTTGCTAGTAGTCCAGTTTCTTTTTCCTCTTCCTTGCAACCTACCGGTTCAGTAGGTTTCTTAAAACAGGAGTCATGGGCTGCCATGTTTTTTTGTTTTATAGAGAAATGGGAAATTAACCCTGCAGAACTGACATTCATGAGAGAACTGGGAAGCGGTCTGTTTGGTGTGGTGCGCCTTGGGAAATGGAGGGCACAGTATAAAGTGGCCATCAAGGCAATTCGAGAAGGTGCGATGTATGAAGAGGATTTCATTGAAGAAGCTAAAGTAATGATGTGAGTCGTGTGCTTGGTGCTTTTGTTGCCAGTACTAGGCCTTTAACACCATATACTGATTATAAATAAACCAGTTGGGGCAGGTGGTGTTTTCTGTTTTGTGGGGTGGAGAGCTAACATTGGGCAGAGGAAGCAGTAACAACATGATTTCAATCTTTTTCAGGAAGCTAACGCATCCTAAATTAGTTCAGCTCTATGGTGTGTGCACCCAACAGAGACCTATTTACATCGTGACAGAGTTCATGGAGCATGGCTGCCTTCTTAATTACCTGAGACAAAAACGAGGAGTTTTGAGTAAGGATGTTCTGCTCACTATGTGCCAAGATGTATGTGAGGGAATGGAGTACCTGGAGAGAAACAGCTTTATCCACAGAGATCTGGTAACATCCCATTAGGCAATACACTCCTCTTTGAATTGGTTTTTTTTTTTTTCCTTCTAACATAGCTATTTCTTTTTGAAACAGCCTGTTTGTAAATAACTGCTTTTGTTCCTGTAGAAAATTACAAGTAGTTGAAGTTGGCTCTTTGTGGTCTCATCAAGTTTCTAAAACTGCCCTGTACAGAAAATGATGAGAGGTTTTCTCTCTCCCAACAAATTTTAATAGTTATTTGCACTGATGTAATAGCTTTTCTCTGTTCTGTATTGGTGTCACTTTCACCTCTCCTGAGTCCCCTGAGATGATGATTTTTTTCTGGTGATTTTTTTTAACTAAATGGCTTAGTTATCAAAGCAGTGCTATCAAGAGCGCATGCACATCTATCTTTTATAATGAGAATATACCACTGAACTTGGTAAATTGTTGAACTTGCTAAGCAATGAGGACAAAGGCCTCATTAGACCGTTGCAATTTGTCTGAAAGACACTGCAAGTTTTTAATCCAGCTCTAACCATTCCCTTTGCAGGCAGCCAGGAACTGCTTGGTGAGTGACTCGGGAGTGGTCAAAGTGTCAGATTTTGGAATGACAAGGTATGGCTGAGTGTGCAAACACACTTATGGAGATTTGGGAAAATCTTGTGCTTAGCTATAAGGCAACACACGCTCAGCAAATTTACAGACAAAAATGATCTTTTCTTGACCTTTCTAGGGAACATCCTTTGGCTCTTCCCCCCCACCCAGTGCCTTTAAAGCTTGTTCATTCTGTGGGCATGTGTCAGTTTCCTTACTCATTTCAATTCTGTAAAAATCACAAGTAGGCAGCTTATTCTCCAGAGAAGTATTTCTGTCTGCCCCTTACCATGAGAGGCTCCTGGCTTTGAACTGACTCTCTGGTCTGACTGGTCTTCTAGTAGCAACGTTCTGTAGCATCTGTGAAAACCTTAAACATGTTAGTCTTGTGATGCAGGAGGTGTATTGGAGCTTGTGTCTTGGACAGTAGAGCTCATGATACAGAGATAATAGTTGACATGTATTTTGGTGAATAAATAATAGAGAGGGGTTGTTCAGTGAGTTTGGGATTCTCTTGACGCAGATGGTTCAGAGTCACACCTTGCTAGCTGAAGTGCTTGGGAGGTGCTGAGACCAGGAGAGGGGTTAATTTCCTGCCCTTGTTAGCACCATGAGGTGCTACATCAGGTGGGTGACGTGTGGGCAAGGCAGAGGGCGGAGAGCAGCACTTACAAGAAAGGTGTTAAAGCACCATGGTTTGACCGTGCTCTTGTAGGCTTTTGGCACCTTTCTGTGCTACTGAGCTTGCATGTCCCCTGACATCTGAATTCAGACTGCCTGGTGAGAAACAGAGCAAGAAATTTATGCTTTTGCATTATTTTCTCTCATAATGGAGGTATGTAACTTGCAGGTGACCTAGACCTGTGTTGTATAGCTAATAATCACAAGAGAAGACTCTGAGGTCATAAGAAAAATGAGTCTTGACTGAAACCTTGGTACTGCCCCAGAGAAGCTATTTTTATTGTGTGATGCTAATAATCATGGCCATTAGGTGGCAATATGAGCTTCTAATACTCGGATCCAAATCTAAATTACAATTTGCAGGCTTGGAGGCTGACTGAAGGATATACTACTTTTTTTTTCCTTTTGTTGTGGGTTTTGTGGTTTGTTTTTTTTTTGCTTGGCTGGTTTTTTGTTTGTTGTTGTGTTGTTGGTTTTATTTTTGTTTTTTTAGGTATGTCCTGGATGATCAATACACAAGCTCCTCAGGGGCTAAATTCCCTGTGAAATGGTGCCCCCCAGAAGTGTTTAATTATAGCCGATTTAGCAGCAAGTCAGATGTCTGGTCATTCGGTAAGGCACTCATCGCTGAAAGAAAGCACTGGTTTAACATTTTACCAATAGCAGTTAAGCTCTACTTAGAGCTACTTTCACAGAGACCTTTAGAACTATTTTATAAAACCCATGCTGCTAGAATAAGATGTTTTCAGCAATGGCACATATGAACACGGTCTAGAACGCACATCTCAAACTGTTTATCTATCGCAAATCCTAAGCTCAGGGCTCAAAATAAACGTATATTTTGAAGAAATTATTTGCTGATTTTCTTAATGTTTATTTTAAATTTTTTTTTTAAGGTGTTTTAATGTGGGAAGTGTTTACGGAAGGAAAAATGCCCTTTGAAAAAAGCTCCAACTATGAAGTGGTAACGATGGTTAGCCAAGGACATCGTCTGTATCGGCCCAAACTCGCTTGTAAGCAGGTGTACGAAATGATGATGATGTGTTGGCAGGAGGTATGAACTTCTAAAAATTTGTTGTCTTTGAATTGGGAAAAAATGGTCCATTTAGCAACAGCAATTAATCTCTATTGCAGCATTCTGACTGTATCCAGCTCTCTCAGCTATTAATATGTTTATTGCTAAGACAAGGATCTCCCCCTGGTTTGCCACTGAATTAGAGCTGTGGTAAAAAAAAACACTGAAGAAATTTCAACTAAATAAATGGACTGTTGGTTTAAGAATGCAAAGGCGTTTAGTAACAAAAAGAAATAATTGCTAAGTCTGTGCCGGTCATGATTATATCTGGGTACAAATAGTGCTGGCAAAAAAAATTAAATTCAAGCAGAACATCCCAGAGGTGAGGAATTTGTTTTTATACTGCCTCAGTTTATTAATTATTGCAGAAATGTGCCAGAATGACCAAAAATATTTTTAAAGTAATGCTTCATTATCTGATTATAAATTATATATGAAATGTAGATTAACTTGCAGTTGAATCTAAATACAAATCTCAAGGTTTATAAAGATGAAAATACACTGTACTATTAATCCTCCTAACCTAGGAAGATACTGTACGATTTGCACAAAGATCAAAGGGGCAGCAACCCCAAATGGAATCCTTTATCAACAGAATCCGTATAAAACATTTTTTTGTAGTATTAAAGCAGAAAGTCCTCAGGAGGGTAGGTGCATTTAATGAGATGCCTCTGATTTTTGAGAGCGCAATCAAGGAAACCGAGAATTCCAAGAGCTACGTGTTTTATTTCTAATTAGTCTTTGCCACAGGGGGTGTTGGGGTAAAACTGTTCTTTTCCAGTAATAAAGATGACATACTGTCTGATGCTTGTCTTGGAGAAGAGCAATTAGTCACCAAACCAACTGGTGGAGATCTAAAACTTAAAAACCAGTTGGTTTATGCAGGGGTGGGGGTGGGGAAATTACATTAAAAACAACAGTGCCCTGGAGGGCTGCAGAATGATAAATATATTTGTAGTTCAAAAAAGCTATTCACAGGAGCCAGGAAACTACAGATGATTAAATTTTGTTTGTACTTAGTAACCAGCCTGAAATGGTCATTGAAATGGAAAAATCAATTACCTGAAATATAAGTGATTTGTTAATCTTCTTTGAATATTAGTATGAATTTATAGGATTTGTATGAACATCAATGAATTGATTAAAAATTTATTGATTTCATCAGGGGTTATTAACAATAAAATTTATGCACTCATCACGTGGGAGAGAAAGAATCTTTGCAAATCACAAACAGCACACAAGTAATGGCAGTCCTTGTTTAATAAATGTATTAATGATTTGTAGAGGGAGGTGAATACTGAGGCTTCAAAATTCAGCAGGTGAAACAAATCTAAAGAGGCTGATAAATGGTGGAAAAGTGCAAGTTACCCAGATATTCAGAAGATGCTAAATTAACTGTCAGCAAGGTCAGCGAAGAGACTACCTCAAGGTATTGCCATAATTATGCAAAACAAACAAGATGTTATGACACATAAAGAACTGTATGGAAAATAGAGTAGATGAAGGATGCCATTGCGTAAGTCTATGACGCAGTCTTATTTTGGAGTCCAGAAAGCAATATTGAAATGAAAGAGGCTTCATGGAATGACACTCCATATTCTTAGGATCATGAAGAATTTGCATAAAGAAAGACGGAAGTGATTCTCTGGGGGAGGTGGGAATGAAGAAGAAAAATGAGAAAGCGTAGCACTGTGCAAAATAATGAGTTATATGAAGAGTGTAGCCCAGCAACACCTATTTATGCTTTTTCAAAGCATAAAAAAAAGTGACACTTGCTGAGATTGACACATCCAAAATCCACCCAAGGAAATATATTTGCACGTCACATCTGATTAAAAGGTAAATTCATTGCCACAGAATGATATCAAGGCTAATAA
This sequence comes from Actenoides hombroni, assembly GCA_024336885.1. Lineage (NCBI taxonomy): Eukaryota > Metazoa > Chordata > Aves > Coraciiformes > Alcedinidae > Actenoides > Actenoides hombroni. The sequence continues at coordinate 450,775 of WUAM01000260.1, read as the reverse complement.
TTTATCCTAATCAACAGAACTTTCTATCTTTCTGATAACAGCTATACATACTTTTTGTTTTTAGAAACCAGAGAGACGCCCAAATTTTGAAGACTTGCTTCACGCGATCATTGACATTGCAGAGAGTGAAGATGCTTTCTGAAAAAAAGACAACAGCAGCACAAGTACTTTCCAGAGATGTGGCTTCATCATTTCTTTTTAAAAGCTTGATCCTGTAAGCTGCTGAATGCTGCTAAACAGCGTGGGGAGCCTGTAACATCTGACCCGCTCCACAGAGTTTTACATGATGTTGGGAAATGAGCACAGGATTTTCAGCACAGTACTAGCAGTCTCTATTTTCTTCTCTGAAAAGTAAGCGTTGCATAGCTGGCAAGTTGAGCTCTTTGTGGCAGAAGAGAGAGAATGTGGCCAAAGCCCAGGAGCCTAGTTTCCATTTAATGGATTGGGTTCATGTACATACAGTCCATGTTTCTGAGTTTCTTTTTACACAGGCAATAGTATTAGTAGTGACTTGCATGCTTAAAAATGGAAGGTATCTATAAATGGCTATTTACTGACATGTCAATGTTTCTAGAGATTCTCCAGAAACATTATTTTGCTCGGTTGGTGGGTGTTTTATGACACACCAAGAAAAACCAAACATGCCTTTTTCATTTGCACATAGTAGGTTGTTAACAGCCCAGTCTTCAGACTAGTGTAACACTCAAAAACCTTTGCTTCGGAACTGAGCTGTGGTATGCCCTAAGACATTCTAGGCTGTTTGCTCAACCAGAGACCTCCCACTGTTAGTCTTGATGTTACTCGTGAAAACTAAGCCCAAGATTCAGCACAACTGGCTGTCAGTGTACCGTAGTACCTTGTTTTGGATTAATTCTAAAATAATTTATATGCTGTATGTATTGTAAATATATACATTTGATGAATTTATTTATATAAAGTGTGTTTTCCTCTTGAAATTTTCAAGCAGAAGTTTGTCCTACACACACTTACATGCACAACTCAATACATGGGGTTGTAAATGAGGAAAAAAAAAGTAAACTCTCAGGTGTGTTTAAGGAGGGCTTCTCTTTCTGTCTGTCGTATCTACGTACAGTGATCTAACCTTGCTGTTCTTAGCAGAAAATGTCATAATACCCATGTATGTAAATAAACAATAGTAACTGTTGTTTGTAACCACCTAATGTGTTGTCAATAATTTACTGTCAGTGTATCATAAGCCAAACTCCTTGTTCATGTGAATATGGTGTTGTGATTGTGTGTATGTATGTATAGTGTGTCTATGCACGCTGTATACTGAATATATAATAGTATGAATATATATTTAAATGAACTTGGCCATGGTGAAATGTTCAGTGCAGAAATATCTGAACTCTTTAGAAGTTACATGCCCTGTCCCCTCTGCTAGAGGCTAATGTCTCTACAGCCTTGCTGAAGCCTGTTTCTTATACCATTGAATAGGAGGAATATTTGCACTTCAGTTTTGCTGTAGCCACCTCCTGAGGCTCTCTGTTTTCTTGTTCTTTTGTTACTCATATTCTTGCACCATGTGTAATACAAAATAGATTGTACAAAGACTTTTATTTTTTTGCAAGTAGTCAGAGGGGAGCTTGATGAAGTTTTTCCAGTCAAATTATTAAAGGTATCTGTAGTTAGCTTAATACATTCTGTCATTGCTGCATTTGAGTGTTTCTGTAATCAATTTTGGAGATGCTTAGATCCCTGCACTGCCTTGTCTAAACCTTTATGTTCAAAAGGAGGAAGCCTCCTGTTTCTCAGTGGACATGCTTTCCTTTTCTCATGCTATTCCAGTGAAAAGTTACAGACTGTCAGAAAATGTTTAAATGGCTATTTCATTTTTCTTAATGACAAAGTCTTAGAAGATTATCACAACTGTACCAGCCTGTCAAAGTTTTGACTCCAAACTACTACTCAGTACCAACAACGTGTGTTGTTAAAGAGGAAAATCTAGGGGTTTCTACTTGGAGTAGAAAAAGGAATGTGGAAGATCTAAGGTAAGCCAAGCTCATCTTTCTTTGCTTAACTGCTCCTTTGCACCCCAGGTTCTCACTGGAGACCTTGCAAAGTATGGCATTGCCAATGCTTTCAATAATACATCATGAGGAATTCTACAGTAATAAGTAATGTTTCCCTTAAAACACAGATGAAGCATAGGAAAAGCATGAAATTAATAGTTTCTAATGAACCCTAAGCCTGTTTCTTTACAATAATTATATACTTATTAATTTGTGTGATAAAACACATCCTAACTCTGTGGACATTTGGCAGCAGTTTCTTTGGCGGGCGGGTGCTTTGAATCCAACCCCTTCACCTACCTCTTCCCAGTACCCGAGGAAAGCTTCTGCAGATTTGCCATTGACTTTGATCCTTGCTTAGGGTGTCAGGAACTGTGAGGTACCTAGTTTCTAGATGAATGAATTTTTTTAGTTGAAGGCAGCCTTAGATGGTTAATTTTGGAAAGGATCAGAACACCTTTGGAGGCAGCTGTCTTGCTGACTCTTCTGTTGTCTTCAAAGACAGGTTGAAATGCACCATTCTTTCTTCTGGATAAGCTCCCTCAAGCAACTCCAGCCCTTCTTCCCCCTTCTTATTATAACTGATACTTTTTCAAATGGGGTCAAAAATTCTTCTGAACAGAACCAAATGCTGTGATTTACATCTGCTGTATTTTCCCTTCCACTCCTTTCTCCCCCCTTTTTTTAAGAAATACTTAGCCCTATGGATAAAATCTTAATGTATTTTTTTTTCCCCTCTAAAATGCTTGATGTTACAAAGTCTTTTTTTTGTGTGGGTTGTTTTGTTTTTGGTTGGGTTTTTTGTTTTTTTTTTTTTTTTTTGTATTTTGTTTTTTTTTTTTAATCTGGGATTTCCTGGGTGGTG
>WUAM01000260.1:432553-447777 GCA_024336885.1 Actenoides hombroni | reverse complement strand
AGATTTGGAAAAAGACCAAGAGGGTTTTTTTTTTTTTGGTTGGGTTTTTTTTTTTTTAGTAGATGTTAGATTAGTATCTAGTTTGTTTGGGACTTTTTTTTTTTTTTTTTAAATAGTTAAGTAGGTGGGGTTAAGCAGTATTTGTGGTTTACCATGCCTCGTATCAGAGAAAAGAGATCAGGTACAGCTGTCTTACTGGCACAACTGATGAAGAGAGGTTTGTGTTGTCACTTGAGTACAGGTGGACAACCAACCATGATTCTTTCTACCTGTAAGTAAACTGGGCTGTGTGTTTTGATCTTGCCGTTTTGTTTTGTGCAGCAGTAGTGTACTTAGCAAATGAGCTTTTTAAATATTGCCATAAACATACCGGCCAGCTTTCTCTTGTGCTGCTCATGTGATCTCTATTCAGACTGCTTGTCTTGACTTCGCCTTGGCTTTACTACACAGATCATGAATCCGTCATATGATGGATTCAGCAAAACAACTACTTTTACACACAGATGGAGAGATCTATTGGAGAGGGTCCAGAGGAGGGCCACAAAGATGATCAGAGGGCTGGAGCACTTCTCCTGTGAGCACAGGCTGAAGGAGCTGGGTCTGTTCAGCCTGGAGAAGAGAAGGCTCCACGTAGACCTTAATGCAACCTTCCAGTACCTCAAGGGGGCCTACAGGGAAGCTGGGGAGGGACTGTTTATAAGGGCATGGGGTGGTAGGACAAGGGGTGATGGTTTTAAACTAGAGCAGGGTAGATTTAGATTAGACATTAGGAAGAAACTCTTTACTATGAGGGTGGTGAGATACAGGAACAGGTTCCCCAGAGGAGCTGTGGATGCCTCATCCCTGGAAGTATTTAAGACCAGGCTCGATGAGGCTCAGAACAACTTGGTTTAGTGGGAGTTGTCCCAGCCCATAACAGGAGTGTTGAAACAAGATGATCTTTAAGGTCCCTTCCAACTCAAGCCATTCTATGATATTCCAACATCCTATTCTGAAAAGCATGTACAGCACAGACATGAATAAAAAGTTTGGTAAAACTAGAGCTGTCTTTCCTCCAGAGAAGAATTAACCCTCAGCGAAGACAGAGAGCCTCAGCTGGCACATGGGAAAAGCTGAAAGATTGTGTTTTAAAGTCTTTTTAGAAGAGAATCATACCGTGGCTTTCTACTAGATGATTGATAGCACTGTTGAAAACTGACAGACATGCCGCATCAGGAGTCGTAGCATGTGTCATAGTAAAGATCTGGGTTTGATGGGTAAAGCTGAATTTGTAATGCTGAACAAAGTTAACCCGCTGCCCCACTGCCAGAGCAAAAACTTCTTGCAAAACGTTCTAGCAGAGTGAAAGTCTTCAACATGGACTACCGTGCTTTCAAGATTAGTAGTGCTTTGAGAAAAGGTGAATCAGAAAAAAGAAACTCAAGCTGAGAAACCTGTAAAACAATAAAATGATACAATGCAAATTATAAAAATTAACAACTTGTTACTTTTATCTTTGATACTTCTTCCCCAAGGTTCCAAATTCGTTATATCTGAAGATAGGAGGAAGATTGCATGTATAAAGGTGTGGGAGTCAGCAATCTGTACAGACAATGTTATCAACCCAAAGCATACTGCTGCATGTTGTTGGACTTTATCAGGACTGTTACTGGCAACAAGGGAGCATCTCACTTTGCATTGTGTATTTTCGCTATGCCTTCTCTGTCTTAATTGGACTGGTTTTCAGCTTCTCAAGCAAACAGCTGTTCCTGACAGCTGGCCAATCTTTTTCTTCTTTCTTTAGCATCTCATCTGCTTTGTTGTGCACAGATAGATTTGTTTTCGTGTCTCTTAAGTTGGTTATGAAAGTGTCAGCTGCAGATTTTTGGGCTGAGTATTCGTCAGGCTAGCTTCAACAGCAGTCCCTAGTATTTCCACTTCATCCGCATGCTTCTTTTGCCATGGCACCTTTTCTTGTTTCAAAACTGCATGCTAAAAAGTCTGATTTTGGGCATCATAATTTGATAGGCTGTCGTGGCTCTGTGTTGGGATTCATGTTTGTTAACCTGTCACCGGGGAGATAATATGATGCTGTTTTAAAAACAAGTGTCTTCCTCCTAATATAGCAATATCCAGAAAGAAAAAGACAAAAGCAGTGACAAGGGCTGTGTTTTAGTTCCTGTGTTAAATTTATTTGTAGAAGTGGCTGAACTTTGTCTGAGGTCGAAAGATTTAATCGGACATTGGAGAAATTAAATTCTCCACACAACTGAAGAAGGAAGATTCAGCATATTCTAGATTCAACAGCTCAAATACCATGTTTGATTTAAACCTAGGTTTTAAGATACTGACTTTAATTGCACCAAGATGACTTACCCTGAGGATCAAAGCCAAGTGTGTTTTGGTAGCTTATGTTTTGATATAACTCAGGGAAATATGGGCTGAAAAGTCTGGTGTGGCTGTGGATGCTGGAGAAACCTTCCTTTCTGTTGATTTAAAAGAAGCAAGATTTGACCACTTTTTTTTTTTTTTTAATTTTGGGGAAAACTTTTTGTTAGGTAGGAAACAGGGAAGTGGGATATGAGAATAATGATAGGTCCATAAGTACTTTAACAGACTTCAAAAATAATTTCCTGTTAAAAATTACCAAACAGTTCTTTGTTAGCCTATATTTCTTCCCTGTGTCCTGTCCAAGCAGTCTGTAGATCATGTATTTTGAAGAGAACAGAGACACCAATAAGACTTACCATGTTATAAATGACAATGTATTGTTTGGGGTTTTTTTTCTGAAACACAACTCTCACTGATACCATCACTGACTAATTTTTAATTTATGACCTCTTTAATGTGGCAACTTGAGTTAGGGACGAGGGTGTCAAGGCCTGCTAATAACATATGTGACTCTAATGCCTTTTGACAAATCTGGAGTGTTTTGCTTAAGAAAAGGTCCTTGGCCTGAAATTAAAGGAAATCAGAATAATTTAATTGATTTCAGTGATTTGCATCAGGGTGTAGCAGAAAGACAAATCAAGAAGAAATATTCAAAAGGATAAGTAAATTCTAAGAATCTATTTTCACATTTCTTATCTGCATTTTAAAAGGCAAATTTTTTTATCATTAATAAAATGCAGGGTTTTAAAAAACATTATTTCTTAGCTTTTTCTGATAGCTGTTGAACAGAAGAAAAGAGAAAGGAAGGAAGAACCCTAGTCAGAGGAGGGTGTGTGTAGCTGTGAGAAGCTTCAGGCAGGAAATGCAGGCTTCCTGTAGCACTGCAGTGAGCATAGCTGTGGCACCTGGAAGCAGTGTGAACATCATCTTTGGCTGCTAGCAGAAGGTCAAGATGTGAGCCAGTTGTAATCAAGTTATTCATTCAGTGCATCAAAGCTTTCACCATGGGCAATGTTGGCCAAGTCTTCCTAAAACAGCAATGCAGAGCAGTTTTGGGCCATTCTGGAGTGAATCAGAAATACAAAATATTATTTTCATCAAAAGGAGGAAAAAAAAATGCTGTGCAAGAAGCTTACCAGTGGCTAGGGAGGTTGTAAAATGCAGAGATCAATACATAGGTCTTTGCTCGAGATGCTGAAATTCCAATCCATGAGGTCAAGGCTTCGTGACTTAACTCAATTTGACTTAAAGCAGGATATAGCTCTGTAGGAGTGAAGGCCTTTCTCTGTCTGTCTTCCTTGATAATGTTTCCTGGCAGACTTGACAAATTTCAGAACAAAAACCTGACAATTTGCACTGCATTATTGTACACTTGTATTAATTTCTACTGAATTCATTCCTCAAGTGCTTTAGGACTAATGCACGGGCAAAAGAATTTCAGAAGCAGTGAGGTTGCTGAGAACAGATGTCTAAAGACAGGTTCGTTTTCAAAGGGCTGGAAATTATCTTCTTTAGAATGATAAACTTCCTCTGGATTGGTAGGCCTTGATTTGACAAAATACTCCAATAAGGAAAATGAGGAGCAGCAAAGTTTGTGCTGCTCATCTCAAGCCATCAACTCAGTTCAACATGGGCTTATCCAGCCCATGGCCTTGGTCTAATCTGAGCATCTACTTTTAGCCTGCAGAACTTAGTCACACTTTGTGATCTTTAATGTGTTAGACACTCTACCCTTGGAAAAATCACTCACCAAATGAAACACATGTGCAAGGAAGCATCATAATTACAGCTTTAACCCATACCTTTTCTGTGGTTTTATGGACAAGAGACTAAATAGCTAATACTGGATACACTTGGGATATTTTAAAAAACATCACATACATCCATTTGTTGCTAATTGCTTTTAGCACAGTAAAAGGGGTGGGTGAGTGTCAAACATGAAAAGCATCCATTAATGGAGCTAGCCTGAAATTCATGGAAAGCAAAAAGGATTCCTGAGCTTACACTATAAATTTATTCAAATCGCTGGGCTCATAAAGAAAGGCAAGACAGAATTACATGTCTAGAACATCAGTAGGAACCCCTCATTTTCATGGTAACAGCCAAATCTTTGGAATCATTAGAAGATCATCCTAGTGTTACACTGAAACTCTGCAGGGCTGCTTCTATGTATTTCTGGTAAGTATTCTATAAGGAGAGCAAATTACCTAATGAGGAATAATATATTTAATTAGACTGGATGTTTTAATCAGAAGAAACAGACAAACTTTCAAATGTCATATTCCTTTTTGCACGTCATTAAATATATACATTGATTAGACCTCGTGGCTCTGTCTGAAATAAAAGAAACTCAGGAATTTTTTTCACCCAAGGAGTTCACTGTTTATGAAATACATTTTTAAACAGCTAGGGGATAGTCCAATGTACATTGGAAAATGATGCAGCAAATTAATTGCAATGCCCATAGCTTTTTAGCCTGTTTTCTTTAAAGAAAATTTTCAATGTCAGCTGGCTTGGGTATTTGAAATTGCTGCATTTTTTTTTTTTTATAGCCGTCACTGGAAACTTTTATCAGTTGATAGTGTTTTCTGATTACTGTAGACTCGCCAGCTTCCGACACGATGGGTTTTTCACAGGATGCAACAGTCTAAGGGAAATTGCCCCATGACTTTCAAGATAAGTAGTCTAACCAAAACACTTATGATATGGGTCTCTTCCTCTTCCTACAATGAACTAGTTTTGGTCTTACTGTTGTGACATCATCTTTTATTAGTGCAAGATTTGCTAAATTATTTACCTTCATAGAGAAAATAATTACACTTTCAGCTTGTAATAAGGCTGCTTAATGTTTTGAGTGTTAGGATGTATACTCTCAGCACAATTGGCTGGAAGGTTGGCAAAAGGCATTGGCAAAAAGTCTCACTGGATACCAGAAGGGACATCCTATTTATTCCAAACTGGATTAAGTCATTAGGGTCAATAAGACAAAAACACCATGAGGAAGAAACAAAGTGGAAAGGACTGTTGCTAATGTAAAAAAAAATATCATATGAAATATAAAGTAGCAAAATACCGACACCTAGGAAAGCCTATTTCAGGTAACTTTCTGGGGTCTCTTTTCATACTATGACTCTGTGGTGGAGAAAGGTAGGACACCATGGAGCAGGGTATAAGTTTATTTTCTGTCAGTACAGCTGAATATGAGGGGAGCTTTACCTCTACCTGCCTGGCTCTGATGCTTCCTAGTAGAGCATACGTTGCACCCAAGATCCTGAGCCTGTCCCACTGGTGCTGCTGCCTCTCCCACCTACCCACCAGTGATGCATGACAGTGAGACAGTTCAGGGACCCAACCCAGCAAAGTGATTCCCTGCCAGTGATTCCATCCTGTCTTGCTTAGTTGAAGATGAGATGAACAACAATTCAGAGGGAAAGGGGACAGGACACAGCTTGTCTCAAACTGCCATGGGAACACTAATTGGGGAAAGAAGGTCTCAGCCTGATTAGAAGGGGGCCAGGGCAGATGTCAACCACTTATTTACCTCATTCAAATCTTCTTAATGCTTTACAACCTCTTATTAATACCATATCCTCTCTGCTGTTCATACAGGATGTATTAGATTGGTTTTTCTTTAAATCTATGTGATGATGTGGCCACTGCATCTTTCTCAGGATTATCAGCCACTTGGCATATAAGTGTAAAGCACATCTTTTGTTAGTATTTTGAACCTGAGCTAATACTTCTATTCTATTCTATTCTATTCATGGCTGCAACAGAAACAGGAAAAACAGTATTACTTTAAAGAACTGAATGTAGTGTGTTTATTTAATAAACCTCTCAGTAAGAAAAAGATTGTCATACAAGTGTGGTTTTGTATTTGGTCTGAAGGATCTAAAATTATGTCAGTGCTGGAGGGGACAGTTCTCCACCTCCTATCCCATATGATGTTCTTTCTCACCCACTTCATTGCACTAGTTAGCTCTTGAATGGGGTGGTGGTATCAGTCAGATTGGTACTGATCTGGCTGTGACATGGTCTCTTTTTTTTTTCCTTTTTTTTTTTAAACCCTGATTTAGTGAGCTTATTTAACTCATCACACGGCCTCATAATTGCTAAGACATTGTAAGGGAGATAGTGGGAACAAACAGATGGTGGGGCAGGAAACTCTGCTCTCTTTTGTGGCTGCAAATTCAGCCTTCAAGATTTGTCTCACAGCAAGACAGAGGTAGTAATGGGGCAAAGCACATATGGTAGTCCTTAATTCTGTAAGTTTTGTAAACAAACAAACAGGAACACTGCAAATATGGAAAATGTTCTTGTTCACAGATCACACCATCCAGTCTGTTTTCTGCTGCTGCTGCTGCTGCACAGTGCAAAAAAGGTATGTAAAATGCCTAAGCTTTTCAGCAATGAGGATGACCACAGTATCTTCATATAAAAAGCTTCTTAAAATCCCTCTATTTTCAGTAGAATTCGTAATTATACAGAAGACACTCAACCCTGCATATTCCTAATACGAAGGAAACCATGTCTATCCATGTATGTTTTTATGTGAGTATTTATAGATATGTATTCACACAGATACTTCATGTTTTTTCAAAATCAGAGCAATGAGAACTAAAATGAACCTGGACCCTGATACTGACCTGGTGACCCAGTACTCAGCTTCACAACCAGACATTTCCTATGCATCTACTTGGATGTATAGGGTAAGTAATATTTTGGCAGGTGCAAAGAGAGAATTGAGTTCATGTGCCAGGTAGTGGCTCAGTACGATATAACTCTTGAGCCAGGTAAGGTTCTTCGTTGCACAAAAATTACAGAGTAAAGGTATCTGAAGATTCATATGATGTAAATACAAGGTCACAGTGAGGTTTCCCAAGCTCACTGTCACTTCTGGGTATGGCTAATAGAGATGAGAAGGATGGGACTGCCCTGTGAGACAGATGCAAGCCCACCTTACTCAGATGACATGTGAAATGTCCACCTCATTTTTACTAGATTTAAGTTGAATTCATCTGAGTTTTCAAAGTATTGCTAAGTGCAAATCTAGAACCTAACCTGATGCGAAAGAAAATGATCGTGTTCCTGCCAATTTGCTAAGAAAATCTGTTGCACCCTCCTTGTTAGTTCTCTGGATAAATGGCCGAATTTCCAGACGTTGTAACTCCGCTGATTTCAACGCTACTCTGCTTTTAGACCACCTGAGTTGTCCCAGCTTTCGTGTCATGTAGAAGTCACCCTGATTAGGTAGATGGCTTTTTTATTGCTCATACTACTTTCCATTGTCATTTTGGCTTCTACAGCAGACTACTTAAATGTAAGTTAAGCTGTTTTACAAGTGATGAAGTGATAGTGCTTTGCAAGGAGAGTAATGACCATAGAGTTCCACTTAGTTACTGAGACAGTATAACAGCAGGGGAGTTAAGCAAGCAATAATAGGGTGAAAAGACTAATTATGAAACATAATTTTTTTTCACTAGCGTAAGAGGCAATTGCGGATGAAGAACAAGCCATTACCTCCCCTACCTGCTGAAGCCTTGGAAGACTACACAAAAAACCCCAGAGTTACTGCACTCTATGACTTTTTTGCTAGAGGGCCTTTGGATTTACCGCTGAAGAAGTCAGAAGAATACATTATCCTTGAACAGTCTGATCCCCACTGGTGGAAGGCAAGAGACCAACATGGGTAAGAGAGCGGGCAGCTATTTCAATATCCCTACACAGAAAGAAAAATGACTAAAAAAATAAACCCTGCGAAAGCGAGCAGATAGTACAAGACACATGTGACAATTTAGGGATAGGTTTGAAAGTGTTCGGCTAGGTACAAGGGATTGACTGGGCAGACTTTCAGCAGTGTTTGGTGCCCCAGAAATGGGTGGAGTATCTAGAATCTGTTGGGAATTCAGAGTTAAGTCCTAGACTAAGTAATTTCCTGAGCAACATAAGGATGCTTGAGGACCATGCGAATCACTGGGCTCTGAGCCATGTGCAAATCCAGCTTTCCATACTTCAAGTGATTTACAATTCAGTGTACATGTGTAAATACTTCATAAAGACCATAGAGATTATTAAGACATGTGACTGAAACTAAATCTGTGATCCAAAAATCCTGGATATTGTAGAGAGCTAGATAACTTCCATTAGCATACTTTCCGCATTTATGTTTGTTTCATGTCATTCCCTTCCCTCCTTTGCATTTTCTTCAGTGTGTTCTGTACTCTGATGTTGGGAACATTTATACAATAACTGTCTCCTTTTCTTTCAGATTTCTCCTTTAATACTTTAAAATGCTTTTTGTCAACTCATATTTGCAGCAAGAGTACACTGACGTTTTGTATATACCTGCAAGCACATACTTTATTTTTCTTTATCTAAAAGCCTTGTATAGGCCAAAAATTAAGAGGGAAGAAATAATTTTGTTTTCTAAATTTTGTTTTATTTGACTTGACAGTTTTCATTAACATGCTGCCATCAATGCTCTATAAATACCTATCCCAGCTGACTTTTTCATTTCAGTAGAACATCCCCTGCCCCTTGTGAAGCACAAAGATTGTGCCTGGGATAAAAGACCTCAAACTTCTATTCAATTCCCACACTGGGATTCAATATCTAACTACATAGCCAAAAGTATAAGGAACCTTTGTAATTCAACAAAAGGCAGTTGTATACCTTAATCCTATCAATATTTTACACCATACTATAACATCATCTCCAATATGTTGTTTCAGGAATGAAGGTCTAATTCCCAGCAACTATGTTACTGAGAACAAGAGTAGTTTAGAAATATATGAGTAAGTACCCTTGAAAATGATAATTGTGCTTTCCTTTCTAAAAATGGTTTGCAGCAATACATTTCAGTGCTTGATCCTTCAGTCTTTATTAGACGTGAACAGGTGTTTAATGAAAGCTCTTTTTTTTACGAAACATTACTCTTAGAATGAATTAGCGATTTGGATTTGGAACTATTTGCTCAGAGTGTGTAACATGAAGTTTCAAATACTGAGCGCTTCAACAACATTCATTTGCATAATTAATAATTTCAGAATCCAGATGGTTCCTATTTTTGTAGGCTCACTACCTAATCTTTCTATATTTTGATTTCTTCATTTTGTGAACATGTAATTAATTGACTAGAAGCCAAATCCAATTACTTCAGTCTAATTTACTGGAGAGAAGAGTAAAATTCTGTAAAATTCTAGAGAAGAGAGACTTGACACAGTAGCTGGGACTGTAATTTTCATCACACTTTGGCATAACTCTTTCCTGGCCTTTCTTTAGTTTGAGCTCATATTTAGTCACAGTAAACGGGGGAAAATTCATGCGATTTGAAACGGTCTAATAAAGTAATTCCAAATTAACAGATGTTTATATACGACAATAGTTCTATTTGAGTTTTTGGACTGGCCATAGTGCAATTATTAAGATGGATGACTTTTGTGAAACAGAGCAAACATTAATTTTTGCTGGCTGAAATTAAAGGATAGTTATCTCCTTGTTGCAGGTGGTACTGCAAAAACATAAACAGAAGCCAGGCGGAACGTCTCTTGCGTCAGAAGGTAACTCAGCTTATACACAGACCTAATGATATAGAACTAATGATGCCTAGAAAGACCTATCAGCAGTGACATCAAGAGCATTACCACAGTCAAACCCAAATCTGTTTGGTATGCATTAGAGAGAAAGACATCACAGGGTTTTAAGTTGTAGCCCCAGCAGATACTGTGTAGATTTTCCACACTAGATAAATCAAATTACACACAGTTTACTGTGCTTGCTTTTTGTAGGAAACACTGAAGACTGAAATCTTCTAAATTAGTGAGATTAGCAGAGCTGAATAGAAAATAAACTCCCTGCATCTTCTTTACATATAGAGCAAACAGTCCATATTGTGTTCTACCCACTATCTGTTACCAACGTGCCTAACTCTGTTAAATTAATTAGATCTTTGCTCAAGGACTAACACAGGGCTTAGACAAAACAGACCAGAGAAGAACATCTCAAATAGAACTGTTTTACACTATTTTTTCCTAGAGATTTGTATAATTTGACTTTTTGTTAAATCAAAGCAATTCCACTACTTCACAATGAAGAGTATAATTCATCTAAAATATATAACTTCAAGAAATTTCCTGTCATGTAATATTTGCCCTTTGTTAATTTTGCTCTGCTATGTACCTGGCTATTAATTCTTGTTCTCCCCCTCCCAAATAGTCATAGATATTCCACAGAATTTGGTAATCAGCTGCAAGTCTTATCTCAAGGGAGGATTACTCAAGCTCAAAAGCAGAAAATAACTCTACTTCAATTTATTTTCAGTCCAAAGAAGGCACATTTGTTGTCCGAGATTCAAGCCAACAGGGACTTCTTACGCTGTCCATGTATTCACGGGCTAAAGGGTGAGTTGCTCTGAATGGTTAGGGTTTGAATCAAGAGGTGATGGAACAGGTTCCCCCAAACTCCTCAGGATAAGTGGGTAGGTTGGCCGTGCAGTACACAAGAGCAGGGAACCACTGCATTGCTCTTTGTGCAGAGTTATCTACCCTGTGGGCAGAAAAGATGTCAGTGGGCAGTGGATCTGGGAGTACAAATGTCCTACCAAGACAAGACTAACTGCAGTTACGGAAATCCTCAAATAACCTGCTGTGAAAAGCCATGCATCCCACCCTAGTAATGCAGGCAGTAAGACCTTACATTTGCATTTTCTTGCCTCTCTTTCTATGTGAAGTGCCATGGCTACCACACTGCCACAGCCTTTGGCCACCACACTGAACTGCTTCCCTTCTCCACAGGCTTTGAGCACTGTAAATTCATCCCAGATTCTGCTGTCCCCAAACTTTCTCCTGTCTCTGCTCACATTTTCAGTGTACAGTCTTACTTCTTTTGCCACAGGACGCACTGTTCTCCCCCATCAGCAGCAAGCACCTACAGCACTTACTTATCCCACCTCAAGCTGCCTCCCTCAGCCCTCCTCCATGCTGCTACATCAATGCTGTCTGCTTTCCCTCTCTTCCTCTTCAAGCAAGCGAGAGTTGAGAGGAGCAAGGGAAAGGCATCACTGCTACCACTATCCTCTTCATCCCTCCTTCCCCTCCTCAGAAAGGTAGGGTGAGTCCTCCCCACCACCCTTGTGCTGAGGACAGGCTCATGATTGCAGTAGGTTACCAACCTTCAGCAACCACCTCCAGCCTGAAATCCAAACTTAATTTCCTCACTTTGCATCTCACAGAAAGCAGGGGTGATGGGCAGCAAAATAAACAGAAAGCAAGAAAGACAGATAACATGGAGAAATACAGAAAAAGAAAATGTATCAAAGAAAAGCTGCAATGAGGAGCCTTTGGAGGAACAGAACAGAAAATTTAATCTCACACTATATGTGAATAGGTATTTAACCTTTAGGGGGAAACTCAGGCAATGAAGAGCAGTTTAATTTTAAAATCTTAGATTCAAATAAATGCTTAATTAGGAGGAACATCTGTTAAACACTATGGCTCTTTCATATGGATGCAATGGTAAATAAATAAATACTGTAAATAAATACTATGCAATAAAAATATGGTGCAGTATCTCCCAGAGCTGGGAGAGAGATCCATTCAGGAAGTCTTTCTTCTTGGTTTTTTTTGGGTTTTTTTCCTGAAACAGTATCCCAGCTACACACAGACAATTTAGGTTGAGAATTGTAGCCAAAGTTTTCAGATTTTTGTGTGCTTTCTTTCAAAGTGAAATTTAATCGTATAAATTATTTTTTACTGAAAAATATAATCCTCTGTTGATTTCAGAAGCCATAGTGGAGATATTCGACATTATCAAATTAAGAAAAATCACTTGGGACAATATTATGTAGCAGAAAAATATCTCTTTTCATCTGTTCCTGAACTCATCGAGTATCATCAACACAATGCTGCAGGTAATGCAGGCAAGCTGATAAGGTTTTACAACTGATGATTTAAAGCTCCTCAAGACTTTGAGAGAGTGATTGGAAATCACTCTTCCTCTAAATCTTTATTAAAAGAGACACAAGTTTTTCTATTGCTGATGAATTCAATTATGCCATGATCCTTTCTGACAAAGTCGTAGCTGCAGTGTGTATATACCATGGGGGAAATGAAACTACCAAACTCATCTACATGTATGAAATTAATTTTACACATCTGATGTATTTACCTGCTCTCTATTCTCTTGATTCATATTTGATCAAATGGGACTTGTATGAAATTTGATCATAATTCTTTCCGGGTCTACAGTAAGGACTTGAATACATGCAATTTAATAAAAGCAGGAGCTATGCTGTGCATCAGCTGGCAGCATTCTACTGATTTTGGCAAAATCCCCCCACTCCACAGAGAGTCAAATGCAGAATTAGGGAGCAGAAGGTCTCTCTAACACTGGTTTGCAGCCTACCAGAGTCAGCCACCTCTAATTGTTGACTGATCGCAGCCTGTTATAATTTTTAACATTTAAAATACTCTTTGCCTTGGTTCTGTCCATCATTTTAATAAAATATACAATGTTTTTACCCTGAATGAGTGGAGATGGGAAAACACGCAAAGATCCCTCACAGTAGTGTGGAAGGAAGATAAGGGAATGGATTGAGCCTTTTTCTGGAGGGAGGAGGGTTGTAGGAAATACACAAAGCAGAAAAGGACCTGAAAGTAACGGTAGGAAGAATAAATGAATGCTGGGAGTCCTTGGAGGTACTCACTGTTATTATTGCCTCATGAATGAAAGAAAATGAATGACAGACACAAAAATATTTCTTGCAATGGGAAACAATCCTGAGAAATCATGTTGGAAGGTACCGCTTAGGTGAGTGATGCAGTGTTGTAATATTTATTTAAGATCACTAATGTACAAGTGAGAAAGTATATTACTTTTGGTTGTATGAAAGGATAGATACTTTCGTAGTCAGAGCCCTATTGAACAATCTTTCTCCATTTCTTCTCACTGTAGCATTTTATCTGAACAAGCTCTAAGCAAAAGTAACCTCAAGAAATAAGAAAGGTACATTAGATTACAAATATTTTTGTTTTAGAAGAGATACGATATAGCATACTTTAAAATGGAATAGTTGGTCAAAAGAATATTGTTGCTTTGTCACCTACAGGTCTTATCACTCGTCTTCGACACCCAGTTGGATCAGCTGGATGTTCTTCATCAGCAACAGGAGGATTGAGTTATGGTAAATTTTTTATATTCTTTTGGTGGAGATTTAGATATCAGCCTAAGAAATAATTAGGATCACATTGACTCGGCTAATAATTAAGTTGTATCTATGAAATTTCCCAGTAATGCAAAACACATAAACAGCTGCATATTCACCAGAAACAGACACTCTTTTCCTTGTAAGGTGTCAGCACCATATGAGACATCTGACTGGAGTTCTTCCGTTCAGTGATTGTTGTGTTTCTGTTACAACCTAAGGCTAAATACTTGCCTTATCTTCAAGCCTCAGACATTCCTACGTTAAGCAGTTAAAACACTAATCACATTCTACAATCTCTAAAATAACATTTGCATGTATGTAAACATAGATGAGCTGGTGGAAATTTTCAGATATTTAAAACTCACGCTATAGCTGATGAACAATTGTGATGTTTCAACTGCGTGCATTAACTTCCAGTAGCAAGGCATGTCTCCTGGAGGATGGTTCAGGAAAGTTGGCCTGACTATTGAAACATATTGGGTTGCTTTTGTAGAGGAGTGGGAATTAAACCCATCTGAACTGATGTTCATGAAAGAACTTGGGCGTGGGCAGTTTGGAGTCGTTCAGCTTGGTAAATGGAAAGCAACCATCAAGGTTGCCATCAAAACAATCAATGAAGGTGCAATGTCTGAAGATGATTTCATAGAGGAGGCCAAAGTGATGATGTGAGTACAAAAGCTGTTATATCTGGCAGTTGACTTTGAGATGACCAAGAAATAAATATAATGTAATCCCATTTAAAACAGACAACTTGATGAGAGTGATGGATGTGCAGGACAGAAAGGCTGATATAAAGGTCTGAACTGGACTGATGCAGATGCTCACTGCTCCCATTGACAGACTCTAGAGTGTGCACTGCTTTGTGATATGGAGCTCAATGGGGAGTAAATGTGTTGATAAATAAATGTGCTCCTACAACTCTTTTATCACCCATACTTAGGTGCTTCTAGGACCCCTGGCAGAGCTCATACCTAAATAAAGCTTTTGAGAAACTGTATTGCTAATTCTGCAAATTAGGGAAGGATCCAGACCAGGTCTTGGAACAGCGCAGAAGAATCCTTGCAGGGTCATGTCCCCTGCTGAAAGCCAGGCATAACTAGACCTTTCCATTTCTCATTATACAAATCAAGCTTTTCATTCACTTCATTTATATAACTGATGAACAGCTCAAAGAATGACCTTTTAGGAGGAAATTGTAGGCAGAAATGTGTTAGATAGTGGGACAACTCTGAGACCAGTTGAACTGAATAATGTTTATGTCAAGTACTGAAAGTATTTTTCAAAACCACCATGAGAATCAAATGTCTACTTTCCTGCCAAAGACAAATGCTAGCCTGTCTAAAACGTGATTTTAAACAGGAAACTCTGCCACCCAAATCTGGTTCAGCTTTATGGAGTGTGTACACATCAAAAGCCTCTCTATGTTGTGACTGAATTCATGGAAAATGGCTGCCTACTCAATTACCTTCGGCAAAGGCGAGGGAAACTTGGCAGAGATGCACTGCTGAGCATGTGCCAAGATGTGTGTGAAGGGATGGAATACCTGGAAAGAAACAGCTTTATTCACCGTGATTTAGTAAGTACAATAGGTTTTCTGAGGTTACTTGACAAATACTCTCAGTATAGATTTTGTGTGTGTGTGTGTGTGTGT
>WUAM01000260.1:412777-432453 GCA_024336885.1 Actenoides hombroni | reverse complement strand
TGCAATAGGTTTTCTGAGGTTACTTTACAAATACTCTCAGTATAGATTGTGTGTGTGTGTGTGTATATATATATATAAAAATAAAAATATCAGTAGATATATATATATATATCAGTATAGATAGTGCCACTGCATTTTATGGGACACTAATGTGTCCTGAAGGATTCAGCCCTGCAGGATCTAATAAGCCAACAGTGTTTTCCTGGTCATAAAACAAAACTTTTCAGATGATCTTTTGTACATGATCAGGTGGAAAAACTATTTGAGAGAAGTTTTTCCAGCTGGAAAAACCACTTGAGAGGGCAGAGAAAATTAAGATATTAGCTTGGAGCAGGCTGGTGTTAGGACATCCCAGTACAAAAGCATTATGCAGTGATCACAATGCAACCAAAATCACAGTGATACAAAAGGTCAGCAATGAGGATTTTATTTTTATTTTTTTTTAAATAATCTTTTTCTATCTACGTTTTTTTCAGCTCCCAAGCATTAACCTGATATATGCTATGTATCTGTAACTACTCAGCAGCGAGACACATTCACTGATTTTTGAGCCAACAATTCAGTTATATTTTTGATCAAGACACTCATCTTCTTTTAGAATATAAACGGTTTGAGCTGAAACAGAAATAATCATCTGTTGTATTTTTCTTAAAATGCTTTAGCACCGACTTCAGCTATGTTTCTCTCGTTTTCCACAGGCTGCAAGAAACTGTTTAGTCAACGCAGAGCACATCGTTAAAGTATCTGACTTTGGGATGACAAGGTACAAGGCCATTGAAGCAAGTTTCATGACTACCTATTCTCAGTCAACTTCAGCATGACCTTGAGTTACCCTCATTGCTTTCCTCCCTGGTTTGGGGAATCCCGCTGTGGTCCATTTTGAATTCTGATGAAAACTGTAATGTTTTTGAAGTTTTGTACCACGTCCTCCTCTTGCTATTGGTGATTGTTAGACAAGTAAACAAAGTGCCAGGTAAAATTCAGAAGTGTTTATGGACAGAGAAGTGCCCAAGGTGCACAGGGCTGCCAGGAGCTTGAAGAAACAAGTTTCCCAACTTTTCTGAGCAGTGAAGAAGACAGAAAGCCCCTAGGCACAGATGCGAGAGCTAATGCTGACCTTTAGAAGAGGCAGTGGCTGAGGGGACCTGCAGGGAGGGCAGGAAGTGTGATGTGCACTGCTCTAGAAGGGAAGTGGTTTTTCTGCTTAATGAGAGGATCAGACAAAGATGAGGAAAGAGACCACAACGCACTCTGATAAGCACAGGCCAGAGAAACGTAGCTCTGCCCTCACAGATTTCCCCCAGAGGTTGTGCTACATTTTATAGCTGAGCTGACTGAATGACTGATTGCTGCCCAAAGGGGTTTTCTCGCTCCTTCCTTCTTTCCTCTTGCAAGCACAGCACAAAACTCTCCACTCCTATGTTTTATTGGCTGGTTTTTTTTCTGATGGATTAAGTAGACTGAATTGGCTCACTTTGGAGGCAGATGAGCTGGAAAGGCAGTGCGTAGCTCTGAGTGGGAGGTGGTGGTGACATTGACCTTGTGGCTGCAAGTCATTAGATCAGCAGAGCCATTCTGCTCACCTTTCCCTTTGGTTCTGTCTCCTATTTCTAACTCGTGAATTACAACACCTCAGCAGTTTGTAACTAAATGCTTGTTTTCCAAAAGCCTGTCCTACACCATGGCAGTGCCCACTGGTTGCACTGCTTCCCAAAAGGGTAGGGTCAGTATCAGGGGTCTGGACTCATCCAAATGCACCAGAAAACACAGTAAAGAGACCAAGAGACAAGGGCCAGTCTGAGAGTAATGGACATGAATGGCTCACTGTTGCCAAAAGGTAGAGAGACCTGTGGTGTGGCTCTAGGACAGGCATTCACTCTCCTAGGGAGACTATAACGAGGTGATGGGCTCACAGCCTAATTATTCTGAGCTCACACAACTAACTACTACTTGTTATTTTGTACTGTTATTTCATATTTTCTTTACCCGGTAACCTCTCATCTTTCTGTGCCTGCACCAAAATAAGAAAGGGAGACAAAAAGATGATTCTTTAAACGTGACATCCTTTAAGAGGTGATTAAAAGGTGCCAATGCATTATGCCTTCCATGAGAACAACTGTTGTGTAGTGTGTCTGTCACCTGCTCAGAAATGTTAATACTGGGAAAATGTGCACAGAGTTTATATGTACATAGGGTTCAGTCTAGCTGCCTTTTAAATCGTTGCCCTGTAAATGCCTGTGAGGCACATCATTTCATCTTATCTGGGAGGTTAGCTCCTATAAGCTTGGGGAAAAAAAATTGCTTTTCAAGCGCACCTGCATCACTTGTATGTGATGAACCTTTCTTTCTATGCTGCTTCTGTAACAGTGTGTCAGATACCACATCCTTGGGCAGTTAGGAAGTGTAGCCATTTACCAGTAGTGTTCGGGTCAACAAGCGGTTGAAAAGGTGAATTCTTTTAAAAAGACACAATAATTATTTATTGCTGCTGTTTTTCTGGCCCATGGTGAAGGGATATATCCTATCAATATATACCCAGAAGATGAAAATAACAACCATCTTGTCAGCCTTATGGATGGTATTAAAATGTTTTATTCTGGCATACTTCTCAAGAATAATTCAAATAATTCATTGAAACAGAAATCTCTTTAAGTACATAGCTTCCAGTGCAGGTATCTGTGTGCATTTGTGATACAATGTCCTTGTTTCTAAATTGGCACTGTATTTTTATGGAATAATAAACTCTCTGTGGAAACCGCTTGCCCTTGAACTATCATTCAAATATATGCTGTTTCCTGTTAATTCTTTAGGTATGTCATCGACGATGAATACATCAGCTCTTCGGGTGCCAAGTTTCCAGTGAAATGGTCATCTCCTGAAGTCTTTCATTTCAAAAAATACAGCAGCAAATCAGATGTCTGGTCATTTGGTGAGTTGATTAGGTGAATGTGCAACGTAACGCACCTCCCTAAAACTACTCCTGTGATACAAGAAAGTGTAACTTTTTACACATGCCACCTCTCTTAAGCTTTAGACCTTCATTTTTTAAGTCTTGTCTGTATTGGACAACTATGTTTTTCAATAGAAAGGCTCTGTGCCTAAAAATTAAATTTTGACTGAAACGTGCATTCTTGGTTAAGTCTCCATTAGCCAAATGTATATTCATCTCAGTTTTACAACCACCACCTTAGCTGACATAAAAGAGAGTAAAATTATATTAGTTGTCTCTCTTCATTCAGCTCAAGTGGCCCATATTTTCATGCAGTTTTCAATATGCAAAAAATCAAGAGCAGTTTTTGTTCATCTGAAGTTGATATACAGCTTGTGGGTTTGGGGATTTTATTTTGTTCTAAATATTTATGACCTTTCACTTCTAGGTGTACTGATGTGGGAAGTTTTCACAGAAGGCAAAATGCCTTTCGAATATAAGTCAAATTCTGAAGTTGTCCATGAGATTTCTCAGGGTAACCGACTTTATCGACCACATTTGGCATCACTTACTGTGTACAAAGTCATGTACAGCTGCTGGCACGAGGTTTGTTGCCTTTTTTTCCCTGTGATATTACTTCACTTTATTGTTAATTTGTAATGTGGACATAAAAACTGTCTTGAAACATTGAGGCATTAAATCTATATTTCATATCTGTGGGATCTCACTGTGCTTTTCACAAATCACACATAGGTTTACAAGCCTCTGTTTCTTTTGACTGTTATATCTTAAAAACATAAAGCACATCATCAGTATAATAGGTCTAGACCATCCCTGGTTTTGATTATGCTACTATTGTCTCACTTCTCTACTGAATCAAATATAACACCTTTTTCACACCCCTGTGTGATGTGTAGCTTTCTCTAGCTCTGCTCTGAATGATAAGCTTAACACATTCATATACACAGTGGGTATGCACCTATTTCTTTCTGTATCAGTATCAAAACATTTATTTCATCAGCTCCTGCATCTGAAAAATCCCTTAAGGTCCATCCTTCTCTACTGTCTACTGAAAATTAATCTTTAATTTTAGATAAAATGTACTTCCAGAAGAGCTTTGTGTGCGATGCTTTCATGTAAACAGGCAGGCACACACTGAGGGTAGCCAGGGAACCTTCCTGCCACAATTATCTCCTTTATCCTACCTCTCCTTTCTTGTCCATCTTTTAATTCTATATGAAATTTTTGGACTCTGAGGGGAAAAAAAAAATGTTTAAGAGACCGTAATCTGAACTGCATCTAGCTTGTTTGCATACTGCAAACATTCATCAGGATACCAGACAGCAAAAAGAGAATGGGAAAGCTGTTCTCTCTTCTGTCTCCCATCAGCCAGGAGTTTGTTCCATACCAAGCTCCAGTACACCAAAAGATACACCTGGGAAGATCCTTTTTCAACAACCCAGGAAACATTCCTGAGTATCACAGTTTCTTGAGAGGTGGGGCTTTCCAGTGACCTGTTGCAGGGGAGAAATCCTATAGAAATTCTGAGCCAGAATAGAAATAAATATTAAGAAATTTTAGGAATACTTGAAAAGTGGCTGTGCTCATACTGCTGATGTCATGAAGAACAGAGGATTTTTTTTTCCCCTCAAATGATAAACTTGATCTTTTATTCTATATTAATAAAATAAAATGTAATTTTAAAATAGTAGCTCATATGTACTTGTAACCATCTTCTGATGTCTGGCACTATAATTGACCAATTTGCTAATACAAATTTATCCTCTGTTTTCTTTTCAGAAACCTGAAGGACGTCCAACTTTTGCAGAGTTAATAGAGACTCTCACAGATATAACAGAGACGGGATAATCCGAAATTTTACACCAATATATTTACTGAAAGGGTAACATTAAGCATGTCAATAATGTAGCTAGTACAGAGAATCTCAGCCTTTTACAGCAGGCTCTACTGTTACACAGTACCAGCATCCTATGCTTTAGTATGTATTAAAGCAATCATTTGGGTTTGGGCTAATTTTTACTTCTTTGAGAAAGATACCTCAGGAGACTGGTTTAGGACTCTCAAAGCTTTGTCTTCATGATTAGGGAGAAAAATCTGTCTGGAAAGACGTAACCAAGCTTACTGACCTTACAGGCCTTTTATTTATTCTTTTGGTCAGAGCTGCACTAATTCCTGTAACAATATTATTAAATTATTTGACGCTTAATATGACTCATTCACTGGGGAATACTGATTGACAGCAGTGAAAATGATGGAAGAACCTCTGATATAGCTCTAGGTAGGCCATGTTTAAAGGCAAGCCCTTTTGCACTGCGAAGCATCCAGCACTGAAGAAATGGAGCAGTGTTTCAGAAAGGGCAGCAAGCTAACTGACCAACAGCCCACATGTGTGCCCCTACCCACTGCTGAGGACAAAAGGAGCAGTCATCATTTAGCAGCTCCCAAGTCACATCTGAGCAGCAAAGACTGAGCATCCCTGAAGCATTTTACACGTGCACTGCAGGTCAAGGTGTCTTCTCTACCAATTCTGTATAAAAGGAGAGCAAGGATTATTTTATCCACAGGTCTCTCACAATTTTCAAGTATTGTCTCCCATTCCTCGCCTGCTGCTGCCTACTCAAATGCCCACATTGTCTTGGTCCTCCCCTTGCAAGTGGCCAGAATGGTTAATGGGCGAGTGAAAGCTGGAACCTGACAGTGCTTTGAACTAGTCTAGCTCAGCTGGATCCTGTGACACCTGAAATGGACAATGTTTGTAAGTCTACTTCTTACGTTATTACTTTCTATTTTAAATCTTTATTGTGGCTGATACAAATATATTATAGAGAAGAAAAGATAGATGAAGTTCATAATTGTTTAATATAAAATAGTCAAATTATTACAAATAAATAGGTCCTTGAAAATATGTGATTGCATTGTGAATTATTTATAGGTAAATACAAAATAGTTTTATAGCACTTTGTAGACAAAAGATGTTAAAACGCACTAACTAAAGAAGGACTGAGTTCTGCACAATTTAATTTTCATTTTCAAATTAAAAAAATAACTGTAACAATAAAATGAAATATATCAACCCTCCAAAGTTTTGAGTTTCTGGAAGATTATGGCATCTCTGGGCCAAATTCACTCCTAGCGTTAATCATTCATCTTGGCTGCAATAGTATTTTGATAGTTATCATCCCCTGGGAAAGGAAGTTGTTAGTCCTTTTGTTTGCACATTTGGGAGTACCTTCAAACCCATGTCTAAGGCATTTCTGCTTCGGGTGCCCCTATCATTTCATATCATCTGCTAGAAGAATTGCTGCCGACTGATGTCACTGCTTACTTTTAAAATCAATTTGCGTCATTCACTTCCTTAGCAGACCTATGACTAAATCTATACAACACCGTACACACATTGACCTCACCACAATTTAAGCCCAGGCCACAGAGGTACAAGGCTTTTCAGCAGATGTGCCACAGATGTGAAATTCAAACTGTCTCTGCAATACAAAAGTACCTGGGGACTTTGAATAATGTATGAGGCATCTTTTTTAATAGCTTTCGTCAAACTGGTTTAGCCACGTTTATTACTGCAAGTTAATATGTAATACCTTACAGTACCATGTAGTAAAAAGCAGCTCCATTAGGTTTATGTCCTAAAAGCAACCTGCTCGTGTTTATTTCACTGAGCTGTCCCCCGATGAATATGCATCCACTGTTGAAACTTGTTGGTCCATAATGCACAGAGCCAATAGTGCTTGGCTACCAGGCTTCTACTTCTCAATATAGTCTTTCTATAGGCTGCATTGGGAAAATTATGAGTAGGCTGTTATTAACACTCTGATACAGACATATTTAACAGCTGCTATCATCAGGCTGGCAGTTAATAAATGAAAAAAACGCCAGAGCATGCTTAAGGGTTAGTTAAGCCAGTACTTAATCAGAAACAAGAAAGGTCTACAGGACAAAGGTCAAGTATCTACAGTGTATTTACTTACCAGAACAGCTACACCCATAAATCAAGACTAAGTAGGCCACTTTAGACCTCATGGTGTCTCTCAGCTTAGCTCAAATTCTAACCATATCCAAACAGGCAAAAATGACAAGTACTAATAGGGGAGAACACTGAGTGCCACCCGTGGCACTGACCGTAAAGAGGCACATGTGGGCAAATGAATGTCCATTTGCTGCCTTTTAAAAAAACCCCTTGGTGTGATAGAAGAGAGAGCTGGAAGAGCAATAAAGATTAGGAGGAGACACCCTAACACTTCCGTACAGGGAATGTCTGGGCAAAGGCTGTATGAGTGCTCAGCAACTGTAAAAATTAAGCTCATGTTTTCTGATCAAACATCAGAACCAGGTGATCTTTAAGGTCCCTTCCAACCCAAACCATTCTATGATTCCATTCTATAGCATGGCTGTTTAGGAATGGCTGGAATGCAGGTAAAAGAAGATGGTAGAACAGATTTCTATAGAAACTAAGGACCTGTGTACTTCCTTCCAAACTCCCTGCAGATTATTTAGCCTATCTAATTCTTCTTGACCTACATACATTTAGTGCAGCTATGTAATGAATTTAATTGCCCATTAATTTGTCCTGAGGTAGGCTAGTAACGAATAGCTGCCAGCTTTTGTTTTGCATCAGCATTTCAAAGCCGTAATTTGGTTAGCAATGTATTGCCTCTGAGGTTTTCTTTGTTCTAGTTCCTAACCATTTGCCCTAGTTTCCAAAACACTGCAAATTACTTTAGATAATATCCTTCATTTCACCGCCTGGAAAAACCTGACAACTCACTGACACACTCTCCCCCGAGACTGGCTGTGAGAAAGAGATCCCTAACACTTCAGCTTTGGGTTTTTTTTCCCTAGTTTAGAAAGGAAGGCATTTTCACTTGTCAATTCTTTTTTGCCCCTCAAAAACCATGTCTTTAGACTACTAATCATCAGTATTAAGTGTTCCTTACAGATGCTTTCTACAGAGCACCAGGGTAAAAATAACACATCTGGACCAACTGGGTAATTCTGTAAGAGAAGCTAAAACCTCTTGATCTTCCTATACTCTTCCCTCCAGTTCCATTACATACTTTTTAGCTCAAGGTGTATATTTAGTAGTTTCACATGTGTCTTTTCTAGGGGAGTAGGAAATTTTCTATCAGAAAAACTAGTAAAAGTCAAAGCTACTAAAAAAGAAGGTCATGATCAGGTCAGGTGCACATGAACTGCAAGGACACCAGCCAGACCTTCATCTAGAATCCACTTATGTGTGAACAGGACCAGCTGCTAAACCCAAGATCATTCTCTCTGGAGCTATGAGATAATGTTTAAAAGCTTACAAGAAGTATGAGTTACATTCCTTTTTATGGCTTGTTTAAAAAACACAGATCACTTAGTACATAATCCATTAATAACTTTTTACAAGAGAAATATCAAAATAATTTCACCAAAATTTAAAATTATTCCAAATTAATAAACATTTTCAAAATAACATCTCTTATAGCAAATGTCTTTTTATACAAAAATAGAATCAATAATTCACTGCTTAAATTATAAGGCTTCCTGGACACCATGAAAAAAAGCATTAACTTGGTTTTCTGACATTGTAAGAAAATAACATTATTTCCCTAAGAGATGTTATTTATGTATAAAAGCAGGAATTCTACTGCAGGTCCAGTAGAAAATACAGAATTTTTACTTGGTACGTGTTGATTGACTGCCAGGAGGTGGTATAAAAAGAGTCCAGACTTGGTATAGAAAGAGTCCAGACCCTACTCAAAAGAGTCTTACTTCATATCTTAAAAAGAAATACCAACATTCAAGAATTGGACTGTTTTTGGGTTTTTTTCTAAATAACCTATTTAGTCAACACCACAGTGATGACTTTATAAGCAAACAGAAGGGCCACAAGCTATGGTCAATCAATATTTTCTTCAGTTATCCTTTAAATTGTACGAGTAACTCACAGTGAAAAGCAATGCAAGATTTTGTCAAAAGGGAAGCTGTAAAGACAACTCCATCGTTAGTCTTTTTATTATTTGTACTACCTGTTTCTAACTATAAAGATTTTGTAGCTTGACTCTGCCCATAAAGCCAAAGTATTCTCTATATTAACTAAGAAGTAATGAAACCCTGTTTGTAAATTTTCTTCTCTGAAGCTTTTCTTAACACGTGCGTTTTAACAGCAAAAAAAATGCTACAAGTCTCACTTTGGAAGTTAAAATACTCCAAAATTGTATATATGGTAATTGTATTTTCAAGGTAAGTTCAACTTTTGTGAAAATGTCTCTTTTGCTGGGGCAACATTGCTAGCCCTCCTGCGCTACTGAATGTACCTTCTCAAATTAGGTAATCACAGGTGATAACCTGAATATTCATTGCCTAATGACACCTTTTGCCTTCTCTTTACATTGGCAAGATTACCCGCAATATTTTATAAAGTGCTGTGAGCAGAAAAAGCAGACACACTTTTCAGTGTCACACTTTTCAGATAATGCTCTTCATTGCAAAAGTGAGGTTTAGAAAGAAGGTGCGTGATCGATACAGTTTCTACCTCTTCCTGTAGGTGTCAACTACAAACCTACCCAAGAGCTTCTAACTTAGCATTTTAAGCTAGTACCCCTAGTGTTATTTTCTAGTTTTGAATAGGTTATAAAGCGTCATTAAAAATCATTACAAAGTGAGATATTTCACAAACATCTTTCAAAAAGGAGATACTCAAACTTCGCACGACACAAACATGAAATACCAATAGCAACGCTTTTGTTCTTACAGCTAACTCATGAGCTTTCTTTTGCCAGTGTGTCCACTTTTACTACACTCTTTGCACGTTAGAATATACATAACCTGCTTCATGAGGAGGTTCTGCTTCACATATAAATCTCAGCTGATTAAAATCAGTTTTTAATTGCAGAAATTCTAGCATCCTCTTGCAAAGGTTCTGGACTCACACTTAAAACCCCCAGATTTGGAACTACTACTTTTCCGACGAGCTCTTCATGACTCACAGGTCTGCTTTCTGAAGCTACTTTCTTGTTCACAAAGTGGCAACAAAGGGGATTGTAATGAGTAAAACCTGGACTGCGCAAGCTGTTTTTGTGAGATAGAGATGGGTGACCACAACTGAGGAGCATACTGTGGTACAGATGCTAATCTTCAAGGCCTACGGTAGATTAATAGTTAAAACATCTAATAGAGGTGAATACTCATCTTTAGAAAAGATGAAAAAGCCAAATAAAACAAAAGATGTTTTGACGTTTCTCAACTCTTGTTTACAGCCTTTACCTACTGTTTTTAGAAACAGTGCACAAACTGGAAAATGAATTTTGTTTTTATAACGGCATATAAAATAACAGGACTGTTCTCTTATTAAGAAACAATGATATCTTTCCAGAAAATGAGAAAAAAAAATGTTGAAAAGCTTAGATGGGTTTTTGATGAATAGGTGGCATTTTTAGGAAGCATGGAAATAAGCATAGCCCTTTCTTAATCCTGAAAGTAGTATGAAACAAAGTGAAAATTCTTAAATGCACCTTCTGGTTTTCTTCCACCTTCGAGTAATTTATTCTTTTATCTTACATAATTTTTTTAAGGCAACAGCAACTATATTCAGGCCTCAAACAAATTTGCTTTTTCTTAAAATGTAACTCAGTGATAGTTTTGAAATGAAAATGTACATGCATATCCAGGGATTTGCAATCCATTCATGACTCGTAAGGTCGAAGAGCTAAGCCTCTGTTGTTAAAAAATGGATTTTGAAGGAGCATGATTGACAAGCAACACATTTAAAACTTTTTTTTTTTTTGGTGACTTCTATTTGAGATTCATTGGTAGGTCATCAAATATTAAAATCTTGCATAAGATTTTATATTAAAAGCTAAAATTGTTAAACAATATTTTCTGCATATTAAATCTCTAATGAATACCTTTCAGGTAGACTATCTACAAGTTTGCCTGGCAATAAATTATAAAAATATAAAGAAAGTCTGAAATATTAAGGCCATCACTAAGATTATAGCAGAGTGCTTGTCATTTCAGTAAGGATTCAGTAAGGGAAAACTGCACTTTGTAAACATAGCTTACAAAGACCATCTGCTAAAATTCTCCAATAGGAGATGCATAAAAAAAGGATAAGGTTGTCCATTGCCTGACATATGGTCACCATCAGGTTTTTGTCTCTCATGCTAATTATTGAACATTTTCATTCATTATTACCAGAAGCTGGCACAGAGGTGTGGCACACACTTAACTGGCCTTACAGACGGTTTTCCAGAGGATCGTAGAAAAGAAGACCATTCTGGTAGACACAGGTGAGCTAAGTCTGCAATGCATGATACTTGAATGATGAATGCTGCTTGAGAGTTTCATTGACTGAATAAAATGTTGTCTTCGTCATATGCCAAAGCTGGGTCTTCCATGCTCTCCAGAGAAGTGTGGCAGGTTTCGTATTCATGGCGTAGTAATGACGGTTCTTTGGCAACAGTAGACATCAATTGACTCCAGGTGATATTGGTATTTTTGAAAACATGCAATAAAAAAATGCCAATTATGATAGTGCAGAATCCACTCAGAGTTCCGATGATATCACCCAGGTCCATACTACTCCACTCCTTGAACAGGATGATGGAGCATGTCACCACCATCGCGGTGAAACACACGTAATAAATAGGTGTCACTAGAGATGTATTGAACACATCCAATGCTTTGTTGAGATAGTTGATCTGAGTGCTGACTGAGAGCACTAGGACGCCCACCAAAATGTAAACCAATGGATGTCGATAAACTGGCTTCCGCTCCAGCATTTGTTTAATGGCAATGCCCAGGCCTTTCACAGAAGAAACAGAGAAGGCACCAATGAGTGAGCAAATTAAAATGTAGATAAGTATATTTGTCTGTCCTTTCCTTGGAGCCACGACAAAAATCAGCACGAGGGCAGTAACTGTTAGAAGAACAGCAAACGTAACAAATGCTGTAAGAAAGAGGAAAGGGAAAAGCGTAATGTGCATGAGAGAAAATACCAGAATATTTCCAAGTATATGCTAAAAAGTTATTCAGTGTCCTGAATGCTTCTCTGTGAACAGTAGCACAAGTTCAGCAGACATGCATACAGACCTGGATCTTGCAGCTTTCTTTCCATTTCGTCTAGTGAGGTGATCTCCTCCTCCTCAGGGGCATGAATAACCATGACTGTTGACCCCAAAATGCTCAGTACACAGCCCAGCTTTCCATGAAGATTCAGCTTCTCATTTAAAAAATAGGATGACAATACAGCGCTGTTTGGCAAAATATAAACGAAAGGTTTAGCTCCACCAGCCACGCAAGACATCCAACATCTGTGTAACATGATAGTAATTCAAAATCTCTTTCAAATTTGGATATAGGGGGACCCAGCCTGAAACAATCACATTTTAAGGAGTTTTGCAAGAGGGCTGGTCAGGACCAAGAAGGCCAGCTCAGGTTTTAGGGGGAGGTTAGCAACCCTGATCCGTCCCCTCCATGTTGTAAAGGGTCTGAATTACTCCAGGAACTTCTCATTACTGATTGCCTGGATCAGGGGTATGCACTCTCATGCACCTCTGGAATGATGACATGAACTGTTATTTTCTTCAAGAAATGGTTTAAAGCACTTAATTTGCCATTAGAATCAACGCAGACAAGTTTTGTAAACTGTTCCTCATCCCTCTCTGGGCTCTCCCACCCAGGCATAGTTTCTGCCTGACTTGACAGGAGTCTCCCCCCAAAACACAGAGAAAGCACATCTCTCCCTTTGAAGAGGACTTACCCCAGGCTCTCCAAGGGGTTCAAGACTTAACCTGAGGGTTAACATGGCCCAAATGAGGCCACCTCACAGGGCACACGATTACCTAGCTACAACACAACTTTAGGCACAGACACAGGCTTAATGGTGTGTGTACACACTCACAAGTATGTTTTTCAACCCACTGCTGTATTTTTCAACCCCAGCTATTTTTTCACA
This sequence comes from Actenoides hombroni, assembly GCA_024336885.1. Taxonomy (NCBI): domain Eukaryota; kingdom Metazoa; phylum Chordata; class Aves; order Coraciiformes; family Alcedinidae; genus Actenoides; species Actenoides hombroni. The sequence continues at coordinate 419,551 of WUAM01000260.1, read as the reverse complement.
CAACCTCATTGACATGAAGTTCTCACAACCTCTCTGTTTCATGAAAATTGGAGATTGGTACCCACATCAAAGAAGAGGGCATTAAAACTGAGGCTGTTTCACAAAGCAGCAGCCAGGCAGCCACTTAGGCTGCATCTACCTACACACTGATCCCAGCACATCTGTAGATGACAGCGTTATGCTGGTTTTGCTATGACAGATTGGCTGCATTTTTAGCAGCCAGATTAATGCAAGCATCTTTAAAAAAAACACAACAAACCATGATCCCTGTTGGTTTTAAACTCAATGTTTCATATAGGATACGCAGGTCTTAAAAATAAGAGTTTTAACACTTAACATACATAATTCCATTTTGCTAATAAATTATTTCCCAGAACACTTGTTCTAAGTGTAATCCATGTCTTTTCTGCTTCTGTGATAGGCCTATGTATGTGCTTAAGTACTTGGAAATTATTCGTTTATGCATTGGAAATAATGAGTGTTTGAAAGGCATTCATATTTCAAAACAATCATGAATTTTAACTGTGGATACTGAAAAAGCTAACATTTTCTTTGCCTTCTTTCCAGAAGGACTTGGAAAAGACCAAGCAAACCCAAAATGTTTACTAAGTGTGCCTTAATATGAAATCATGCTCCAATAAAAAAGAAATTGTTTTGAAAACATTTTAATGGGGAAATCCTGTATTTTCTTTTGAAGTTTTTTCACAGCTGAAGAACAGGATAAGGCTTTTCAAGAAAGCTTCAGTTCTCTATGAAGAGATAAATGACAGCCTTCTACCACTGTGCATCCTGGTATACACTGATAAGAAATACTTTATAATATAAGTTGAAGGCTGTTGAGAAAGCATATATTAGTCTTTGAAACAACTTATTCCCTCTACCCAGAAAATTCAGTTATAAATAAGAAAGTGATCTTTCTAACAAGGAACAAAAAGCCTTTTTTTTGTCCATATATTGCTTTTCAGTTTTCTTATTAAAATTCTCTACTTTCAGCCAAAGACAGTATTTTTGCATAATCCAGTGAATGGGTCATTTGTCAAGGTTTGCACCCAGTTGTACTAACCTTATGAGAACACTCAGCGCACCCAAGGGGGTAACTAGGGTTGCAGGTGCAAAGGCATAGGCAGCAAAGTTTGCAGCTTCTCCTAAACCCACTGCAGAAGAAAGACACATTTGGATTAGGTTCAGGTGGGGGGAGAATGAAAGAAATATCAATATAAATATTTTGTATGATAGCAAATATAAACCAAAATATTTTTTTCTACACTATATATGCAAATTTTCTGAAAGCAAAATTATCTAAACTCCTCTGGACATAATAAAGGCTGAAGAAAGTTAAATACTTTTTTTCTAAGTCCTCCTAGAAGTATGACAGATTCAATCTCATCGCTTTTGACTGGCTATTAAAGAAAAGGTTGTGACTCTGCAAAGAGCAAACACAGTATTTGACAGATAGGAATACCAGAACAGCTTCTGTCATAAAGGTGAATGCAAAGACATTTCTTTTAAGTAAGGGGAGTGAAAAATCAGGGAATATATCTATTTAAAACAATCTGCTTATGTAGCATTTACATACAGCTTGAGAGGAAAGAGGTGACTTACTTGAAAGCAATCCAGCCCACCAAAGCCATTCCTTCAAATAAGAATATCCACCCTGTCCTGAAAGCAGAAAAAATAACCTCATCTTGAGGAAAGACATCACCTTATTATAATAAACTGAACTACGGCTTCATATTTGCCTCGTCCTATGGAGTACTGAAAGATCATGTTATCCAGATGTGACATGAATAATATTTTGTTTGATTTTGAATGACATTTTCATTAATCACTTCACTGCTTTGTGGCCTGGATTTCTGAATAATTGTATGTGACTAAAGGAGAAGTTTCAAGCAAAAGTAAAATGTCTGAAGACTGTTGACGAGCTTAAGAAATGCTTCAAGGTGCTTTCCCATGTGAGATGCAATATATTCATACACAGCCTGCTACGTTTTGACAGTTTGCCTTGTGAGAAATTAGAAAGAAAAATGCCACTGCAAGCATTAATTTTTTGAACATAAAATATAAGTACATTGAACAGTCAGTAACACGTTTGTTTCATATAACCAAATTGCCTGAAAGAGTATATTGCAATGAACACAACAAATAACAGAAAAACTTCTAATAGCATATATTTAAATCAATGCAAAAAGAATAATGAGATTAGTCTACTGGGTCTTTTTCTAGCTCTTGATCCGTTGACTTCAATGAAAGAATAATAACAACTGTAGAAACTTTGGCAGTAAATATCCTTTCTACAGCTCATTGTACTTCCATTTTTAAAAAACAACAACAAACCTAAACCTGGTTACCATCTTAAGACTTTCTGTCTCAAAGGGGAGAAAGGATGCAAAAAAGAGAGAAGGCGGCATTTTGAAGGGTAAGATGAATGGAGAATTTTATCTGGTATCTAACCGCTGTCAGGGAAGAAAAGTCACCAATTTACTAGAGCCACCACTGACCCCATAGCTTAAGGAATTCTGAAATTCCAGACTCTCTAATCACATGCAGAGAAATAATACTCTATTTCCACCCCTGGCCAAGACAGGACTTCTGATCACTGTTAAAAGTACGACAGTTTTCAACTATGGTAGTTTTAAACATATGATCTGGAGCCTCAAACCTTGATTTTACCAAGTTTTAAGAGGTGTTTCTGTCCCCGGCAGGAGCAAGGCAGCCAGCACCACTTACCAGCTCGAGGGACTCCTTTGTTTGCCAGTTTCAAAAGTCCTTTCTTCTTCAGTATGAAACTAGAACCGATAAAGACACTGGAACCTATCGCCAAAGCCAAGCCAATGTAGAGGTGATACCTGCTTCCAGCAGGTGTGGAAACGCTCCCGTTCGTTTTGCTGAAAGTCTCAGCCGTAGAGGTGAGAAGAGAAGAGCGCGATTCAGACACGTTGATGATCTGGCACCATGCTTGGCAGGAGTCATGGCAAGCAAAAGAGAGCACAGCACCTGGGAGGAGAAAAAGTAGGGCAAGCGATTCACGAACAAGGCACAGCTCTTGGGGAGCCTCATCCTCGCTCTGCTCACTCCTTTCCAAGTCTTCCCAGAGCGCTTGTCATTTCTGATAGTGCAAATAGTTCGTAAAATCCACAAAACATACACAATGCTGCCCCAGGTCATTACCCACCCCTGTAATTCACAGGTGCATACATTATTTGATACATATTTTTTCTACTACGATGGCTCAGTCAAGTGATTAGGGCAATTCCAAGGAACACTAAAATATTATCTTCAATGTAAAATACAACTTGAATCATAAAAGCTAACCTGAAATCTCAAGATGAAAGGGTTCTTTTGTGTTGTGCAGAGACCACATCCCCCAAACACAAACATACAGACAAATCCATGATTTCAGACTTTGTCTGCTAGAGCAAGCCTGCTGGTATTCCAGGCTTCTGCTTTTACCTTTGTAGCTGAGATTTGGAAACAATTAAAAAAAAAAATGTAAAAATAAATTTATACAGGAAGCAAACTCTTGCAGCATATGGGCTCTAGTACATCTTATTTAAATTGTTCAGTGACTACTATGTGAGCCAGATCTTCTTTAGCCACTCGTAAAACAATTTGGAGGTGCAGGCCTCATTCTACTTCCCAGCAATTTCCATTTAACCTCCACAACCCCTAGCTGGAGGAAGGCCACTGCCTGCAAGGGACAGTCCTCCCAGCTATCCGCGCAACACAGCTGCAGAGCCCGGTGATCCTATGACCGAAGCACCATACGCTCAGCCAGCCAAGCCTTATCAGCATCGCTACAACGACAGCCTGTGGGAATGACAATCATTACCATCAGCCTTGATGTGGGTTTTTTTTTTTTAAAGGAAGAGGAGCTATTGCATTTTCAAGGACAAAAGGAGTCACTTTGCACGGGGAATCAGGGGACAGGCAGCTACGCTGCAGCAGAGCTTACAGTAGTCTAGGCTGACATTTGGCGTGGATCAGAGAATCTAGGCTGGAATAGCTTTAAAGGACAACCTTTTTGGAAATAAAGGTTTTATTCTGAAGACACGTTCTGGAAGGAAAGGTTTTTATTGTTAAGACATATTGTGAAGACGTTAAAATATGAAACAGCTGATGCAGAAGTACAAAAGCTCAGTCCATTGTGATGCGTTAGATGTTGCATTAGATGCAACAAATAATTTTGCTTTCCATGTTTCACCTGTAATTAAAATGACACATGAAGGATTCATCCTGCTGAGTGGCACAATCTCTGGTTTTTTTTTTCCCCAACATAAAAAATACCACCTGGAAACTTGGTGGAAAAGAATGTGCCTCTGTGTCTGTTCATACATAAGCTCTGGAAATATTAACGTTCTGTCAAAAGCACTCCACAATGAACAATAGGCAGCCTTAGATAAGCCACCTAATACTGTTTTGGAAGGAATATTTAAAATACCAAAACCATTAAAACCAGCATGAAATTTGTCAGTGTATCTTCATTTGCAGCCGACTGCTGAAACTAACACTGGGAGTCAGCACCCTTTACAACTAAGGAACTAGAGCAAGTATCTGTTCCCAGTTTTCCTGTGCCATACTGTAAAACAAATATACTACAGGCAATTATAATTTCTTTTTCAGGTTGTGCAATCACATTTTCTTGTTTGCCAAGAGAGTTTCTACAGAGCAGGAGTTGTTTTGTATTGCTAAGCCAGACTTCATAAAAATGCTCCCACAAGACAGGTATGTCCGTATCCTGCAGCTGAAGATTAAAATGTTGAAGAACTGACTTCTACATGAAATTACTTTTGCATAGGATATAGGATAGATAGTATTCTGCCAGCTTAATCATCACTAGAAGTTAAAATTGGATAATGTAAAATGAATTTGCATCTGTATCTGAAAGTATTTTAAAATCCTAAAGTATTAGCATACACTTAGAAGAAGAAAATATTGCATACTTAAGCTTTGACATAAAGATTAAATCACAAAAGAAAATTACAGAGAAGTCCTTTAAGCATAAATGTTTCTCTTAGCTAACATATATCACGAGGCAGAAAAGTGGAGAGGTTGACAGTAAATGAAACCCCTTAGCTCTAAATATCTTTTAATGATGCTGAACTGGACTGGTGACAGTTGTACCACCACCCCACCACCACTCACCTACTACAGGCTTTATGTGAGAAGCAGCAACGTTTCTTGCCTTTAATAAAATGAAAAGCATGAAGATAAAACCTCCCGATAAGTATGGTCTCTTAGCTACCCAAATTGGTAACGGCAGCTTTCTATCAGCGTGTTAGCTTCCTACAGTGAAGAAAATAACAGCCTCCCCCCACCTTTTTGTGAATGGTGTACTTTCATTTAGCGGGAATGAATGGCAGGCTTATACTTTTCCATATGACTCTACTAGTAACTTTTCTACCCATTCTTAAGTTTTCCATTCCCTATCAGACTTTACGATTTCGAATAATGAAAATTTAACCATGCCATCTGTAGTAAGTCACTCAGTGCCACAGGATGTTTCTCTCCTTTCTGAAAGACCATCTTTGCTCACATTTACGAAGTGATGCTGGGTTTTTTTTTGCCTGTTCCATCTGTCAGCTGAGAAGAATCATTCTGAATAGCTTTGATCTCTGTTCATTTTGTTGAGAAGCTTTTCCTAGTTTTAAAAAAATGTCTGATTTGTTCCACTTGGCATGTAAAATGGTATGTCACTCCACTTACCAAAGAACCACCTGAGAGCTAGGAAGAGAAGGCTGATCCAGGAATTTCAATTATTTTATTGCCTACTGTGATCAGACTGAAGATTACCTGGAAGGACCAAGGAAGGTGACAAATCTCTGAGGCTGCCTGGCTTGCTCAGCACCCAGTTTCTGTAACTAAGCAAGTTTCACCTCCCACTTCCAAATGTGAACAAACACAAACCTCTCAGCTGAACTCCTCCTTGCAGAAATAAACTCTCTCAGCTCCGACTCAAGGCTGATAGCAAGAGGAAACCAGCCTGAGTTTAGGTGGCAACTGCTGTAACTTCTAAAGTGTTTTTACAATTCAGCTAAATCCTGAAATGTTTTCTCAAACACCTAAATATGCTCCACACGAGAAGGGTAGAGCAGCCAACCCGGTACTACACACTCCATGTTGCAAGTTTAACATGCTGTCATCTTTCAGTCCTCCCAAAACCTAGGACTGATGTACCCTGCGGTACGTTAGCGACAGCCAGCATAGTTTTTATCCAGCCACTGAAGATACGGTCCTAAGTTATCTGGAAAACTAGTTGCTTTGGTTAGACATGTAATTTAAATGTTTTTGTTGTGCTCACGAGTCAACTCACGCCTGGCAGGAACATGAAATGCCTCTCTCTGTCATCTGGGAAACACCAAGCACACTTCTGCCAAGGTCTGGTTACTGGGGCCAGAAGTGGATGTACCAAGAGGCACCAAGGGATCGTTCCCCGGCACGTTTCCATTCATAAAAATGCACAGAAGATGCCGAAAAGTGGTCTCGGACACGAGCCAGCCGGGGGAGAAGGCGCACAGAAGCCTCCCCGGCGCCAGCAGCGCCACGCTCCTCGGAAGGCAACTGCGCGACATCACGACAGAGCAAAGCTTCACACACGCGGGAGTCGTGACAGCCGCTCCCGCGGTTCGGGCGCAGGGGCAGCTCGGGGAGGGGCTACAGGCGCGGTACCGGGCGCCGCGCACATCCTCGCCTCCACCCTTTGCCGCGCACCCTTCGCGCACCTCCGCGCACCTTCATCGTACCCCCGGCTCACCCTCCGCGCAGCGCCGCCTCCCC
>WUAM01000260.1:394375-412662 GCA_024336885.1 Actenoides hombroni | reverse complement strand
GAGCCCCCTCCGCGGGCTCGGTGGCGGCGGCGGCGGCTCCGCCCACCCGGGCGCGGCCCGACTCACCTGGGTGCGCCCCGCTCTCCCGCCCCGCGGCCCCGGCCCCGGCCCCGGCTCCGGCTCGGTAGCTGGGGGCGGCATCCCCGCCGCGCCTCTGGGCGCGTCCTGGCAGGGAGCTGGCACGCGGGCCTCCAGGAGCGGCCCCGAATGGGGGTTATTTCGTACAAATGGTTAAAAAGCCCCAGTTGTCGCCTGGGGACTTCTGCCACCCCACCTGACTACTGAATCCTATGGAAAGAGCTCTCTCCTGGGGTCCCTGGGCGGTATGTGCGTCTACTAGAAGTTTCTATAGATTTATTTTTCCTCCCCTTCAGAACAAGGAGAAGAGATGTGGGCGGTTTTAATGTGTCGCTGTGGCAGGTGTGCGATGGGCTGCCTGCACTAGCTTGGACCGCTAGCTCTGCAGGCAGGCGGGGAGATCCCCCGGCCAGGCTATCCCAGCTTTGCAGAACTAGGGCAGCGCCCGGTGATGCTTATCCTGACACGACTCCCTGCGGCTGAGCAGGCTCCAGGGTGTCATAAGAAACAATTATCTTTATTAGTCAATCAGTAGTTCCAAGGTAGAAGTCTAAGCCCTTGTTTTTTAACATGGGTAAGTGAAATATATTTGCAAAATGTATGGCTTCGTAAGCCATTACATGCTAACCTAGGGTTGCCCAGCAAACTCCCTGGCATATTTGAAGGACCTTTAGCACCCACAAGAGTTTCCCAAACGGAAGCTAAAATGACCTGCGAACTTAACACCCCCTACAGAGTACCCCAGAGACAGGCTGGCTTGATACTAGCAGGGTTGTAACCAAGCTTTGCAGCACAGCACCTGAACTAATCATCTTTGGTTTTGAAAAGTTTTAGTTCAGGTGCAGACTGTGAAATATGGTGACAGTGTCAGCAAAATAACTTGGTTTCTGCTGCATTTGGCATCCTTGATTGGGGTTAAACCAATTCATCACTTTCAATGTCTTACTCTCATTTTTTTATTTCTTTATGGTTTGTTTTTTTTTTTTTGACATAACCAGAACTCTGTATGTTAGGAGAAAAGGAGCATTGCCTTTGATTTTATGCATTTGATTACCCATCCACTTTACTTTTACAGCGTCTACATTATAAGACCTTCTATTGAAGGTGGCCTGAACTGAATGCAACCTGCCTTATAAAAAGAGTTTGACTTTGCTGCTTTAATATTTCTAAAACACAGGTTACTGCTTCATTTTAAATAGTATGTAAAACAGTTAAATAAAAAAATCTTAAAGCACAATCTGAAAATCTGGCAGCAAACTTCCATCTTCTTGTGCAACATAAGCATCCCCATAGGATAAAATGACGTATGTGGACAGATGAATGTCTGCAGTCTGCTCCCAGCTCCTATTTTTGTTCTGTGCCCTCGCAGATCTGTCAACTCTGTGTTCACAGCCCTTTTTATGTCAAAATGTGTCAATTTTTCCAGCTTCCTGGAATCTGACAGAAGCACATGAAGTGTCAATATTGCAAGTGACTCAGTTGGCAGACCTTCAAAGAAGGGAAGTGGTAACATCTGCAAGGGCCTGCTGAAGGAGCAGAGCATGGGAGAGGTGAGCTGTCAAAGACCACCTCTTCCCATGGCACAACTCTTGCCAGCCTTCTGGTTAGGGCTTCACTGCAATGTGGTACTCAGAACAAGAATACTGAGAAACAGCGTGGTTAACACTTCTGCAGATCTGCCTCTGAACAGGCTAACTCCTTTAGCAGATCATGGACATCAAAGTCTTTTTAATTAATTAAAAAAAAAAAACATTTTAATCTGAGATACAGATTGGTCAACAGCTGGCTGAATATGAGCCAACAGTGTGCCCAGGTGGCCAAGAAGACCAACAGCAACCTGGCTTCTATCAGAAATAGTGTGGCCAGCAGGACTAGGGAAGTGATTGTCCCCTTGTACCGGGCACTGGTGAGGCCGCACCTTGAATACTGCGCTCAGTTTTGGGCCCTTCAATACAATGAGGACATTGAGGTGCTGGAGCATGTCCAAAGAAGGCCAATGAAGCTGGTGAAGGGTCTAGAGCACAAGTCCTGTGAGGAGCTGCTGAGGGAACTGGGGTTGTTTTGTCTGGAGAAAAGGAGGCTGAGGGGAAACTTTGTCACTCTCAACTGCCTGAAAGCAGGTTGTAGAGAGATGGGTGTTGGTCTCTTTTCTCAAATAACAAGGGATAGGATGAGAGGAAATGGCCTCAAGTTGTGACAGGTTTAGATTGGACACTAGGAAAAAGTCCTTCACCAAAAGTGTTGTCAAGCACTGGACCAGGCTGCCCAGGGAGTGGTGGAGTCACCATCCCTGGAGGTATTTAAAAGACATGTAGATGTGGTGCTTAGGGACATGGTCTAGTGGCAGACTTGGTAGTGTTAGGTTTACAGTTGGACTCGATCTTAAAGATTTTTTTCAACCTAAATGATTATATACACTTGTTTCTTGGTTAAAAATATTTATATAGCTCATGCTTCATGTTTTTAAATCTACAATAAACTGTGAAAATGCTATGAAACTTTTTTTTGTTTTCTGAGAAAAAAATCTGAAGTCACAAAAAACCTTGGAGCTAACAATCCAAGTCACTGGACGAACATGTCCAATGTGCAATCTATAATATAATTACAGAAGGGAGAGGGTATACTTTGTGTGTGCTATACTTCATTGATGATTTATAGTACTCTGCATACTGAACTTGTTTTCAAAGAACTTTGAGACAATGCCAGCAAGAAAGAAGCTACATAAAAGTAATTTATCAACATTGATATATTTGTCTTTATTTTGGATGACAGGTAAGGGTCAAACAGGAAAGAAGATGAAGTGTTGATATATGATCTTACTGTCTGACATAAAGAGGAAAAACATTCCAGTTTACTATTCAAAATGGCATCTATGACTGATATAGGGCAATGCCTGGATCATCAGCTAATGCCAGTCAACACAGCTCCACATATTTTAGTGGATCTCTGCCAGTTATGGCTAAGCACTGACCAGCCTTTTTGTGTATGAAGTAACAATATGCATGTACTAACAGTCAAAGCATGAGAGAAGTTATGTCAAAATGCTGGTACTTATGCAATGAATTAATTTGCTGAAACTGACTGTTAAGCAAGCACTGACTTTAATTGTTGGTTTTCAATGAAATGGAAGCATTTAATATCCAGCCAACTTTATACTTTTACATTTTTTAATTAAATAGTCCTTGGAAACCACATTTTTGTGCCTTAATAAACCCCTTCTTGCCTCTGTGTTAGCCATGAATTACTTAATTATACAAAGTTTGTGTGACTTCTTGGCTTTGTCATAAATTCTTCAATTTTCTTGGGGATTTTTTTTTCTTGTACACATATACACTGAGTTCCTTATATGTGTTATTATGCAGTATTTAATTATTGTAAATACTGAAGATGACGACAATGGCTTTCAGCACAGTGAGAAAAACGTCACTGTGCAGCTAGTCCAGGTACAGACATGAAGCAAGATCTATCTTTTATTATTATTACTATTATTATTCTAATAATTATTATTATTATCATCATTATTTAGGAAAGCTACCTTTGGCATTTTGAATTCCTGTCATCACTGCTCAGCTTCTCTGTTCAGTGTTACTCTTCTCTGCCTGCAGTTGCTGCTATGCAACAGGGTCCAAACATGAGCTCTGTCCAATGCAGCAGTTGCAGACAGGTTTATTACCTGTCCTGGCATGCAGCCGTACAAAAATTACTGAGCTAGACTTGAGAGTAGAGTTCTGGCCATGGGAACTCCACCTGCCCCACATGCTTGTGATTTAGTGTAGAACTGTTGGAGCAGCATGTAAAGGAATTCACTTAAACTGAGCCAAAAAAATGGTGCATGTGGATTGCAGTTCAGTATGATTAGATTGCTGCCTTTACTGTGAAGAGATTAATCCTATATATATTGCCTTAAACTGTCCAGATAGTGCTGCCTTAACTCCTACTTTAGTGCAATGAATGAAAGACAAGCAATGCTAGATATATCAAACCTACTTTAACTACAGTGCATTTTCTAACACTCTTATCAGTGACAATATCATTTATTGTTGGTTTCTTTTAAGAAGAATTAATCTGAGTTGAATCACCTTTGTATGTATAAACACTTTAACACCATTATTCTGTGCAAAAGACCCTGATTTCTTATGTTATTTTAGCTTGAAATATAATTCTACTAAACAGAAATCCTAACTGACTGTTCAGATCTACCGGCATTCCTGCAGGTTCACCACACTTGTTCTTTATTCCAGTGATATTACTGAATGAAATTCTAATTTTTTTTTTTCCAGAGAGTTTTCTGGTGGGCCAGTCCCTCTATTTCTTGCAGGTTCCATGTTGGGAGGCAGAGACATCTCAAGCCACTCCAACCTGGGTGGCCGAGGTATAGCCTCATTGTAAGTTCAGCTCAGGGCACGCAAATAACTCCTGTGCACAGATACAGCACTTGTGCTAGCAGAAATTTCAGAACTGTTAATTCTTGCTCAGAGTAGTCATGCAAAAATTAGGGTCTGGACCTGGAAGATACTGGTAAAAGGTTTTGCATAGTCTTTTAGCATGCTGTGTGGTGCTGTGTTGTGTGCCCAATAGCCTTCATGTCCACAGACAGCTTGCAGCCTGTCCAGCACTTTCCAATTCCAGCCTCATCTGCATATGGGAATCTAACACACCAACGCATATTAAATTGCTTCTACTTTTTTTCTCTCCATCAAGCACCCACTTAACCCTAAAGTAAAAATACAGTACCACCTACTGGTGGAGATACTGTTTGCACTGATGGTTTTCCAGTCACCAAGCTTTGTTGGGGCCGATTGTTCTTCACGACACTGAATTCTCTGTAACACCAGTATACACAAAAGAGTATTAAATAAGTCAGAAGCCCTGGAGCCTTTTTAGCTACAGACTTGCAACATGACATTCATTGCTGAAATGGCATCAGCAAAGACAAACAGTATTTGCAGAAAATAAAGCTGCCCAAACTGTTGTTCCAATTCAAACACCCATCTGTGCACACAGCTACAGCACATTAAGCTGAAAGGCAGTGTTGTGCCATTAAAACCTGCTTGTTTATAAATATGTGTGTATAATGTATATAGTGTTTTGATTAGTGTTTGGTGATTGTCTGAAACTGGAGGTAGCTTTAATAGGATTGAGAAGAATTAGAGATGATGACAAAGCAAGATACAAAAATAGATTAAAGTTGTCCTACTAAAACAATAATCCATTAGCGCGGTCATCCTCCCATCAGTCAAGGTTACTTTGCTGGAATACAGAACGGCAGGAAAAATACATGTGAAAAATATTGACACTAAACTAATGTAATTGTCAGTGAAGTCAATGACAAGTGTTTAACTGGCTTTTAAAAGAGGGCAGAATTGAGACCACTGTGTTTGGATCACCCAGGTCTTGTCCTGCAAACTTTTTGCAGGTTAGTGGGGTCCTGGCCACTGTCTGACAAGGAACTGGTCTGGCCCAGTAGGGCTCCTTCTGTTTGAGGACTTTGAAACAAGTCTACAGTAAGACAGATAAGAAAAAGTAAGTTAAAGTTGCTTTACAGGACTGCTTATTTAAAAGGAAAACTGACTGTTCTCCACCAGAGTAAAAAAGTTGTATCTCCTTTGTAGTTCGTACTGGCTTGAGAGACACAACATAGACTTGCCTGGCTTGGTTGGTCATCTAAAACTTTTGGCTAAAAGTATGCACGAAATGCAGGCGTTCACAATTAGTTTGACAAGGCATGTGTCTCAGCTACTCAGTGCCACCACATACTCATAAAATCACTGCTCAGCGTTGAACATTGAGATATTTCAGACAGCAAACCAGGCGAAAAACCCATGAGAATGAGAGAGGTAAAACTGATCCTGATTCAATACTAGCTGGATGCAGTGTCCTTCCAAGAATCCTTTCATGTCCATGATTTTAAGCTAGGAGATGTAATTCAGCCTTTTGAAAACAACAGTGAAGCATAGGCCAGTACTAAATTATTCACTTCATCCATTTGTTATGTTGGATACCTTACTGCAGATTCGTATATCTGGCTTCCACTGGGCATGATGTTATGCATTTCCTTGTTGCCCATTAGTATTTTATTTAAAATATTTTATATCCTTTACATTTCAAATATGTATTCTCTTTCCTAGAAAATGGACTTTCTTCAGTGTTAGAAAGTCATAGCAGCAGATGTGTCTAATTTGTTTCTCTGGTCAACAGGCTGACCCGTCATACTGAACATCATTTTGGGTTTATGATTAAATCTACAACTGCTTGGGCTGCAAGATTTAAATTAGTTTGTATGAATGCCCAGAGGCATTGCTTTCCCTTGGTTCTTGGTTAAGGAAACAAAAGTGTCTTAATCCTGGGGTCCCAAGGGCTGGACTGCTTTCCTGGATTTTGTTTGTTGTGAAATGAAGTTAAAAAGTAATTCAGTATCTCAGCTGTATCTCAGTTGTGACAAAGATACCATTTCAAATTTGATCATTCACACTTTCTGATGCTTAAGAGGTTTTCTGCACTGGATTCCATGCTCAGCAATGTCAGTGTTTTGGGTTTTTTTCCAAAATGGGCCATGTAAAACATGCCAGATTAAAAAAATCAATCAGTCAACTTCCTGAGAACTTAATTTTCCTCATTCTCATGGGACCCAGCAGTGAAATGAGAAAGATGAGGTGTGTGAATACCTCAACATCTTCTCTTTCAAAGTACACTAGGAGGCTCTTGGGGCATCCTTAATTATGTGGCCACATTTCTAATGGAGGAGGACCACAGGTACTTTACAAACCATCTTGCAAAGTCACAATCCATACCAAACTTGAAGATTAGTTCAGTGTCTTAAAACTTCGTTTTCCACTAAATATATATTCACAATTCAAGTGGGTTTTTTAAGCAACAAAATAGGAATGTAGAAATTATGTTAGATTAGTTAAGAAGTTTTAGTAGTTTAAAGTGGTACTTTCTATTATTGTGACATGAAAAACACATGAAAATAAAAAGGAAATTTCCATTTATGGTGTTTTATGTAAAGACCTGTCACTACATTAACAGCATCTGCAATATTAAGAAAACAGGCCAGCAGACAATACTGAATATATAGTCATTTACAATAATATTTTTTTTAGTTTCAAGATAGAGTACGCTCCAATATTTGTCTTTTCTTGTGCATGTTGATAGGGCTAGTAAGCTTCTGCTCAGGTGAGGGATAATAGTCACTGCCACTGTCACTTTCATCTCCCTCTAAATCTCAAAATCCACCACTAGGTCAAGGAAATCCTCCACTAATATCCATGTCCTTCCTTGGGAATAATTCAGAGAACTGCACATGGGACTGGCTGGTTGAGAAATTAATCAATAAGGCATTTATGTATGAAATGGTGATTGTATTTAGCTTTTCATGGTGGCTCTGCTAACATACGAAGGAACCATTGCTGATTTAAAGGACTGAAATTGCTATTAGAAGCAGGAGATTACATTCCCAAGGTAAGCATGCACACTGAAGAAGCTGCTTGTTGTAGAACTGCTAAGGATTCTCTTTGCATCTTAGGAAAGTGAGATTTTTGCTGTAACACACTGCAGATTTTAAAGTTGATGAATATTTTTCCCTGCTTTTTGTAAAGGGAATAAAGTAGATCTTTCTGTTTCAGGATAACCTTACTCAAAGGACTTTTTTCTCTGAAAATAATGATTGAAGAAGTGAATCCGGTGTACCAGTAAGAAAGTGAGAAACAGGTAAAGTAAAAGAGCAGATGAGATGGAGGCTGACCTTCTGTTCACTACAATCCTGTAAAGGGATAATATTGCTTTCATTTTCTTTCAGCCCTAAAAAATTTTATGTATAGTAATTAACATAATTAGGGTTTGGGTCATAATGTTTGAAAACTCTGTTGTTTATAATAGTCACATTTAAAAATCCAAGGTAGTAAAAGCAAACTATTTGTATACAGTAAAAAAAAAAATGGTAAAAACCTAAAATACCTCTAAAGCAAAAAATGTATCTGTATTACTTTTCAAACTTACTACCTAAATATGCTAATGTGAACTTGAGCAATTGGACTATTAAAAAAACCCCAAAACAACAGTTTAACAGTTTGTGACAATGTACCAGTTTAAGAAAAACTTGTGACTACAGCATAGGAAACGTGGTAGTGATATAATTTAGTAAAAACCTTCTGAAATACTTTGTTTGATAAACCTCTCTGATATAATTTAAAATGCACTAGGGTGAATTTTGCACCCACTGACTTTAACAGGACATTGTCTACTGTTCCCAGTGTTGGGATTTTGTCACACAAATGCTGTACTGAAGTAACCACAGTCCCCAGACCAGGATCAGTTACTGTGTCTGTTCAAGTTGCACTGGGTACCCACTACCTTAGCATTTCTGTGTCTTGGGCTCAAAAATTCCAAAAGTCGCCATAATTTGCTTTGGGACTCCTGGAATTTGAAGATATTCTTGTGCTATATCTCATGACTGAATGGCAAAGGAAACAACCTGGTGTAGCAGTCACCTGAGCCCAACATAAAGATTTATTATTTTGAGACCACCCTTTTCCCAGCAAGTCCTACATACGGCTGCCATGACTCCTTTGGCAGAACACAAAGCACACCACAGTAGATACTGATGGAGCCAGAGGAATCTGTTTAGTTGTAAAAAATGCACAGAAAATCCTTTATGCTATCCTCTGGATAACATAAAGTCAAAGATGGTTTTTTTTGTCCTCTTCAAAGTAAAGAAGACACAAAAAGCAAAGATAAACATGAAAAATGAGCTCCTATGTAGAAATGCTGGTACTGGGAGTCCTAATATGAACTGACTGATTTAGAGCCCACTCTGTTGTAGGAATGATTTCCCTTGAGATGAATACATTTGCATTTGCCTGGTGACGAGTGATTCGAAGTGGTTGGTCACAGCTTTATTTTGCACCATTATTTGTGAGCTCTGTGGACTCCACTGTGGCTCTGTGGAGGATATAGGTTAAATAAGGATGAAATCTTGTGTGCCAGCATAAGCAGAGCTTTCAGAGCACCTCTAAGCAGACATAAAGCTGCTTAATTCAACCTGGCGTACTTTCAATCTCCATACTTTCAAACACAATTTATCCGTGCAGTAAGTCATGCGACCCTGTTACAGCTTTTAAACTCCTGGTGAATCTAACCTAATGTTACTATGCCTTAGAAACTTAGGATCTTTTATGTGAATCTTAGACCTGAACCTTGGTGTTAAGCATTTAAAGTCTGACCAGCAATGTTGGACTACATTTAGAACTGTTAGTGGAAGAACACACTTTATTCTTCAAGCTTTACCTTTCTGCTTGTAGAATGCTGTATATTGCTTATTATTTTTTGTACTATGTGTCATCTGATGACTGCTGGAAACATGGTTTTACTTTCCTATTTCCTGTATAGGAATATTTTTAGTTTAATTGACTATTAAGGAAAGTCAGGTAAGCCTGGCAGTAATGTGGCAACTGTATCATCCTGCTTCTCTTTTGCAGTGTGCTTGACTACCGAATAGAAGTGATAAATAAGATAATTAAAATAAATAAAATAATAAGAAGTGATAAATAAGAGTGATTAATTCTATGGCATTTGACTTCATTTATCAGTGGCACAGCCGCTCATTTATCAGTGTGTGGTTCACAGACTTCCCTATACTCTGATTTCAGATGCACAGGAATATTGTTACTGCAGTGGACAGCATCTGTTTCATAATCCTATTTAAATGGTCCTGCCAAGAGCAGATGACACTTGTAGACACAATTCATTGCACAAAGTGTTGTCAAGCTCATTGATGCCGAGATATAAATGACAAAACGGTGAGAATAGCGGTGAGAATGGAGAGCAGAGGTTAATTACTCCAGTGCTGGAAAGATTGGCACTAGAATGCACTATATTAGTTACGTACTCTACAACATTTTCAATTTTTTACTATCAAGATGAACAAAACAGACATGAACAGCCATTAATATTTCTGTTTATGTTTATATATTACCTGCTACATGAGTAAGGACACTCTACTCCATCAGTCTTAACTTGCTAGTTACAGAACGTGCTCTTTGCTGTCAACAGAGTATAACTCACGGGTATCAGACATCCTGAGATTTCTTTGGACATGCAACCAGTGGAAGCTTCCTAGTCTGCTTTTCAGGATGTCACCAGTATATGAATCTGTTTATCCATCTTGATACAATAAGTTTTGAGCCTTGGGTTCAAAACCAAATGAAAGTGGTAAATGTTTTGAACACAGTTGTCCAAATGTTTTCCAAGTATGTGAGTAGGCTCAGAAGAAAGACCTAAATTAAAGCTTCCTCTAAAAGAAAAATGTGTTGAACATTCTCTTTAGCAGCAGTTGCCTCATCATCTAGCATACTGAAGCACTCACAGTGTCCTTCCTTGTCTGGTGGGAACGTAATGGCAGAGAGGAAACTGAAATAAAACTGTTGTTGCATTTGGGTGAAGTCAGGATATAAATGATTCATCTTTAGAAAAAAAAAACCAAAACATTGCTTGTTACTTCTGCTAATTGTGAAATGACTTAATTCTTTTTAAAATCAGTCTTCCTCAATTACCCAAGGTAAGACAAACTTGATCATGAAGGTAGGAGTGATTGAGACCCATCACTCCCATACAATTGTTCCCAGAGTGGTAGTGCAAGACACCAGTGAGGACGCTGGACCGACGAACAAAGGAATAAACAGGTATGTCAAATTTACCATTTTGTGTCTATTGGGGTTTTTTTCTTTGATAATTTGCATAGCATTAACTAAGCACAGGTACTAGCCATCATCTATTTTTCTTCACCCTCAATAAATAAAGTTATTAAGATTATGATATATTGCTTGCTGTAAATATGTAGGATATTAAAATCTGTGCTCTTTCAATTTCCTTAGGCAACTTAACCCATCATTAAAATATTGAGAAACAGTCCATGAGAATTTAAATTAAATGAATTTTTTGTATTTCAGCAGATATCATATAACCATGTTGTTTTGCTGTTCCCTAGGCAATGGTACCTACCTGGTGCACTTGCACGCTACAATATTAACAACAATAGTAATAAAGATGAGTAAGTATCTGCCATTTCATAAAAGGAAAGCACTGCAATATTGGGGTTTTTTCAAGCAGCAATGAAGAAGAATGCTATATATCTAATTATTTCTTAATAAACAGTTATGCCATTCAAGTAATCCCAACAGAAACTGCATGCATATTTTAACTTCATGCATATCAATTATGATGGTCATTCTCAATACTACAGTTATTAGTTTTATGTCTATTAATTTAAAATAAAAGTAGTTCTATGTGAATACAATAAGCAAAATGGGTTTTAAAGGTCAAACAGCTAAGAATAAGGTTATCCTTACTGAATTCAGATGACTTTTAAAAATACATATGGAAGGAAAGGTTATGTGCATTCCATAAGCCTAACATATTTTTCTTTTCCTTAGAGAAGAGAAAAAAAAGAAAAAAGAAAAGAAGAGGTAAGACACAGATTAATAATACTACTATTTCTAAGGCATTTAATTCTTTCCAAGTATGTTTTAACTTAGTCTTTAACAACTAAAAATGGAAATTTATTTCTTAGCAAGTCAGAAAAGAAAAAGGATGGAGAAACACAAAAGAACAAAGAAAAAAAGGAGAAAAACAAAAATAAAGATAAGTCCAAGAAGAAAGAAAACAAAGAAGAGTAAGTATTTTTCATTTAAGTCCTGCTATGTTAGCATAATAAAATTGCTTTTGATGTAAACCCAAATGCATTCACGGACATCCTGCAAACAAGATGCTTATACTCCAGTAGATGAGTGTATAGACTGTTGTCGTTCTCCCTAGAGTAGAGTTGTTTTTATTTGAATTCATATGTGGACAACAGAAATATGAATGCATGGAATTGATCTGAAAAAATTAATCAAGAAAAATCTCCTGTGGATTCTGATTATCCAGTATTTTTTGGATAACACCCTGCAGCAAAAGATGTGCCAGTGTAAAGCAGTCTCTTCTGCACATAAAGGCAACTACAAGGAAGTAAACTCTTCTATGATCTAAAAGTTCTTGCTTTATGTTTTGCTTGGTAAATTCATAATTTTCTAGCCAAGGAAGAGAAACTTAAAATAGTGCAGTAGGAATTTGGGTTGTATGATTTCACATTCTTCAATTTCGTTTTGTAAACTGTGCCAATGTTTCATCTTTCTCAGAGCTAGACTTTCCCAGTGAGAAAGGCGTGATTTGTCTCATTTATTTAAACATTAGGATCACGTAATCATTTTTTTTTTTGAAAGATGATAAAATCAGTTATCAGACAAGACAGTTAATTGGGTAGGAAACAAAATAATTTTAAAAGGTTGAAATTACTTGTACCACTATAAAGTGAAGTGGGACGGCCAAGCTGCTTTTGCTCAGCAAAATTTAGATTCTAAAGTTTGTGTCCTGAGTCACGCCTAACAAGCAGCTTCATATTCTCCATGCATTCAAGCAAGGAACTTAAAATACACATAACGATTTTTGAGGAACGAAGCATTCCAGAAACTGTTATTGTAAAGTAAAATCATTACTGAAGTTAAGTTCCTCATTGAATCTCCTTTTTTTTCCCTACCTATCACTTAGGAAGAAGAAAGATATTTTCATTATCGATCCAGCAGGAAATATGTATTACAACTGGTTGTTTTGCATCACAATGCCTGTCATGTATAACTGGACCATGATTATTGCTAGGTGATGTACTCCTATAATGACTATATAAAACTTCTGGCAAATCGTAATATCCCTAACTAGATAACAAAAAATATTTTAGTCATCACTGATTTCATGCGTGTATTTAATTTTCATTTCATGGTAATTTACTTTGTCTTTTCCTATTCAGAGCGTGTTTTGATGAGCTTCAGCATGACTACTTAGCAATATGGTTTATTATTGATTACATTTCTGATGCCATCTATATTGTTGACATGTTTGTACGGACAAGAACAGGTAAATATACTCAATGATTACGAATTCCTCTTCATGTCCTTGTGTGAGATGGTTTAAAATATTCAGAATACTGCTACTCTTATTATGTGCGTACCCGTGATAAGATGCAATAGCGAAAAAGATATTGAGATAGATCTCTGAGAGACTGTAGTCTGTAACCTCTAAAAACAGGGGAAACGCTGACGTATTACTCAAATAATACATAAAGCCGGAGATAAGATAGGCATGAGGTAAGACAGATACAAGCTGTTCTGTCTGCAACTGACTCAACAAGACAAAATAAACATGCAGTGCGGCCACGTGAGGATCAGGGGTTCTGAAAAACTAGCACCAAAAATCTAGATTTTGCATTTAAGGAGATTCAAGTATTTGCTTGATTTTCAAGTGCACTGAGCAAGCAAGACATCCAGTTAGCTTCAGCTGCAACTATTTTCTTTCAAAATCTTACCCTACATCCAGAGCTATTGAGTAGATGGACTCAATATGGAACTGAAATTCCCACGGTCAAATTCTTTCTCTCATTAGCCACCCTTCCTCTAGCCTGTGGAGGTTTTTTTTTGGAGGTGGGTTTTTTTTCTAGTGGAAAAGTGAAAGAAATGAGCTAGAAATGTTGAATTTTCAAAGCTATACAGTTTAGCTCAAGCTGCATTGTATAGCACTAATTTGAATATTTGGAAATAAGAAATTGCTTATTAAAACGTAAGAGAAGTTATGTAGCATCTGGAATTTGCACCCAAAATGTATTTCAAAGTAGATTTGGACTGACACTGAGCACAATGCAGTTGAAGTCATAACGCTTTTTATTATTTACAATTTGATTTTAGGTTACCTGGAGCAAGGTCTTCTGGTGAAAGAAGAACAAAAGCTTCAAGAGAAATATAAGACATCTTTTCAATTCAAATTAGATTTTCTGTCAATGATACCAACTGATCTCTTATACTTTAAGTTAGGACTGAATTACCCAGAATTAAGAATAAACAGACTACTCAGAGTAGCTCGGATGTTTGAATTCTTCCAGAGAACAGAAACAAGGACAAACTACCCAAATATCTTCAGGATCTCTAACCTGGTCATGTACATTGTGATTATTATTCACTGGAACGCCTGTGTGTACTACTCGATCTCAAAAGCCATTGGATTTGGGGCTGACACATGGGTCTACCCCAACACCTCTGACCCTGAATTTGCCCGTCTGACTAGAAAGTATGTCTACAGTCTTTACTGGTCAACACTGACCCTGACTACTATTGGTGAAACACCCCCTCCTGTAAGAGATTCTGAGTATTTCTTCGTTGTTGTTGACTTCTTGGTTGGCGTATTAATTTTTGCTACCATTGTTGGTAATGTGGGCTCTATGATTTCCAACATGAACGCTGCCAGGGCAGAGTTTCAAGCAAAGATTGATGCTATCAAGCAGTATATGCACTTTCGGAATGTGAGTAAAGACATGGAAAAAAGAGTTATAAAGTGGTTTGACTACCTGTGGACAAACAAAAAGGCTGTGGATGAAAGGGAAGTCTTGAAGTATCTGCCAGATAAACTAAGAGCAGAAATTGCAATCAACGTTCACCTGGAAACACTAAAAAAAGTTCGCATTTTTGCAGACTGTGAAGCTGGTCTGTTGGTTGAACTGGTTTTGAAACTCCAGCCACAAGTATACAGTCCTGGAGATTATATTTGCAGAAAAGGAGATATTGGACGGGAGATGTACATTATCAAAGAAGGCAAGCTGGCAGTAGTTGCTGATGATGGAATTACCCAATTTGTGGTCCTAAGTGATGGCAGCTATTTTGGAGAAATCAGCATTCTTAATATCAAAGGTAGCAAAGCTGGCAATAGAAGAACAGCCAATATTAGAAGTATTGGATATTCAGACTTGTTTTGTCTGTCTAAAGATGATCTCATGGAGGCTTTAACAGAGTATCCAGATGCAAAGGCTATGCTGGAAGAAAAAGGCAAGCAAATCCTAATGAAAGATGGGTTGCTGGACATTGAAGTTGCAAATTTAGGAAGTGATCCTAAAGATCTGGAAGAGAAGGTCACCTACATGGAAAGAGCAATGGACAGGTTACAAACAAAGTTTGCCAGGTTGTTGGCTGAATATGAAGCTGCACAACAGAAACTGAAAAAAAGACTTACACAAATCGAGAAAATACTGAAGCCAGTCATAGAGGAAGAATTCACAGACTTAGAAGAAACAGATCCATCCACAGATAAACCTGGAGTGTCAAAAGCGGAATAAAAGACTAGAGGTTGCCAATGTGACTTAGGGTCAAATCCTTCATGTGACTGAATACATTCTTTTCTAATCTTTGTAGGACCTGACTATTAATTATGAAAACTTATTTGTTGAGGTAATGTCACTAATTTCCTACAAGCAGCACATATTTGACAGGTTTGGGGAAAAAAAGAAAAGAAGATTCGAGAATGAGGATGGAAGATAACATCTTGCTCTTGCATGAACAGGTGGTATTATCAGCTAATACTTTATGTACTCTTTAAGTAACACTGCTCTACAGCAAATACATTCAATCTACATACAGTCATAGACTGGCAAATATTGAAAGTTTTGCTGA
This sequence comes from Actenoides hombroni, assembly GCA_024336885.1. NCBI lineage: Eukaryota > Metazoa > Chordata > Aves > Coraciiformes > Alcedinidae > Actenoides > Actenoides hombroni. The sequence goes on along the minus strand of WUAM01000260.1, from coordinate 397,063 downwards.
CTATTTTAAAGTAATTTATTTGTGTCTGCTTGTGGAAAGAAAGAAAGGTTTGCTAAATTATTTGAAGTCAATACAGGCTATGATATTAAAAAAACAATCACATTTTCATATCTATTGATTAACATAAGTTTAATTAAATATGGGGTATTATATAAAGAATTAGGTATACCTGCAATGCAGATGCAAGTACTGAAGGCTGCAATATTTGGAAAATATTATTTCATTGGGTCTACCTTGGCTGATTTCTTGAAATGTAAGCAGGCAGTTTTAAATGGTCCTCTTTTTTTTTCCCCCAGGATATTACATACAAAGACTGGAATAAAGAGGGGAGAAAATACAGCTTTTTGCAAGCATTAGTATGACAAATACGGATGGCTCAAAATCTAGCTGTTCTTTACACCATAATGGGAAACAAGCAAACAATACATAAGCAAAGAAATACAGGATATTAAAGACTGTTCTGCTCCATGTAATTATATGGCTGCTGAACATGCACTATCAACTTTTGAAGATCTGTGCTCAAAAATTTTCATGTCCCTAATGTAACAGTTGTGGTTGCTGGTGGAGTGCAAGGGGCAGACATGACAGAAAGAGACCAAACTCTTCCTACAGCATCTTCTGTAGCTGCGCTTGGGGAAAGAATAGAACAACTAAGTTGGTTTTTTCCTTCACTGACAGGACCTCTCTCTCTGCCGTTTGTAACTTTTATTAAGGTAGTAAAGTCTACTGTCTGATACATTTTCAACTGCTTTAAGAAACATTATATCTTTAGGATTTTTTTTTTGCTAATTTATGCCTTTTTCTACTGGCAAAAATTGGTTTTATAAGTTGGGGGTCTCAGCTGGATATTTTCAGTTGGGAATTTTCAAGTAGACTTTGATCGTAGCCATTTAACATTGGAAAAGTTTGATGACAGGGCATGAAGAAATGGACTGCAGGGAGAAAATGGATAGTTCTGTATTTAGGGCAATTTGATTAATCTGGGCAATTGGGTGGTCACTCTTAGGAAAAAAAGGTCAATATTACTATCACTTCATGATATCACTATATTTTCATTCTTCTCCTTAATAAGATGGAGATATTATAAATTGGATCTTTTGTAAAGTGTATTCATTTCTGTTTGTTTCATTTTTTTGTAATGTCGATAGGTTTCCAGAATGCCTGAGATCTACAAATAACTCCTGATTTCACTGCAAGAATTAACTGTTATGAAATAATTAATGCATAGGATGTATATGAAACAACAAGGATAAGTGTAAATATGAAACAGCTGTTCATTCACTCTTGACCCTGCGCTTTTAATGACAAATGGCACAGCGTGCTGGCGAGGGGAACGAGTACACCATCGTTGCATTAAAGACTCTATCTGTGCACACCAGAACGGGAGTTATTCTGACATTTAACAGTATTGGGAATGTTGGACTTCGTGATCAGCCTTCTTCCAAGTCAGGTCTCGAACATGATTTTCAATATGGCAGCAGCATCCTACAGGGCTGTGTCATATTTCACTAGGCACGTAGGAAGCACTTTTCTCCATTGTTGAAGAGTTTGAGATTTTGTATTAGAGAAATGTGTGACATGATAATGAGTTTTAATTAATAAAGGCAGAGATCTACTGTTCACATTTTTTCTTTTATTGATCCTTCAGCATATATCTTGTAAGCACTAGCTGCCTTTTTCCTGAGAATAAAAGTTCTTTGATTTAAACCACTTCAAAATTAAAACAGAAAACCAGAATTTACCTCTATTAGTTCTTATTATTTTTGGATGTTTTATGATTGGAAATCTTGTATTAATTTTTATAAGCACATATTTGCTGAAAAAAAAACCCTGCTAAATGGAATTTCCTGCTGGCACAAGACAGAATATGTGCTATAAGGAAACTTCAATACAACTAAAGCTATTTCACCTTGTGCTTACTTGTCGGAACTTTCCAGGTGACACACAGATTCCTCAATATGTGTTTACACGAAGCAAAATCTTCTAATATAGTCAGTAAAGTTTCTAAACACGCTTTGTGGCTGATCTTGGCCAATTTTTAACTTTCGGACCCCAAAGTGTAGCTGTGAAGAAAATGAGCACGAGAGCTGCCCACAGCAGAAAGTTACTCTGGAGGAGGTCCAAGGGGAGACCTTAGCACTCTCTACAACCACCTGAAAGGATGTTGCAGTGAGCTGGGGGTCAGCCTGTTCTCCCAAGTTATAAGTGGACAAGAGGAAACAGCCTCACGTTTCACCGGGGGAGGTTGAGGTTCAACACTAGGAAACACATCTTCAAGGAAAGTGCTAGAACAGGCTGCCCAGGGGAGTGGGGGGTGCACCCATCCCTGGGGGCGGTTAAAGGATGTGTTGATGTGGTGCTGAGGGACATGGTTTAGCGGTGGGCTTGCAGCGCTGGGTCAACGGTTGGACTTGATCGATCATCTTGGAGGTTTTTTCCAAGGGAAATGATCCTGTGATTCTGCCAGAATGCTGCGGCCAGCGCTTCTGCGGCCAGGGCGGCAGAACGGAACGAATCTCAAGCACCAGGTGCTGAAGGAACGCCCGCCTGGGCACCGCCAAGCACCGCTCCCACCCCCGACCCCCGAGCACGAAGCGCCTCACGCGACCATCTCGGCCCCGCTCCACAGGGCACTTCCCGCGCCTGTCGGCGGGGCGGGGCGGGGCGGGGCGGGGCGAGGAGAGGAGA
>WUAM01000260.1:367416-379266 GCA_024336885.1 Actenoides hombroni | reverse complement strand
GGGGTTTTTCATTTGGTGTTTTTTTGAGGTTTTTGGGGGTTTTTTTGTTTTATGGGGGTGGGGTTGCTTGTTGGTTTGGTTTTTTCCTTTTTTGTTTTTGTTTTTGTCCCCCATAATCAGATCTCTAATCTCATACAGTTAAGAGAATGTAACATTAAGAAATTAGTGAAAGTCTTTCTGCCGGAGTTCAGAAAGTTATCTTCCTTTGTCTTAGGCAGACAAGTGAGAAGAGAGGAGAAATAAAACTGGACTATTTGATTTTTTTTCTTGCTTTCAGCTTAGCTTGTAAGAAAGAAAAGAGAAGAAAATTTAATACACAGTTACGGGTTACAATAACATTTTTAAGCTTAATTCTCTGTGTAACCAATATTTTACTATATAAGAATTTTTTCTAATTATTTTCATGAAGAAACAGACATTATAACTAAAATTTTGTATAGGGCAATGATTATAAAAGAAACTGTACTTAACAGGAAATACAGTGCAGCAAGATACAAGAAGGCCAAGTTTCACTTGAATGTGATGCATTATGCAAGGAAATGAAACGAAAAGCATCTGAGGTAATGTATCCACTCTAGTTATCATTTCTTCTCATTGTTTCAGGAAGACTAGGAAAAAATGAACACAGATTTACTTTTCAAGGCAGTACCCGCAAAAAGCACAACCTAAGTAGATGTCCTGTTTAATAGCAGCTGCTTTTTCAGACTTGCATTTGCCATAGTGGGGAGAATGACAGTGTTTGCAGACAGTGTTAATTAACTCAGTAAAATACTATGTTAAAACAATATTCTGTTGGCTGACTCTTTTTTTTTTTTAATTTGTTATCACTGGGTCTTTCCTCTTCCATTGAGAACCAGTAAAGATAAAATTGGCATCGCTGATGATTAATGCTGCAAGATTAGGGCCAAGCCACTTCACAGGGCATCATTAAATCTGTTCTTTCCAGTGAAAGTTTTGCAGCCACTGAGTGCTCAACTTATCCAGCATAAAGAGTGTAATCTTGTCACACTGTATTAGTTGTCCTGTACCAAAAGAATGGAAAGTTTTCAGCAACTGCAGTACACTTTTTACCCTGCTGTAAATGTGACTTCTCCCTAGCCATACTGTTTCATGAAGTAAAGAAATTGTTGCATGCTGTCACCCAGAGAGACAGAATGCTTTTATAAGCTTCTTATAAAAACCTAAACAAAAAGAATCGGTGTGTAACTTGCTTGGTTTTTATCAGGTAAGCATTAATTGTAATAAATGTACAACCCAAACCCTCAATGAGTTAAGCTGATTTTTGTCAACTTCTGCTCAGACTTTCAAGATTGATTGACAAGTTCTGACAAGTACCACATAGAGCAAATCCTGCAACTTTGCAAATAGGTCAAATGCTAAGGCTCTTGGGATATGCCTTGAGAAAATTTCAACCGTAACAAACAGTTCTAGTAAGAACATGAAGATAAGTTCCTAGGACATGGAGTGTGCTAAAGGTAGCTGAAGTGGCAAGAGGGCACATGAGATGGGACACAGCAGCATGTCTCAGTGGTGCAGTGCAGTGTCAGCTGCTGGTTTACTTCAGCAGATAGTGGTTTCTGTTTCTTGCCCCTGACGGTGCCAGCCATGGGGAGGAATGGTCTAATGCAATGAGCAAACTTAAGTTTCTACTCTAAGCAATGCCACAGCCATACTGTGTGGCATTACTTAGCTATGTGTACCTTCCTCACAGAAGATACACCGATTTACACGTTTGGGGTTTTTTTATATGAAGTTATAAACTTCTGTTTAAATTCTTAACAAGCACCTTTTTGTAGCCCCTGCTGACCTGTAAATGTCATACTAAAATGATCTCCTATTACGTGCACTTGACAAAAGTAGTTTAGTATGTCAGTTCTGTTCAAGGTGTCAAGACTGGAAGAAGTTGTTAGAACTACCGACATGTACAAAGATAAATCAGTTTGCCAAACAACTGTCAGTTACCAAAGACTGTGTTGACTCTTAATGAAACTCTTCGTGTGTAGCACCTAGTCCGTATGCACTTCTGAAGAAGTCAATGTGTCTTCTACTGTACCTTTAATTAAAAAAAATAGAAATGGTTTTTTGCATACTGTGATTATAATGGCTAAGCTACACTCTACCTACATATATTATACCTATGGATTTTATGCAAATATGACCACATCAGTGTAAAAAGAAGCCCTTCTGTTGTGGTTTTCCACACTTGTGCATCTTCATCTTTTGGAGCTGAAGTTCTGCCATTAGATGGCAGTGAAATAGCAGGAGGCTACTTGTGCAGCTTTTTCCACACCAGACTTGCTGATTTCAAATGGGCATGGCTGAAAAGGTCCTTTATATGCTTTTGTAAAGAGAGAGTCTGCTGTTGTCTAGATTAATGAAATTATTAATAATGCTTTTATTTGATCTATGGTTTAGCAATTAAAAAAAAAAGGGTCTGAAAACCTGCAGATAGGACTGTTCTATTGACCCTGTTCTCAGCGTGTTCTGTTTGAGCTACCGTGTGCTAAAGCATGGGCCAGTGTGCTTTCTACTTAGTCATTAGGAGCTCTTGAACTGGAAATTGTTTGGAACAAATTCTGCCTGTGCAAACTATATTTAGTGAATTATTGTCCCTGTTAGTATGCAAATCATCCAGTTATTAGGATCAAGACTGTTTCTCATTTCAAGTTATTAATCAGATTTTTACATCTAACTTTTCTAAGGTAGTTATTTAGCGGCCGCAATGCTAAACATCCAAGGAATGTATCCGAGACAGCAGACAAATATACTTCCCCAGTATACTCTTCCTTTTACTACTCTTACTGTAGTGATGTCTGACTGGGAATTTTAGAGATCAAGCCTTTGCTTCTGCATTATGAAAAATAACTATTCATGTTTTATCCCTATGTGGCATTTGGACGCTCTTCAGGATTTTGTGCCCTGTTCGTTACCTGACGAATCCTACTTGAATTCCTCTCTTTAGATGGAAGCCACTTCATCCTATTGTCTTTTGTGTATGGTCAGGCTTTACATTCTTTTGTTAGTGCAGGACCAAAACTGAATGCAGGAGCTATGATTCAAGTGCATCACGTGTTTACATATTGATGTTTTTTCTGTACTATTCTTAATGATTTCTAGCATTTACTTGGCTTTCTTGAACACTACAAACTACTTCTATAGAATTATTAATTGTAACTCCCATGATTCTGTTTCACAGGACTTTCTGATGGTGGAACATTTTTAATTACATTTGGTTGCATTACACAAAGGGCTTTAAAGCAGCTTGGTTATGCATTATCCAATATATGCTGTATTTGGTACAAATATAGAAGTTTTATTTTGCTGTAGTTGCCAGGGAATAGTTAAAGTACTTGGAATTAAAGGTGTGTGTGTAAACTGTGTAAATATATAGGAATTATCTGTATGTGTAAAGTGTACTATATTGAGGATGAAGTTGCTGAAAACTTAGAATAACCATCCTTAGGAATTTTTCTGGTTGTTAGTGAACAAACTGTTCTTTTTAGGTTTTATATTTGTAGGGTCAGCTTGTCAAGTTGAAGTCAGAAGTTCAATCTATAACCTTGTAGTATCCATTATATGTTCCATGTTTTCCAAATATGAGATGATGCAACTTTTTCTGAGAATATTTTGTAATATAAATAAGATGAAACTTGGTGGAGATTTTTCTCACTTTAGCTGAGAACTGTGCTATAGGAGTAATTATGACTATAAGAAAATAGGCTTAGCTGCTGTTTACAACAGTTGCTTATCACTTTGTATGTCTGGACAGATAAAAGAGGCAGAAGCCAAAGCTGCTATTGAAGAAGAGAAACGAAGACAACAGGTATCAACCTTTCTTCTTCCTCACCTTCTTCCTCTTTACTTTGCTCATACTGGTAAACAATTTAATTTACATGCAACTAGAGATGTATAGCTTGTAATGTGATATGCACAGTCATTCCCAACAGCTGTTATCTTACTCTAAGATGTGTGCTGTGAATGATTTATGATAGTTAGGGACCCATATGTTTTCCCGAACAAATTTCATAATTATGCAAGATTATAATTAATAAGTTTAATCTTGCATTATTATAACTGTATATAGTATAGTTTATTTTTAAAATACTAAGTACTCTTGATTTTAATTGAACACTTCATAATGCATAAACACCAGAGAATTGCTGAATAGCCTCCACAGAGATTTGAAAATTGGGTGAAGCTTCCTTCCTCCCTCCCATCATGAAAGAATGAGGAAGCCTAAATGAGCCTTTGTCTTTCAAGGTCTTTGGGGGGGAGGAAATGTGTGTTTACTGTAATTGCTGTTGTTGGTGAGCATATGTTGTTGGCATTGTAATCCCAGAGGCTTCTGTGCCAGCTGCCTGGAGACACTCATACTAATTGTATTTGGGGTGAAAAACCTAAGCTTGGTTGGTGGTGATGGCTAGGTCAGGTTTGTCATCTGGAGGCTACAGTCTTAACCTTCCAACTGGTATGTGCATGTGTGCTTCTGCCTGAGCATTTGACACGGACTCATATTCTAGGTCCAGCGTCTGCTTTCTGACTCTCCTTTTACTCATACATAACAGTTATGTATTACATTATACTTGCATCTCCACCTACATGTCACACTCTGTTTTTATCATGCAGCACTGGATCACTTCCTGCTTGAAAGGGGGCACAGAGGCTCCATCCTCTTGTGCCATTCTCCCAGTCGCATTAGGATAGGCAGTTTCTCTGTGGGTCACAACTTCATTATGCATACTTTAATTGCCTAGAGACTTTATTTATTAAAACGTTATGTCTACCAACCAATGCTCCAGCAAGGCCTGCCTTTGGTTTTCGGTGAGGAGTGTCTCTGCTCATTGTGCAGGAAAAGCTCACAAGCATGTACCAGTTTTCCAGGGGACCAGGCACTGTTTTGTTATCAGCTGGTAATGTTCATTGTTACATCCATGCCTCAACTGTCTGTAGTGTTGATCACATATTCCCTCATAGACAGTTCATCTCATTCTTGTTCTCTAAATTGACCTTGGAAATGTTAGTTCTGGGACCTAAGTCAGGAAGTGTGACTTGCACAGAGGTGTCTGAAACATGTTAGGCAGAGGTGATCTGTATCTGATGGTTTTGCAAGCTAAGTGCTGAAGTCTACTATTGGGCTTTTAAACCTATGAAGAGCATGCTTATAATTCTAGAGCTAGAAATTCAAAGGTGCTGGTCACGCTGATGGTGTTTTCATGCATTCCAGAAGGTATCCCAGTTACTAATGATTTCTGCCTCAAAATCACTTAATTTATAGTCCCTTTAGTAAAGTCTCAGTAATGAGGCTTCTCTGAAGTTGTAGCAGATCCGCTCCACCAGCATAGTGTGTGCAGCATTATTTTTGTTTTGATTCTTCAGCAATGATTGTTTCTCTCTGCAGTTGCCCCACCGCTGCTTTTACCTGTACATTGACTGAAGACTCACAGTTACAGTCCAGTGGTGTATGTGCAGTATATGGCAACTGCCATCTGCACGTGTGTTTGTGATGTATGCAGCTTCAGAGATAGAAGATATTCACCTATGCATAGTAAAGCCTGTTAAGAGCTTAAGAGTGGCCAGTTATATAGCACAATAGCAAACAGTAGGACATTGGTAAAAAAATATTACTAAACAGATTAAAAAAAAAAATAAATAAGACAACAGTAACTAATAAGTAGTCCCTAGAATTATACACAAGTACTAACCACAGCTACTTGCAGCCTTTTATCTAAAATTGATTCCCTTCCAATTTTACCTTAATTTGCTATCTGGTGATGCAAATTGGAGGACATGACCATTATAGAGTGTTGGGTCACATTAAGAGTATATATTTGAGTATACCCCCTTCTGACAAAAGTTTACATCTTGTACCACCTTCCTGATCTCATTAGCAAAGTTTTATATAGACATTTCATCTGTTAGTCACAGCATCTAGAGAACTGTTTTGGTTAATACTTCATTAATCCTTTATATACAAACTAGTTACTGCTCTGGTAAGTCTGCACTTTTATAGTTTGGTTTTTGCTATATTTGGTAGCACCTTCTGCTAATATCATTTACAGATGGAATCACTTATTCCTTAGTGGAAGGGAGATGGCTTAATTAAGCTTCTTATCATGGCCCTAGCAGCCAGACTTTCTGTCTGCTTCACCATGTGACACCAGGGTTTTCACAATTTCTAAAGGTGGAAAAAAGATCGTTGCTTTGATTACTGAACAATTCAGACCAAGCTCTCCCTCTGTCCCTCTCTAGTGTGAAAGTTTGTGTTAAATTTTCAAGCTATCTGGTAATAGTCAAGAATTTCAACACTGAAACTCAAGGTCTCTAACCTGAATTCTAATGTAATGAATTGTGTGAAGGATTTTTGTTTCTTTTCTTTTTCTTTGTAAGAAAAAAAAAATAAAAAAAAAAAGAAAAAGGTTTTAACAGCTCCTTGAAAGCTACAGAAATCAAGCACCTCCTTTTCACCTTCTCCCCCCCCTTGTAAAATACAGGCTCTGCAATTTCAGGATATATGCTTTGTGTCTATATAGTCACTGTTATTTGCATCAATTTAGCTACATTTTCTTGTGGGGCTGCTACTCATTCCATTGCGGGAAGTATATAGAGAATAATGTATGAAGGGGCATTATCCAGTACCTGAGCAACACTAAACTAGACATTATCTGACATCAAATTGTTTTGAGTATATAGTTTAAATATTTGCATTTCATTTTACTTTTAATATGTCTGTACACAAAGAAGTTAGGTTCTTACTCTAAATAAAAGGCTTCAGCTTGTTTAGCTTGAAAAAACTAAGGTGGTTTGGAGACTGGGCATAACCATGACTTTATTGCTCAGAGATCATTGAGGTGAGGCTTTGGGAACGATGACAGTTACATAAAATCCACAGGTAGCTTTTCAAGGATAGTGATGGCTTCTGTGTCATATTCTGTGCCCACAAACCTTTTTCCATTCTGCGTTTTGGTTTTTATGATGATTTATTTTTAGATGGGTTTTTATAAAGATCGCTAGGAAAGTAATTCAATACCTGTTATGTAATTGAGACCTATATTTTAATTCAGATTACTGCAATTCATGAAGCACTCTGCTTTTAAACCTTACAGATCAGAAATATATAATAGCTATGGAAGCCCCAGATTTTATCTAGTGTCTGTGTAAAATGAAATACTGCCATATCTGTAAAACCTTAAGAACTCTGCACTTGCCTCCAGATTTTGGATTTGGGAAAACTGTTTCATTAAAATACTTTGGTTTTCTAAAGGAGGATTAGCTTGTTGAAAGTAATCTTGTTTCAAGTGGCTGGCTGTGGAACTTTGAACTTTTCTCCCATATAGTCAAGAGAAGTGCCAACAATTTCTGCCTTTATTAGGTACAAAGAAATAGACATCAAAATGGGTCCCTTTCTCCTGCTAACAGTGGTATCTGGCACAAGAAGGGAAGTAAGATCCACTTTGTGAAACTCAGACAAATGTTTGCTGTCAGTAGAGGAAGACCAGACATTAGGCAGTCTTGACTTCCAAAGGCAAATTATATTTACTGGACTACTACTCTGCCCATTTCCCAAAACAGTCTTATTCTTGTTTCTCTAATGCACCTACCTTATTGTCTTAATCCCTCTCTTCCTGGCAGCACTGCAGTAGTAATCATGTAGATTTGTTTCCTCGTGGCCAAGCTTTGTCTCTGTTCACTGTCCATGTTTCCTCTGCTTCCGCTCAGTCTTGTACCTTTTGCCCAGCCAGTCCCAGCTTGCTGCACTCTGCTGCTCCTATCTGTTTTTTCTCTTTCAGTTCCTCTAGTCTCTGCTCCCTTGTCCCTTGCTTTCTCAAGCAGCTGACAACTCTACCCAAAAATACCGATAATCGTCAGACCTTTTCTGGTTTTAGTCTCTCTCAAGTCTCCTATAAAGCATTTTCCTAGTGATTGGATGGCTCCTCATGGGAATCTCTTCCCAGTCTTACGCTTTTTGTTCCAGGCTGCCTAATTCTAGTTTTATTTCAGCTTTGTACCCTAAAATGAGTTTTGTCTATATTCTCGTGATATCCTTTTAAAAGGATATGGAGGGGGATGAGGAACAGGGATCAGAGTATCCTACTGTTCATTCCAGGCATCACCCTGAAACTGCTGTTCTGGGTGGAAGCTTGTCATTCTTCTTATTTTTCCAGTTGCTTTCCTTCATTTTTGGGCCTAAGGGAATGTACTTCCTTTTGAAGAATGCTATGTACCTACTATAGTCATGTATGAGTGATGAAGTGTTAAGTTTTAACATATGGAATCTCTTTGTGCAGGTCTAAGATTATAGGTATTAATCTAAAATTTAGCTAAGAATATGAAATAGAAAGAATTGGGGAAAGAGGATAGATTTTATTATTATTATTACTATTATTATTTATATTTTTATTAATTTATTTTTTAGCAGAGAGTGCATCTTTGTTATGGGAGGAAAGTCCTTGAAGATTTCAGCCTGTGCTCTTACATACGTTATTGTAATAGCTTAAATACTTGAGTGCTTTTCTTTAATAGGAAAACCAATGTATTTTTAACATATTTAATGGAAATAAAAATCTCAGTTTGGCTTAACATATTCAGCCCGAGTTAAAAATCTCATGTAAAACTTTAGTTGGTTTGTTGCATTTTTGGCAGTGTTTTTTTACAGAATGCTAAACAAGCATTTAATACCTGGAAGCGAAGTGCTTTGTAACCATGGGTTCTAGTGCTACCACCTGATCTGTAAGAGATGTAGAACGTCCATTGGATGACAGTTGTTTTTATTAAAATGGTTTTGGGGAATGTTGTTTAAAATCTGCACGTTTCCTTGTTCCTAGTTCTGACCCAAACGTCACCTCCTTCTTGTTTTCTTCACATAGGCTGAACTGGAAGCTTTTGAAAATAGATTAAAAGGGCGAAGAAAGAATAAGCGAAGAAAGGATGAAGTCGAAGTTGAACAATCAACATGGCAAAAATACAAGAACCTCATTATGCTGCCAGTGTTCGGAGTTGCTGTTGTGATGGTTGCATGGCTCATGGTCTACAATGACTGAAACAACTCAATACTTAACGTACCTCAGTCAGGCTTTAGGTAGCTGTTCCTACAACGTTAGTCTGTGTGTAACAGAACTTAATATGCATAGATTATGTATGTGTACTGCTTGCCAAGAAAAGTGCAGAGGAGGGAAGAAATGTCACCTTTTGTGTTATTGCATTCACAGCACAAAACTGAATTCAGACACTGAAAGTAATAGTAGATTTTAGTATATACTGAAGTGCTGATGTAATTTGTCTGACCAAGACCCGTTAACATTGCTTCTGTTAATATATTGTGTTACTTTTCTTGTCACCATTTCAAAATATTAAAAATAGCCTAGCATAAAATGCTTTATTGGATATTTGTTTCCTTTAAAATCAGTTTAGTGGTTTATTGAAGATTAGTATTCTCACACTAGTCTTTATGTTGTATCACAAAATTTCAATGCTTCATGTCAGCTTTAATTGTGACAGCTAACAGGGAACTTCAGATCATTTAGGCTTGAATACTCAGAACTTTGTTCAGAGAAAGGAAACGTAACTGTCTTTTTCAAGTCATCTGTATCACAAGCAATAAAATGGGCCCCTTTAAAGACTATGGGGTTTGGGTTTTGGTTGTTCCCTTTTTGCCTTTGTTTCCTCAAAATCAAACCATTTGAAAGCTTCAGTTACTGGACAGGACAGATGCATGCTGAACATGGATGTGAAGTACTTTCAGGGTACAGGGATGTGTTCTTATCACTGCCCCCATGGCCAACAGCAGAAAAGCAATTTGAAATGGAACTTAAAAGCATCACTTAACTATTTGTATAGATAAGTGTCACATTTGAATATTTGCATAGGTGTGCAAAACCATAATTAAATAGTGTAACAATACAATTATATGGCATTCTGAAGCCATCTGGATGATCCTTGGTGATAATATATAAGCTATCTAGCTAATCTTTCAAATCTTTAAATATTTTCTTACAGACAGTTTAGAATACCTTGCTTTTGGGATATCAGTGTTGACTGGTAGAACTGAAAGGTTTACAAGATTATTACAAAGCTACATTGCCTCAGCTGAGAGACTGCGAGGTAAATTCAGGGGTGGGGGAAATTAGAAAAAAATGAATTTTTAAACCTGTGATGGAAATTTTATACTCTTACTTGAGCATTGTGGGCAACTGGAAAGCACTTACAAGATCCTGTGAAAGATGAGGTACAAAGCCAAAGAATGTTAGGTTCCCTATATAATTCAGGCATATAATTTCATCACAGATCTTGCAAAAGCAGGCATATAATTTCATCACAAATCCTGCAAAAGCAGTGGGACCATGTGTGTGAATTAGTAGAGAAGGTTGCAGTTTGTTTGAAAGCTCTTTTGCTTGATTTTGACTCACTTGTAAAGGGACCCAGTATTAATTTAAGCTGATATCCAATTGTAATTACGGTTCAACAGCAGGAAAAAAAATAGTAAAGCTGCAGGAGGCAGTAGCTTTTGCATTGCATAGGTTGAGAAAATGGGGATAAACCCACTTTCTTTTCAATTTTTCACCTAAGTTTGATGGAAGAGAAGTAAGGAAAACTTGGCAATATTTAGCCTGGATTGGTGCTATTTGGTAGTATTTTACGTTGGATTTGGTTTGGGTGTTTTGGTTTTTTTTTTAAATGCATGCTACTTCTGTCGTGTGTCAGGCCATTAGTATGTAAAGTTGTAGATTAATTGAAATTAAATTAAGCAATCACAGTTGCATCTCTGAATTCTTATTTTCTAGTATAAGGAATAAACTGTTTTCCCTATTGTTACTTTAACTTTTCTATAACAACATTGCCTGGAAAATAATTCCATATATAAGTGATGTTGCTTTAACCAAGTGAGGTGATGCTATTATGTGTCTGCTTATGCCAGTAACTCTGCTGTCACTGATAGAAAGGGAGATTTTTGTTCAGCTGAAGTAAAATGTGATGTATTCTCCAAAATACAAAAAGTTACCATAGCTGAAATGTGTAGATCAACATGAATGAGACCAGTGTGGAAACAGCTTTTGTCTTGTGTAACTATAACTCTTTTTCTATTTACTGCTGGCTTTTTCTTTGAAACAACTACAATGTAAAGTTGCTTTTTGCCTCTACAGCAAAGAGAAGAAATCTCTCTTTACAGAGCTACAAAAATGAACTGCACTCGAGTTATATGTTTAATGTAGTTCTTTGTGTTCTTTCCTGCGTATTTGGCAGTATTTGTGAGAGACACTGGAGAGAAAAAGGCTTTCTTGTTATTGATCATCTTTATTATAATAAGCAAGCACACCAGCCTTTAAAAAAATCATTCCATTCATACAACTGTGTTGTACACAACTCTCATAGGTGAGAAATACCTATTTTTGAAATTTTGTTCAAATTAGTTCTTTATGTCTTATCTTATGCAACCATCTGAGTCATTTGCACTCTGTTGATCTGCCTGCTGAACTAGATATTTGTTTCTTGGCATCAAAAAAGTGTGGGGGTTTGAGCAATCTGCAGTTTAATAAATCTCTGGTTTCTATTTGGGTTTTTTTTAATTATTTTTACAGTTAACTTTTTTGTTTGGACCTGCGTGTTGCAAGCCTGACAACCTTTGAAGTAAAAGGTACAGATAAAATCACCTGTTATTCAGTATACATGAAAAATGCTATTTCTAGAAAGAAAATATTGGAGTTAGGGTTTTGTGGTTTTTTCAGCAGCTTAAATGTAATTTTACATAATGTAATAAGCAAATATTTTTAGTGCTAACAGTTTACAAAAAAATGCATATCAATGTGTATATATTGAAGCAAATTACATAATCTGACCTGCAGCTGAAGGGAAATT